>OZ023337.1:26202086-26239586 GCA_964007535.1 Brachyptera risi
ACTGTCACTTGTGGTTATAGTATGTTATACGGTGACGGACACAACGTACGGGCTTATTAATAAAACATTTTTCACTACACAGCAAATAAGGCAAGAGGGTAAAAGAAAAAAGAATTCTCTTATGTTAGAGGTAAACTTTTTTTTTATATTTTCAAAAGTTTTTATATCACAGACTATATGTCTATAGTGAGATAGTAGTGCCCAGTACTGATATTATTCCAAATTTCGTTTCATTTTCCTCCGAAGTGAAGTGTCAGACCTGCATGTCATGTGTGTGGGAATTATTTGGCATCCAATTACAATTTTTAGAAACTATAACTTATCCACAAAAAAAAGTGCAATCCATGATTGGATAAAGTTCTCGAGGAGAGCTAAATTCACCTGAAAATGTTGTGGATACGCTGTTGGTGTTAAAAAGTGGAACTATAGATAAAGTCACAAAATAAAGCGTGAGCATATTTTCAACAATGACATTGATTGGAATATGACATTGTTGACTGAACTTTTGTAAACATTCGTCGGCCATATTGAGATTTAGAAGCGCATTCTATTATTACTTTCAGTGTCGAATACCATGGAGAATACGTGATAATAACAGTCACGGTCTCTTAGATGTGAACTATTTTGTAACCCACCTCTAGAGCTGGATTTGCTAGGATTTTGTGCTAACAACCGTGGAAATTTTCCCCAGAACTGGAAATGTTGCCATGGTACTTATAGCTCTACTAGTAAATAGAAACCAATCAAAGTCCTTGGTTTCTTGGAGTTAGGACGTTATTTAAGTGGCAGTCGCGGTAATGTTCCTGTACTTTTCGTTCAGGCTGTACGTATTTTACATTTTCCAATATGAATTATATAGGTTGATCAACAAGTAGAGAGTCAATCACTTTTTCTACTCTGTCGCTTCAAAACAATAAATATATATGAGCAACAGTTTAATGAATATTCGCTGGAGGCGATAGAACATTTGCAATAAAGTATATACTATGAATGTATATATTCACCAGCAAAACGACGAGAAATATCGATGTAGGCATATACCAATTACTGTGGATGAAAGGGCACGAGTGGTTGAAAAAAATGTTATATCTCGTATGGCGAGTCCAATTTGCTATTGATAATTTGAAAACACGGTCGTGTGAGTTCACGACTTGAAAGTGCGCATTTCTGGGCTTCTAACTCTTGAGCGAACATGCAACCGAAACAAGATCGATCGTCAGTGTTTGCGGTCAATCGCTCGTCGCGTAAAGTGGGTTATATATATTCGATCAAAACTATGAATTAATATGAATGATGATTAATTAATTGTAACAATATCAAACTTCACTGAAACTGATATTTTTGAAACTATTTTCAAATCGTACAAGCTCAGCAGATGACTTTGGTCTCGTCAATAAAAACATGACACGACGCATATATATATTTTATATATAAATTATATTATAAATTATTAAATATATATAAATTATAAATTATATTATATATAATATATAAATTCATTCTTGTTCAGTCATAAGAGTGTATATAATATAGATAGGGCCTATACTGTTGATATATTAAACATAGAGTCTTCCAGTTCTGTCTGTATGTCCGTCACACTGCTTCTACAACATTCTCGAACATTGTCGAGCGTTATGTGGAACTTCCAATTCGAACGCAGCAGTAACACATAATTAGTACATGAAGTAGTACGTAATTAGTACATAAAGTACATTCAGGAGGAGGGTGAAAGGACGATGGGGCCCCTCATGTTTGAAACATGAGGGGTCTGGCTAGAAGTATTTATTTCGTCTACGGTTACACTGACATACTGTAATATCATATTGTGAAGATATTTGACAGCTGTAGAGAAACTATTCAAACATTTACCATTTTCCATTTTCCTGAAGGCAAGGTATTCAATACGTCAATTATGGTATCCTCAAAAGAAGTTTGGAAAAGAGAAATAGTTTCCAAGAAAGATATACGTATCAAAAGTATTTTTTTGTCGGATATAAATGTCAAACTAGACAACACTGTCCTATACTCTTTGTGAGTATAGTATATGTCGGAAACCATTAGAATACGAAACTATTACCCGATATACATGCCAACATTATAAGTACTTGAATTGAATTGGATTGGTTCGATGGAATTAGGCCTACCCAGACCTGAATGTATGTATACATAAGCTACTAACAATTGGATTGAAAATCGAGCTCGAATCACTTTTCAATCCTTTCGAAAACGCTCTCTAGCGGAATTGACACAAATTAAATATCCACTGCCACCTTCTTTTGTGTGTAAGTATATTCAACATGCCGTGCGATCGTACTGGACATCTCCACCACGTGATCATCGACATTGCGCAGAGAACATATTTCGACCGTCCAGACAGATAACATCGCCTTGTGGTGCCCTTTTTTACACCACGTGATCATCGACATTGCGCAGAGAACATATTTCGACCCTCCAGACCGATGACATCGCCCTTGTGGTGCCCTGTACTCCACCACGTGATCATCGACATTGCGCAGATAACATATTTCGACCCTCCAGACCGATGACATCGCCCTTGTGATGCCCTGTTTTCCACCACGTGATCATCGACAATGCACAGAGAACATATTTCGACCCTCCAGACCGATGACATCGCCCTTGTGGTGCCCTGTACTCCACCATGTGATCATCGACAATGCGCAGAGAACATATTTCGACCCTCCAGACCGATGACATCGCCCTTGTGATGCCCTGTTTTCCACCACGTGATCATCGACAATGCACAGAGAACATATTTCGACCCTCCAGACCGATGACATCGCCCTTGTGGTGCCCTGTACTCCACCACGTGATCATCGACATTGCGCAGATAACATATTTCGACCTTCCAGACCGATGACATCGCCCTTGTGATGCCCTGTTTTCCACCACGTGATCATCGACATTGCGCAGAGAACATATATCCACCCTCCAGACCAATGCCATCGCCCTTGTGGTGCCCTGTACTCCACCACGTGATCATCGACAATGCGCAAGGAACAAATATCCACCCTCCAGACCGATGACATCGCCCTTGTGGTGCCCTATTCTCCACCACGTGATCATCGACCTTGCGCAGAGAACATATTTCCACCCTCCAGACCGTTGACATCGCCCTTGTGGTGCCCTGTACTCCACCACGTGATCATCGACCTTGCGCAGAGAACATATTTCGACCCTCCAGACCGTTAATATCACCCCTTTAGTGCTCTGTACTCCACCACGTGATCATCGGCATAACGCAGAGTACATATTTCCACTCTCCAGACCGGTGACATCGCCCTCGTGGTGCCCTGTACTCCACCACGTGATCATCGACATTGCGCAGAGAACATATCTCCACCCTCCAGACCGTTGACATCGCCCTCGTGGTGCCCTGTACTCCACCACGTGATCATCGACATTGCGCAGAACACATATTTCCACCCTGCAGACCGATGACATCACCCTAGTGGTGCCCTGTACCCCGCCACGTGTTCATCGACATTGCGCAGGGAACATATTTCGACCCTCCAGACCGATGACATCGCCCTTGTGGTGCCCTGTACTCCACCACGTGATCATCGGCATAGCGCAGAGACCATATTTTCACCCTCCAGACCGATGACATCACCCTTGTGGTGCCCTGTAATCTACCACGTGATCATCAACATTGCGCAGAGAACATATATTCACCCTCCAGGCCGTTGACATCACCCTTGTGGTGCCCTGTACTCCACCACGTGATCATCGTCATTGCGCAGAGAACATATTTCCACCCTCCAGACCGTTGACATCGCCCTTGTGGTGCCCTGTACTCCACCACGTAATCATCGGCATTGCGCAGAGAACATATTTCGACCCTCCAGACCGTTAATATCACCCCTTTAGTGCTCTGTACTCCACCACGTGATCATCGGCATAACGCAGAGTACATATTTCCACTCTCCAGACCGGTGACATCGCCCTCGTGGTGCCCTGTACTCCACCACGTGATCATCGACATTGCGCAGAGAACATATCTCCACCCTCCAGACCGTTGACATCGCCCTCGTGGTGCCCTGTACTCCACCACGTGATCATCGACATTGCGCAGAGAACATATTTCCACCCTGCAGACCGATGACATCACCCTAGTGGTGCCCTGTACCCCGCCACGTGTTCATCGACATTGCGCAGGGAACATATTTCGACCCTCCAGACCGATGACATCGCCCTTGTGGTGCCCTGTACTCCACCACGTGATCATCGGCATAGCGCAGAGACCATATTTTCACCCTCCAGACCGATGACATCACCCTTGTGGTGCCCTGTAATCTACCACGTGATCATCAACATTGCGCAGAGAACATATATTCACCCTCCAGGCCGTTGACATCACCCTTGTGGTGCCCTGTACTCCACCACGTGATCATCGTCATTGCGCAGAGAACATATTTCCACCCTCCAGACCGTTGACATCGCCCTTGTGGTGCCCTGTACTCCACCACGTAATCATCGGCATTGCGCAGAGAACATATTTCGACCCTCCAGACCGTTAATATCACCCCTTTAGTGCTCTGTACTCCACCACGTGATCATCGGCATAACGCAGAGTACATATTTCCACTCTCCAAACCGTTGACATCGCCCTCGTGGTGCCCTGTACTCCACCACGTGATCATCGACATTGCGCAGAGAACATATTCCGACCCTCCAGACCGTTGACATCGCCCTCGTGGTGCCCTGTACTCCACCACGTGATCATCGACATTGCGCAGAGAACATATTTCCACCCTGCAGACCGATGACATCACCCTAGTGGTGCCCTGTACCCCGCCACGTGTTCATCGACATTGCGCAGGGAACATATTTCGACCCTCCAGACCGATGACATCGCCCTTGTGGTGCTCTGTACTCCACCACGTGATCATCGGCATAGCGCAGAGACCATATTTTCACCCTCCAGACCGATGACATCACCCTTGTGGTGCCCTGTAATCCACCACGTGATCTTCGACATTGCGCAGAGAACATATATCCACCCTCCAGACCAATGACATCGCACTTGTGGTGCCCTGTACTCCACCACGTGATCATCGTCATTGCGCAGAGAACATATTTCCACCCTCCAGACCGTTGACATCGCTCTGTGGTGCCCTGTACTCCACCACGTAATCATCGGCATTGCGCAGAGAACATATTTCGACCCTCCAGACCGTTAATATCACCCCTTTAGAGCTCTGTACTTCACCACGTGATCATCGGCATAACGCAGAGTACATATTTCCACTCTCCAGACCGTTGACATCGCCCTCGTGGTGCCGTGTACTCCACCACGTGATCATCGACATTGCGCAGAGAACATATTCCGATCCTCCAGACCGTTGACATCGCCCTTGTGGTGCCCTGTACTCCACCACGTGATCATCGACATTGCGCAGAGAACATATTTCCACCCTGCAGACCGATGACATCGCCCTTGTGGTGCCCTGTACCCCGCGACGTGTTCATCGACATTGCGCAGGGAACATATTTCGACCCTCCAGACCGATGACATCGCCCTTGTGGTGCCCTGTACTCCACCACGTGATCATCAGCATAGCGCAGAGACCATATTTTCACCCTCCAGATCGATGACATCGCCCTTGTGGTGCCCTGTACTCCACTACGTGATCATCGTCATTGCGCAGAGAACATATTTCCACCCTCCAGACCGTTCACATCGCTCTTGTGGTGCCCTGTACTCCACCACGTAATCATAGGCATTGCGCAGAGAACATATTTCCACTCTCCAGACTGATGACATCGCCCTTGTGGTGCCCTGTACTCCACCACGTGATCATCGGCATTGCGCAGAGAACATATTTCGACCCTCCAGACCGTTAATATCGCCCCTTTGGTGCTCTGTACTCCACCACGTGATCATCGGCATAACGCAGAGAACATATTTCCACCCTCCAGACCGTTGACTTCACTCTTGTGGTGCCCTGTCCTCCAACACATGATCATCGACATTGCGCAGAGAACATATTTCCAACCTCCAGACCACTGACATCGCCCTTCTGTTGCCCTGCACTCCACCACGTGATCATCAACATTGCGCAAAGAACATATTTTCACCCTCCAAACCGTTGACATCGCCCTCGTGGTGCCCTGTACTCCATCACGTAATCATCGGCATTGCGCAGAGAACATTATTCCACCCCACAGACCGATGACATCGCCCTTGTGGTGCTTTGTACTCCACCACGTGATCATCGACATTGCACAGAGAACATATTTCGACCCTCCAGACCGTTAACATCACCCCTCTGGTGCCCTGTACGCCACCACGTGATCATCGACATTGCGCAGAGAACATTATTCCACCCCACAGACCGATGACATCGCCCTTGTGGTGCTTTGTACTCCACCACGTTATCATCGACATTGCACAGAGAACATATTTCGCCCTTCAGACCGTTGAATCCAGAATCACCATCTCAATCTACGAATACAAAGTGGCTATTTACAAACAGCTCTTTTTGCCATTTTTATATAATATGACTTGATTTGGATTAAGTTATGTTAGATTTAGAGGTCATGATGGATGAGGTTAGGTTAGGTTGGATGTTTTGTTTGGTTAGGTTGGCTAGGTTAGTTAGATCAGGTGATCTTTCGTAAATTTATATTCTTCGCAATAACCACAACAACAACAACAACAACAACAACAACAACAACAACAACAACAACAACAACAACAACAACGCCCGTCACGAGTTACGACATACCCAAGTCTAGCTGCCATAGACTTTGCTCCATGAATGTGTATATTTCATTCTTTTTTGTGCTTCTTTATTCAGGTCATTCAATTCCATAAGAAGATACTCTAACGAGATATGATAAGGGAACTGTAGTAGCTATGGTTATTTTAAGTGCAGTATGGTTATATAATAGTATGGTGTACTTCTATATCTCGTCGAGAGACACTCTTATCCAGTCCAGAACGCTGTGATGAATACGTATACCTAATTAACTATACGTGCACTCATTTGTAAGAACTTTGCGGACTAATAGAGTGTTCGATCAAGTCGCGTTGAAATACATCCTGAAGAAAATTCACTGACACTATACACACGCACTAAAACTAGCAACAATGTAGGCCTGTGTATACGTACTGCTCGTCAAGTATGTGATGAAATCAGCAATAAAATATATACCTTGATGGATTTCCTCTTTAATATTATCTTTAATTAATAGAATTTCATTTCATTTATTACATATTTCATTTTAGATTTTGAATTTATTTTTCAAAATACATTTTATGTGGCCTCAAGTATACATATGCATCGATCGCCATCATTAGATTCACATGAGAAGACATAAATTGTTTCAAACAGACTTGTCTTGAAATGTTTTCAAAAAACTGTATAAGTTGTGAATGCAAAGAAAGGAGTTGAATTTTATTGATGGTAAAACAAAACCAAAAGTAAAAACATGTCGAGACTAAAACATTTTTAAAACATTCCAACTTTGAAATAGATGTCATTTCTTTGTTCGCGCGGTACAACATGTAATTGGAAATATAGTTGTATGGGGAGACGGGGAATCGGATGTGACAATATATAAAGTATTTGATTTAAAGTTATGATGGAACTTTTGAAAAAAAAACTTTTTTTCAGATGCACACAATTCACAGTTAGTTATCTGTGTTACTTGCGTGTTGGTACTGGACTCACGGTCTGTTAAATTTCGAGAAAAATACAACAAAAATATTGATTGGATGAACGTGAGCGAGGACTTTTATTCGGTCATAATCAGGTAATTTGCTGTTCGTGTGTTTTACTCATCTCCTTATATATCCATATTTGAGAACGTTACCGTTTTAATCGGTCAATTGAATTTTGGAAAATGGATTATTGAAATTTTTAAATATCCGAAAAGAATGACATGTCGAGAAAGCAGAGTGTAAAATTTTTGTATACGAAAAAACATAATTCTGAGATGATGAGAAGACAACAATGACTGTTGATATTCACGTGAGTCGAGTTTCATTTAAATCGAGTTAGTCTCACAACCAATGTGTGTACATTTCGAGTACATTTCACACAGATATCTCGTTCATCTTACAACTTACAATCAACTTACAAATTACATCTTACAATGCATATGCTGTATTTGCCAATAGTTGAATAAACGTAAACAAAGATCAAATTGCACATACTTCCATTCATAAATGAATCAATAAATCAAATTAAATATACTAGGGAAAAATCACGGTTAATTTGTATGATCTGTTGTAGGTTCTTTCCAATATGTCAATTGGCGAAACTAATTAATTTCTACATTTTGGTTACATCTATTTGTCGAATGAAAAACATTTATCAAATTATCTTCTTCAGAATGGCTGGTCCAAATTGCATACAAAATTGTAATAATGTGTACTATTATTGTGTTCACATTCAGGAAGAATTTTAATTTTTTTGGAGAACTTTTATTTTTCAAATTTTCTTGCCCAGCCTAATCTTATGAGGTTTTTAGAAATTTTGAGATGATATTTCTCGAAATTGGTCAAACCGATTGATTCCAAAAACTATACAGTTTCAAGTTGGATGAGTTTGCGTGTAAAAAAAAGTTTCATGTCCATCCGTCAAACCCTGCGACCTGTGGAGTGAATACAAACAAACAAACAAACGAAAAACACACGGGCTATAAGAGTGGAATGGAGACTTTGCTATACGCTGATGTAATTACAATATTGACTATGATAATTCATACATGATATACTATTACATTTATACAAAATAAACAAAAATACTAACCGCTACAGGACTTGTTGCGAAAAATAAAAGCTTGGAGCAGAGAAAGAGAAAAAAAATAGACGGAAAATGGAAAATTAACAGCCTTTTGAACTTTAAAAGTCCATCAGTTGTGAAGTATAAGATTTATCTGTGATTTCGAGCCATTAAAATCACGGATGGATCAATAAAACTATCAATTAATATAAATTATTAATCATACATATTCATGAGATGAAAACAGACGCGTCCTGTCCGGTGAACTTACATATTCAACAATGTAAAATCCATCCAAGACGGGTGAGTCCACTCAAGGCTATTGGAATTTCCACCCCCATATCTCGACACTTATAAGATCGAAAATTCTTTATTCCAGCAAGAAAGGGAATACGGAAGAAAGAAAGATTTGAAAGGAAAGGAAGCATAGATATCGAAGAATAAGAGTCGAAGAAAAACATGAGGAAGATCAATAAGTAGATAGAAGATTCTACTTCCCTGATACAAAATGAGTACATTGTTCATTATTCTTTATGGAACCTCAGTTTAGTATTTACAATTCTCAAATAGTTGAATTACAGGCTTCTCTCAAGTGACGTTACTCATTGTTGAAAGAGACGATAGACGAACGGTTTTAACGAATCACAATCTTTAATATTTCTCCAGATCGCTGAATTGCTATGGTAACGATTGTTAGTCATTTGTTATACTTGACATAAGCCCATAATTACATATTCGATGATGATTATTATTTGTTTCACGACCCCACCAACAGCTAGGTTATACGGGGGTACGAATGAGCAGATGATAACGAAACTATGAAGTGATGATAAGTGAAAGGATGTTAACAAAAACTCATGGATTATTACGAACTCGAACCCAACGGCCCAACGGTGACAATTGAGTTTCCAAAGCGGTGCCTTAGCTGACAAAGTAACAAAGAGAGGCAATACACATTTCATTTGAGGTGGTAAGATCGTCCTTGTGGTGCCCTAAACGATCTTATCTTGTCATCCTTAGACGTACTCGACGATTGACTTCATGACAAATTTACGACGTTATGCTATATAAAGAAAGTTCATTAGAACCACGCCACTGGTGTATTACGCCGGGTGGAAAAGGGTTTGAAGTGGGAAGAAGGAGGAGAGTGATCTCGCTAGGGAAAACGATTTCCGATGACACAACAATGACGAAAGAGTGAAGAAGAAGCAAGAAGCGGGAAGGAGGGAGAAGGAAAGAGCGTGGTTCTAGTGGTTATTCAGTGAGAAGGACGAGGAGACGGCGTCCTCGTGACTTGCCAACAATCAACAAGATTGTCTCGGTTCTTGCCCGGAGTCGAACCAATGTCAATATAGTCGAGTGTCACGTGATAGAAAGCGGCGCATACGGACAGTTATTGGAACAATGTTGTTGAACAAGGGTAACAATAGGCAATTCACGCATGACATATATTTTTGTATTAGTTTATAATGGTAATCAGCAACCAAAAATCAATTAATCCGTCCATTTTATTTTATTCAAGTTATTAAAGAAATATCTTGATCAATCATAGACAATTGGCTTGATTTTACGTACAAAAAAAATCCTGATTACAAATCCAATTTTATCCAGATTGTGAGATAAAATCTTATATATATGTATATATATATATATATATATATATATATATATATATATATATATGTATGTATATATATATATATATATATATATATATATATATATATATATATATATATATATATATATATAAATATATACACTCAAGTCTCAACTGTGAAGACAGGTGATTAATTATATCATTCACGTTGACTGGTAGTATTGAGAGTCCATGGGAGTCGATTTAGCGGAATACCAGTATTTTGGTGATGACTGAATGGTATGAGATATCGAAATTCTGATTAAAATGAAGCATAGATATTTTTAATACCTTCAATATGGTATGAGTAATAACTATTTATCTCACATCGCATATAATTGTCACGCATATTCCTAACTTGTCAATGAATAAACATTGAAACATTGAATTAAAAATGTGTTTTTAGCCGCACACGCGTGACAATCATGCGATATAACGTCTTGGAACAATTTCAAAAGTTATCACAAAAAAAACTGATATAACGCTAAATCGACTCCCATGGTCTCTGAGTTAATTATTATTAACCATTGATAGTTGCAAGGTTTGTCACATCTCGGCGGGTAGTAATCCAAGCGTATTGACAATTTGACATGTGTAGAACCGCAATCCCCCCCTCCCCCCCTCCCCCTACACACAAAAAGAATCATAAAAAGAAAAAATGCATGACTTTTTATAGGGAAACATAATACAATACGTGTAAACCAGGTCAAGCACATAATAATTTATATAATGGATAATGAAGTGAATTGAATGTTAATTAATTCAAAAACTCATTAATAATATAGAAACAGTGCGACATGAGGTATTTTTGAAGTGCAGCGTTAAATTCCTTTCCCAGGAGCTTGCTCAAACATGAAGTCATAATGGATAAGCTTTTCCAGAGATTGAAGACGCTTTTCTATGATGTCACCCTTTGACCTTTGACCTCAATGTGCGTTAATGGGGCCTTTTCTTCTTTATTAAGTCAAGTCAGTGTCAAACGTGTACGCACGAGAGATGACTGTGGTCTACCAACCAATTACCAAATAAAAGTTGAGTCAATAATCACGACACCGAATCGGTACCGAAACGGTGTCGTGAATCGCCATGTTGTTTAGGTGAATACTGGCTTGTGATTGGGCAGTTGGAAAATCGTGTCTGACGACAAGAAAAAATCGGAATTGGAAATCCTTCTTAATTGTACAAACTTCGGTAATTGAAGAGAAACCCCGTTTTGAATCGTTAATGAAAAAGCATTGACACTCTAGGAGCGGTTTTACGAATATTAATCAAGTGTTAATCCTTTAACTATTAGTCAAGGTACCAAGATAGCATGCGTAACCAACGGTGACAACAAGTTAATCTGCTAACTGTAGCTTGATCCACCAATACCGGAACCTATACAGACTATTGTATGACAGTTTTGTTGTTATGTATTGTATTTGTATTTATTCAATATTATCTCTGACTGTACAGCAATACAGCATGATAAATACAAATTCTGGTCGATACATACATCGATACATATATATAGTCATATACATGTGGTGGATTCATTCTACTCTTATAGCCAATTTACAGATTACTACTATATTAGTTCAGGCTGGGCCATCAGAGATGTTGGAGAACCCTGAACCTCATTCCGAAATTTCAATAGCCTAACTAAACACTATAATCAATACAATAATGCAGTTTACCAAATGGAGTTAACAACTTGACTGCATGTAGATTAACAGTTGAACCACTGAATAACCGAATACTACAGAATATAAAGTTAACCTCACTCATGGCATATTCTCTACCAAAGAAAATCTATTTACACATTTATTTTTAAATGAAGGTACTTAAAAAAATGTTCGCCTCTTTTGAAAACCACGTTTCTCCCTTCGCCTCTATCTCGTCCGCCTGAACGAGATAAGAATAAGTGTGTATCTTTTGTTCGGTACCGAATAACAAAAAAACTGCTCTCTTTTACAAGCAACTTGTCAAGTGATTACGCACGGCTTGAGCCAGCCTCCCCCTCCCCCCCACCCCCACCCCCCACCCCCACCCCCCACCCCCCACCCCCGCAACCCATTCGACAACAAGGAGCCAGGCAAGTGTAATTATTGCACGGCGAAACGAAGCAGAAAACTAAGAGGGCCGTGTGGGGGTGGTAAAAAGGAAGAGGAACAGTGGCGGCTTTTCCAATTGGGTATACGATGGTGCCACGCGTGAACACCTGATCAATATTATTTATTATAGAGTTGTGAACAATTGTCGATATATCGATTACTATCGATATTTTTTACAACGATACGATATAATCGATATGATAGATTTCGATTATCGAAACTGTCGCTTAGTCGCTTCAAAACATACACCTTTCTGTGTTGATTTCTTCAATCCTTGTCATTAGCGCGAAAATATCTTCGTCTTCTATTGGATAGGCCAATCGACGAAACTATACACATTGAAAATTCAAATACGATACGGTATTTGGACACTCGATACGATTGTCAAATTGGGAAAACAATATCGATATATCCCAATCAATTATTGATGTGACGAAAACGATAATCGATTAAGTTTCTACATCGACGAATAACCCTATTTATTATATAATATTATATGGATCTATGGATAAGGATATTATATGGATATGGATTATATTGATTAAAAGTACTAACTACAGATATAGAGTTGCAATATTTTCAAGGCAATGGTGTGCTGGAATTGCGATACATACTGTCACAAGACATTAATTTTTTTTCTTCAAACTCAAAAAATGAGACGGGTAGACCAATGGCTAGCACGCTTAACCGTCAGTCAACAGACCGGTGTTCGATTCCTTCTGACAAAAGTTTTTGTTGTCCAGTTCTTTCGTCTTTGGTTTTTGGGATTGAATTCATTAAAAACAGGCGCGACCTATTTTCCTTCTGCTATCCAAAAACATCGAATAAAATATCCTTGCAACCCATCTTCCTACCATCCCATTCATCATTCACCGACGCCTATTGTCATAATTAGAGTGCGTCGTCAAACCTAATATGAATAAATAAATTCAGAATAAATGAATATATTTTCGAAAATTTAGAGTCAGTTATTGGATTGACTTTAATTATATTCAATTGATATTTAAATAAATATGTATCAGCTAAATATAACTATACAGCTGACATTCTTGTGTAGCAATACAATTTTGTTGGTATTTGACGCAGTGAACGAGGGATTCCTCAATTATAATGATTACATTGTATTCACCAACTAAAAATGAAGAAACTTGAATTGAATGCGGAACCATAAAGATGAATGTATTCCATAAAATCTTATTCTACTCGCAGTATTTAAATTCAATTAATTCTCTGTTGGATAATATTATCTCGGGCTTTCAAATTATTATTTTTTCATTAATTTTGTACACGGATAATAAATACACTTGACAGTGAAAAACCCCACCAAGTCCCCAAGGAAGACTTGACTGAGGGAGAAAAAAAAATGTTATAGTCTGTTTATTTTTAATTTTCAATTCTTAAATTGATTCATGCAAGAAGGCGATTAAGAAAGTGTAGATATTAATTGATAAATTAAGTAGAAACTTTAAATGAAAAAAATAGAATATATAATTTATGAAATAGACTATTATCCACGATATAATTAACCAGAATATACTGATCAAGATACAGAAAATATTATCACAGAATGAATACATATTTTTTTTTATTGACACAAAAACGAATAGTGATACATACATGTTCTCAAAAAGGTCAATGAAGCCTTAAAGGCTCAGCATGTAGGATACTACATTAATATCTGAGTCAAACAAATACAAACTACTTATGGTGAACAGTAAAAATTAAAAAAAAAAAATCAAAGTAGGCCCTACCCTAATACATATTGGCCACAGACAATTAATTAGATAAAAACGAGAGAGAAATATGTATTTGTTCATTTATTGGGTTCAGCATGAAAATTACATGAGTTATCAACTCTTTATAGGACATGCTTTGAATATAAACCTAATTATAATAACAATGAAAGAACAAGAAAAACACAGAATAGAAAGAAAAAACACACTGAATGGGTAAAATAAAACACGAATATAACAAATTTATAAGAGAGGCAAAAAGTACAAATATGATATGGTATTAAGAAATATGATAGGAAGATCAACGTTCATCTTGAAGAATAAATAAATAAAAAAATAAAAATAAATGAATAAATAAGTGTGTAATAAAGAAAGAAAGAAAGAAAGAAAGAAATTTAAAGAAATGAATAAAATAATATTACATTAATTCCCGTGACAAATTCATCACCAAAATCGTAATGAAATGAAAATTGTAAGTTGAAATGCACACCTAGCACTATATATACATCCAACAGCCGCCACTGATCGTTACGGACGACGAGTAACGAACAGGTTGTTAAAGGGGTTAAACTTAGTAGAAACTTTCACGTGGACACCTCCCGGAGAACTGTCAGACTCCATTACCATGATATCACTATGCAGCATTCTCCCAATTAATGCCAAAGGTTCTACTTGATAGAAAAGTTAGCCAATTCACTCGGTTCGCGCAAGTTAATCTACGCCAAAGATACATCCACTGTTGACAGCTCGACATATCCGATCGTCAATGCAAGACAATCTAGTGGACGGTCGATCGGGATAAAAATCGTGGTCCAAAGATTCGTTCAGTATTTAAAATTCAAATAGAGTCTTATATATATGGGATATGAGCCCAGCGTATTAATATTGCAAGTTTATTAGGTAAAAGTTTTTCAATATTGCCGTTGGATTTCCCTCGGATGTGGCTTTAATAGGAGGTTGGTTCGTTCTTCTCACTCTGATGTACGCGCGTATGTAACCAATGGATACCTATATAAAAGAGAGTGAGAGGTAGGAGACGATATTGAATATTTTATAAGATGAAGAGGGATGAAACTATGATATAATCTGTATAATATATTGTCAAGACGAAACCACGATTCCATCTAAATTAGGTATATACTCAAGATGAACTTTGTTGAGCTTATTCCGGCCGTTCATGTTATATAGTAGAGAGTTGTACTAGAAATTAATAGAATAAACGAGCGTTAATTGAATAATGTATTATTACAGGCTTATATATATATATATATATATATATATATATATATATATATATATATATATATATATATATATATATATATATATATATATATATAGATATATATAGATATATATATATATATATATATATATATATATATATATATATATATATATATATATATATATATATATATATATATATAGTATTATAATTTTTTTGATCTTCTCCATCACATTATATACTGGGCCAGGTTGTGAATTTCTTCATCTTCCGAGGAAGAAAAATGAATTGTTCACGTGTCCTTCTTCCCCGCCCTTTTCAACCCCACTACTTGCCTCTTCTCCTACCTCTTCCTCTCTTCCCACGATCTCTCTTTATTGCCCTCTATATTACGACCGCCTTACTTTTTAACACTTCCACCCACTTTTGAATAATAATCCAAATTCGAAAATAATTCGAATATAATTCGATTCGAAATAATGTAAAAATAAAACTGATATGTATTTAATTGACGACTAGTGATTGACCCGCCCACAAACGTCACAAAACAGAACATCCAATCAAGTGGGCTTTGTTATGTGGGAAATTTCACATTGACCTATCAGAGTTCTCTAAATTCCCACATGAAGTATAGATCCAGGTGGCTTTGGCGATTAGCCACGCCTATCACTTGTGGTCAATTAATGAGTTGTTATGAAATATGTTATATACTGAGACGAGTGGTGAACCGTCATTAACATGAGACAGAGGTTTGATTTCCGCCATGGTCAACCATCCTGACAGGGAGTTTTTCGTGGTTTCCCTCTGTCGTTCCGGTCAATACTGGGATGGTTCTTCAACAACAGGTCATGACCGACTATACATCCCACTATCCGAAAACACCTAATAAAATAACCTTTCATCTCATATATCACTCACCGACGCCAAAAGTGCTTGGTCATCATCAACTCTATATAAACTAGCAAGACCCCTCATGTTTCAAACATGAGGGCCAGATCGCCACTATGCCCTTCACTTCTACGCGTGATCATTTTTACACCTCGCCAGTCACTCTGCCGAGTGAACGCAATTACGTACTGTCACTCCTTCCCTCTTCAACCACGCCCACCCCTTCCTTCCTCTCCTCTAAAAACCCTCTAAGGCCATCCACCTTACTTCCCCCCCTCTCTCTCTCTCTCTCTCTCTCTCTCTCTCTCTCTCTCTCTTTCACTCTCTCTCTCTTTATCTCACTCCTCACTCACTCGCTTACTCACTCACTCACTCACTCACTCACACACTCAACACACTCACTCACACACCAACTCACACACTCAACACAGTCACTGATACACTCACTCACTCACACACACTCACTCACTCACTCACTCACACACACTCACTCACACACTCACTCACACACTCACTCACTCACTCACTCACACTCACTCACTCACACACTCACACTCACTCTCACTCACTCACTCACTCACACACTCACTCACACACTCACTCACTCACTCACACACTCGCACTCACTCACTCACTCACTCACACACTCACTCACACTCACACTCACTCACTCACTCACACACTCAACACACTCACTCACTCACACTCACTCACTCACACACTCACACTCACTCTCACTCACTCACTCACTCACACACTCACTCACACACTCACTCACTCACTCACTCACACACTCGCACTCACTCACTCACACACACTCACTCACACACTCACTCACACACTCACTCACTCACTCACTCACTCACACTCACTCACTCACACACTCACACTCACTCACTCACTCACTCACACACTCACTCACACACTCACTCACTCACTCACTCACACACTCGCACTCACTCACTCACTCACTCACACACTCACTCACACTCACACTCACTCACTCACTCACACACTCAACACACTCACTCACTCACACTCACTCACTCACACACTCACACTCACTCTCACTCACTCACTCACTCACACACTCAACACACTCACTCACACACTCAACAAACTCACTCACACACTCACACATCCACCCACTCACTCATACACTCACACACTCACTCACTCACTCACACACTCACTCACACACTCACACACTCACACACATTCACAGCACATTCACGAACAACATGAGGACGTTCGACGACGGTCAAGAATGTTCTAGATGTAAGAACCAGCCCACTGCATCATGCGTCATTGTCTTCACACCACGCCATCCAGTCTGCTTCCCTTCCTTCATTCCACTCTTCTCACCCCTTCCTTCCTCCCCCCCCCCCCCCCACCCAATCCAGCCAACCCTGCCCGTGCCAACTCTCCGTCCCCCCACCCCCTCCCCATCACTCTTTAAAGAACCAATCACGTTCGAGAAACAGCGTTTCCCATCACAGATGCACAGATGCACAGATGCATAGATGAGCGTAAATCTTATAGTAGAATACACTGATACAAAATATATCATATTACATAGCATTTGCATACATCAGCATGCATGAAATTTGTTATACAAATAATTGGTATTTATTTAAATTCGAAAATTGTGGAGAAATGCTGTGTATAATCACCTTCACAAATGTAATGAGTACGTAAATACTCAATTCAAAACTGTTGTGAATATCGCTGACCAATACTCGACGAATAACAGTGTGATTGAAGTATTGCTCAAAAATCCTCTCCTTCTTGATTATTCTTCTTTCTTATCGATCCCACCAACAGCTAGGTAATACGGGGGTACGAATGAATAGGTGATTATGCAACTATGAAATGGTGATGAGTGAAAGGACGTTTACAAAAAACCCATGCCTTATGCAGAACTCGAACCCACGCCCAACGGTGATTTTAGTTTCTGAAGCGGTACCTCAGCTGACCGAGCTACCGAGGGCTAACCTTACTTTTAATCAAGTTCAGTTTGTTTGAACTGCGTATAATATAGACACTCTTACGAGTGCTCGTATATTTCAACTTCCCTTCATCAGCTTTGGGATGAAAGCTTCATTACAACAAGAACATGTCCTCTAAAGTCTAAAGGACGTTTACTTTATACCATTCTTGACCGAACCAGTTTCTTCACACATATCAACTCGTATTACAAAGAAGAAGTTACGAGGTTTCATTAAGTTTGTTATATTACATAACTGTGGTGGCAAGATCATCATTGTGTGGCCTCGTCCGGAACGATCCTACCTTTTTATCCATAGCCTCAACTGGGAAACAATAACTTTGGGTCAAGTTTTCTATGTTGATGATTATTGTTTGCTTCGTGACCCCACCAACAGCTAGGCTATAGGGGGGCACGAATGAGCAGGTCACTATGATACTATGAAGTGATGATAAGTGAAAGAACGTTTACGTACACCCATGTCTTATGCGGGAATCGAACACACGCCCAACGGTGACTTCGGTTTCTGAAGCGGTGCCTCAGCTGACCGAGCTACCGAGGGCGGCAGTTTTCGATGTTAAAGGACATCACAATCCTGAAACTAGATTTGAACGAATAATAAAGATATGTATGTCCCTAATTTCAGAGAAAACTAGAAATCATTGTATCAATATCAGAAATTATAATATTTTTTCATTTGTGCTTCAGGACGCCGGCTCTTTTTCTGAGTCGTGACGTAGACATTACTCGATTCTCATAAGTCGAAGCTCAACCGCATAGAATGTTGTGCACAATCTGTCTGACCAAAACAATTGATGGAAAAATCCTTCAACTATGTACTATGTCTAAGAAAATTAATCTTCACGATAACCGGTAGACATAAACAATTTGAAAATATTTATTAAAAACAGCGTGGGGCGATTTCTAAACGCTAGCACCCTCACACAGTTATCAGCAAACTTCGTACCACTAAGCCCCCATTGCTTGAAAACAATCACTGCTATGACAACAGAGGACTATCTTTGCTGGTCAAAATTTGGTGCGCTCTTTTTATTTCGAGACTATTCGGGATTACCCCCCCCCCCCCTCCATAGAAAAAAAAAATTGGCGAGAGGTTGTCGAAACTGCGTATCCGGATTAGAACCGTTCCCTCGTATAAAACAGCACTAACTGACGGAACTGTAGACAAGCCAACATTTAAGGACGGAAGTATACTCTCAAATACAGTACTTTACTCGCTTGCTCTTGTAAAAAGATTCGTTCACAAGCACGCATTCGTCGCGTTTAAAGCGTTAACGATTCATCTGAATTCAATTTCTAATTCTTTTTATTCTGCTTGTCATTTACAAAACAAGAGAAGAAATGGAACAAAACAAAAAGTAGTGAGCAAAATAACTATAAATTTAAGTTGCGAGATCAAAAATAAGAGAAGTAGAAACCCCCGTGAGAATTGAATCTTTTGTGCGGGCGATACCGGTGAAAGTTAATATTTCAGTAATAATATTTCAATATTAATTAATTTTTTGCCATCCAGTAGGTCTCATTCAGTATCCAAAAACACCTAATAAAAATAACTGTTCATGTCATCTTCCCACTATCTCATTCATCATTCACCGACGCCAATAGATATATTCTCAATATTCTAATATTTAATCATTCTTTTTGAAGAATAGGAAGAAGTCAGAACTGGCGAGAACCGATCAATATAAGAAGACTGCCCTACAAAAAGTGGTGGAAACCCCCCCCCCCCCCCCCCCGCCCAATTTAGTTGGTTATCTGGGTTTAGGATACGTATAATAATTATTCATGCTGCAACGCTCGGCTAACGAGTCTATCGCCACTGATTGTAAACGGTCCTTTATCCTGACCGAGGTTATAAATATCTCCTGCTTTGAAGGTGGTTCATTAGGTTTTCCTTTGTAGTTTCACACATCACTTACGACCGATGACATCACAGACATCAATAACATCACTATATAATACTTTGACACCACTGTATCACGGACGTCTCTATGAAGTCTCCGATATCAATAGCGCCACTGTATCACTGACAGCAATGACATTATTAACATCAATGACATCAGACTTCGATTGTCAAAAGTAATATATTCATTCGTGCTTTCAACAAGCAAATAAAGTGCGGTATATATACTGAGATGAAAATGTATACTGAATTATTGCTGTTCCAGGCAAATTATTATTCATCAGTGATGAAATGGAGAGGTATACTATAGGGAGTCGTCACCTTTCATGTATATTACAAATAACAGTTTTTGTATAATGTTGCGCCCTGACAAATTAACATTAAAGTGATAACACATAATCTTTCCATTTTAAAAAAAGGCCCCATCTATTCAGGAATTGAATTCTACAATTCTTTGCCCCTGACAATGAAACAAAAAAAGTGATTCTTTTAGAATCAGTCTTGAGAAATTACTTTTAGATAAATGTTATTATAGTATAAAAGAGTTTTTAGATGACACATGAGCTGTTTTTTAAACTATGTATTGATATAGATTTTAAACTTATATGTGTGTAAATATGTAAGTACCGTGATGTATTTGGTATGTCTTGTGATATGTGTGTATGTGTTGTGTGTATTGACGTGTCAAATATAATTTAATGATCAATAATGACAATAAAAAAAAATAATAATGAAAAAGAATAATAATAAATTAATCGATCTGGAATTTTCACAAACTGTTTATCAGATAACTTGGGTTATTGCTCTATGAATATGCATCTCATGCTTATTCCTAATGCAGACTCTCTCCAGAGCTAGAAAACATTGTTTGAACTTTTCTCAGTATTACGTGTTGAATATTGGGTTCGAATTATATTGTGAGTCCGATTCTTGTGATCTTCGATGTTTTCTTGATTGAGAAGTGAAAGCTGTTCTCTCCAATATGGATATTGTTTGCTTAACGACCCCATCAACAGCTAGGTTATACGGGAGTACAAATGAGCTAGTGATTATGAATGTATGAAGTGATGATTAGTGAGAGGACATTTACAAAAGCCCATGCCCTATGCGGGACTCAAACCCACTCCCACAGTGACTTGAGTTTCTGAAGCGGTGTCTCAGCTGACCGAGCTACCGAGGACGGCTTCTCCGTTATCCGCGAGATATGTACTGTACAAAGAAGACCGCATTATAGACAACAGAAAATCTGCGCGAAAAAATTACGTTAACTCGTCAATTTGCTTTTATATGTTTGAATATGAAAGGTTTTGAGGTATACAATTTCTAATATACGTTTAATGCGTATTGCAATATAGAAAACAAAACAGTGTGATTGATTTCTACCGCGGCAAAATAACTTATTAGTTTTCAGTGTACAGCTAGTTGCAAAGCTCTGAAACGCTGTTGCCCATCCATCGGTAGGCCCTACGATAGCTATAATCCCAGGTTATACACAAACAATTAGACTAATCGTTACTAAAATGCTCAATCAAACCTACTTTCATTTATAGATCTAATTGAGGAACGAAGATTTTGCATCAAGTTTCGATTTGAATCTAAAAATGTTAATCTGTTGGTATACTGTACGACATGTTTTCGTGGAAACAAGTATATACTGTGCTTTGAACCACTTTTACAGTCAAACTTCAAACAAAGATATCACTTTCAAGACAGGTAACGAACTATCACAAACAAATAACAAGAAATATTCAAAACTAATTATCTTTTTATTCATTAGATAATAATAAATCAAACGAAAAAGTTCTGTGTATATATTATATATATATATATATATATATATATATATATATATATATATATATATATATATATATATACATATATATATATATATATATATATATATATATATATATATATATATATATATATATATATATATATATATAAAACTTGTGTAACGATTCAATATACTTTGAACTTTTCAACTTTATTAAATACCTGCTCCTAAATGATATTACATTACATCTAGTGAGCACGCTCAACTAACTCTCAACGACATTATTGAGTCATGAAAGAAAGGGTATACTGCGAATACTTTTTCATTTTTATCGATATCGAAAACCTTGCACAAAGTCATCGCTCCCAAATGAAGGTGATGCCAATAGATCTTGGTTATCATTATAGAGCGTCGTTAAACACAATATATACATATATATATATATATATATATATATATATATATATATATATATATATATATATATATATATATATATATATATAGATAGATAGATATATATATATATATATATATATATATATATATATATATATATATATATATATATATATATATATATATATATATATATATATATATATATATATATATATATATATATATATATATATATATATGTATATATATAAACAAATAAAGGTTGAAAATGATAGGGTTTATGATGGTTCGAGCGGAGCACCACAAGAACGATCTTAGCAACCCAATAGAAATTATTATATCATCTGTTTTCCCAAAGGACATCACAGTCCTGAAACCAAATTTCAATTAATATATAATGACGATACACATTTTCGTAAATCATCAGCTCAATTTCAGAAAATTTAATTGATTTTTGTCTTCCAGAGACCATAAGTCATGACGTCATAAGTCATGACGTGTGGACATTACTGATTCTGTATAGAAACATGAACAGAATCGAGTAATGTCTACGTCACGACTTGGAAAAAGTGCCAGTTTTAATTATATCTTTTGATACAGCAAGAGAAGGGAAATTCGTACCGAAGTGAAATGAATTCAAATAAATTATTATAAACAAGGGTGATGAAATGACCACGTGCTGTCGGTGTTACTCAAAAATACATGAAACAAAATGGAAAATCATGATTTCTGAAACTAAGATGATGATTTCTAGTTTTCTCTGAAATTAGGGAAATAAATATCGTTATTATATTGCATTCGCTAAAATCTAGTTACATGGTTGTGATGACCCAAACAACATCTACGGTTAGGGACACGAATGAGCTGATAATATATATATATATATATATATATATATATATATATATATATATATATATATATATATATATATATATATATATATATATATATATATATACATATATATATATATATATATATACACTCACTCACTATATACACTACACTACACTACACTCACATTTTCAATCTTTTCGTCTCTTTTTTTTTAAAATCTATAATATTCATATATATCTTACGCTTGTTCTTATACAACAACGCACATATAGTAGAGATGATCCATGATCCACCCTACCCCTCCCACTCCCCTCCCACTCCACTCCACCCCTCACTCCTACCCCCCACCAGCACTCGACCACCCCGTCATTTACATTGTCTTCGGAGACTTTTACTCGAGATGAGATTACGATGTGCATATATAGCGTTCCGATCGGTTGTCTCTCCCCCTTTAAGAGCACTTGGGAGTTGATTTGAAGGAATATCAGTTTTTTGGTGATAACTTTTGGATAGTTTAAGATATCGAAATTCTAATGAGAACGGAACACAAGTATTTTAAATACCTTCAAAATGGTATAAGTAATTACTAATTCTATCTCATATCGCATATTTGTCACGCGTATACGGATAAAAAAAAAATTAGCTGCATTCGCGTGACAAATATGCAATATGAAATAAGTAGTTATTAGCCTACTTACCATTTTGAAGTTGTTTAAAATATCTGTGTTTCTTTCTCATTAGAATTTCGATATCTTAAACTATCCAAAAGTTATCACCAAAAAAATGATATTCCGTCAGCAAAATTTTTTTTTTTTTTTTTCGGGAACTTACGAACATAATGACTAATGAGTCATCAGAATCACACAGATCACACTATAAATACAGATTTTTCTTTCATGTATTTATTCATTTATTTGTTTTTCAAGGAAATCGCAACTCTGAAACTAGACCTTAACGAATAATGACAATATTTATTGCTTTAATTTCAGATAAAACTAGAAATTTAACCATCTTAGTTTTAAAAATTATAATAAATTTTGTGTCCTTAGGAGACGATAAGTCATGACGTAGGCATTACCGATTATGTATATAAACATTAATAGAATCGAGTAATGTCTACGTCACGACTCAGAAAATAGACTGAATCCTGAAGGACAAATAAATTGATTAAAATTTCTCTAAAATGAAAAATTATGAATTATTATGAAAATTATGAAAAATATGGTCACAAAATTATGGGCACAGACAGCGCAGTCTTGGTGTTGAAGCTAATTGGTTTCGAATGATTAATATGAGGTGTTAATGGGTGTTTCCTGTCGATAATCGATGAATATCGATGATTAAGTAGGCCTACAACTCTACAAGTGACCTTTTCATCGTTGTTATTATGAAATTTGACTTAATAACATATTCGACAAATATTATCTCCATCTTATAACGTACTTGTTGATTTTTTATCTTGCACTGTTGAAGTTTTATGATCATTTGAATCTCTGAATCCCTCTGGAGGGAAATTTTTGCCCTATGGAGACTGGGGACGCCATAAATCGACTCCCATTGCACTTTTAAGAGTCCATGGGAGTCGATTTAGCGAAATATCAGTTTTTTGGTGATAACTTTTGAACGATATTGAAAATCAAATTTCTTTTACGGGAGAAACACAGATGATTAAAATACCTTCAAGATGATATAAGTTATAACTATTCAAGTCATGTCGCATAATTTTCAAGCGTATACAGCTAAAAAATGTTTTTTTAGCTGTACATGCTTGACGGTTAGGTGACATGGCTTAAATAGTTAAATTATAACTTATACCATCTTGAAGGTATTATAATTATCTGTGTTTCTCCTGTATTAGAATTTTGATATCTCACACCGTTCAAAAGTCATCACCAAAAAACTGATATTTCGCTCAAATCGACTCTCATGGACTCTTAACTAGCCGTATCGACGATCGGAGTGTCGAGTCTACATGTGACTTAGCTGGTAGAAGATATAATCAATAACCAATCACATAGCACACATTTCCTATTACGTCACCGTAATGTATTCACTTGAGAAAAAAAAGATCACCTACCAACATAACAAACATAAATATCCACTTTAAATTTAATATGAATATATATATATATTTTTAATAACATCGAAACTTGATACAAAATCATTGTTTCCCAATTAAGGCTATGGATGAATATGAATATGAATATAATTTATAATTTATATGAATAGTTAGGGGCATGTTGAGGGTCATTGATAGTTCGTGGTTGGAAATACGATGGAAAACGCAACTAAAACTTTCAAAAGTTTAAAATGTTCGGAGCTATAGAATATAGATGATGGTGATTATAGTTGGGTTATACGGGGGTACGAATGAACAGATGATAATGAAACTATGAAATGAGAAGTGAGAAGACGTTCACAATGACCGATGCCTTATGCGGGAATCGCGCACTTTACCCAAACGGTGACTTCAGTTTCTAAAGCGGTGTGTTAGCTGACTGAGTAACGGAGGGAGGGCTGTAGCGATTTTCGCTAAAATTAACGATGTATTTAGAATTATTCAGTTGGTGGACCAACTTTTCAACTCGTGAATAAACGTATATTAACAGATAAGAAAAATGATACAAGGCCAGGACACAAGTTGGATTTAGTATTAAAATACAAACACTAGACATAGATAAACTGAATATACGTTTTTTTTAAACAAAAGTCAAAACTGGACTGAAACGGATATGAGCGCATTGAACAGTCAATCAGAAGACTAGGATTCGATTCCTGTCTGCGTCGATCCTCATGACCAGAGGTTTTTCGTGGGTTTCCCTGATGAAAGTGAATAGGCTCAAGCTGTGAGTGCGTCCCTAAACCCAATAGGCACTGTAAATAAACGAAAATAAAGATTTTAGATTGAAATATTCTTGGATAAAATGATACTTATAATAAGCGACAATCTTACAAAACCTTCGAAAAGTGTATAAAACACTAGCCAATACGGCTCCTCCACTAGTGTAATATGGATTCGAATAAATGGCCCTTCCACCAAAACTATCATCAATCTTGAAAAATCTTTGAAAAGTGTATAAAACACTAGCCCATACGGCTCCTCCACTAGTGTAATATAGAGTCGAATAAATGGCCCTTCCACCAAAACTATCATCAATCTTAAAAAATCTTTGAAAAGTGTATAAAACACTAGCCCATACGGCTCCTCCACTAGTGTAATATAGAGTCGAATAAATGACCCTTCCACCAAAACTATCATCAATCTTGAAAAATCTTTGAAAAGTGTATAAAACACCAGCCCATACGGCTCCTCCACTCATGTAATCTAGAGCGTCGAAGAAATGGCCCTTCCACCAAAACTATCGTCAATCTTGAAAAATCTCTAAAAAGCCTATAAAACACCAGCCCACATGGCTCCTCCACTCGTGTAATAAAAAGATTCGAAGGCATGGCCCTTCCACAAAAACTATCGTCAATCTTGAAAAATCTTTGAAAAGTTTATAAAACACTAGCTCATACGGCTCCTCCACTCATGTGATGTACAGAATCGAAGGAATAGCCCTTCCACCAAAGCCATCATCAATCTTGAAAAATCTTTAAAATGTGTATAGAACACTAGCCCACACGGCTCCTCCACTCATGTAATATAGAGAGTCGAAGAAAAGGCACTTCCACCAAAAGTATGTATTCTGATGGAATGAATTGAATTTGTGATGAATGATTGATTCATTATTCGTAAAACGTCCAAATAGAATGAATTAGACCTTCTGTTGTGAGGTGAGACAGAGTGCATATACAGTATTGAAAGCTGAAAATGTGAAAAACCTCTCTAATTTTGTGCATTGTTCTAACTAACGACTAATTGGGGAAAGTACAGAGTTAATTAGTTTCCTGCTGCATTGACCTATGGTGGTGCACAAGCAAAAAGTCACAGAACAGGCAATATCTTCAGTGGTGGGGCTGGCTATATACATGAAAATGAGTCTTCGCGCAAGATGTGGCTATAAAGAATGCAAGGTGGTATATATATGTATCTATACACGATTGTCGCATATCAATCCTAGTCATTCACTGCCTTCGTTATACAGCCCCACAGGTTGATCATCTCTCACAAACGTGAAATCGAATTTTTCTATTTTTTCAATGTGTTGATTTTTTTTTTTTTTTTTTTTGAACGACTGACCTGAATTTTTTTGTATTCAGTCAAACAATCAGATAAACAGTTCAGTCTAGAAGAATCGAACACTTTCAAAATTCCATTTCAATCGAAAATTTCACACAATGATATTCTTATGGATAATTCAGGAGAATGTGCCGAACTGATCATGATAAAATAAAATTGCAACTTATTTATTAACTTTTTTTTCTGACCTCTTCTGATGATATTTTCAACCTATTCAACACCAATGTCCCCAAAAATTGCAAGTCTATTGATAATTTTGTCTGACCTTCAGAATAGAAACACAATTGACGACTCGAAATAGGCGTGGCTTAACCAGTAGGCCAGTTGGATCTATATCATGTGTAGTAATTTGAAGATACCCCGATTGGATATTTGAATTTCATCACAGTTCCAACAGCCCTCTTGATTGGACGGTAATGATTTGTTACGTCTAGGGGGCGGAGACTGCGAGTCGTCAATTCCGCTTTTTATAGCATAAGTAAAATGGAATCTATTCTAATGAAACTGCAACCAAATGTCATTATGTTCCAGCACAACGCTCGCGTGCCCCTCACCTCCCGATGTCACGCCTCAGTCCAGACACCGCCGTGCGACACAGTAGCCGACGAGAATCTGCGCACCTCATACGACCCCGTCGACGTCACTCTACGACCCAGCTACGATCCGCGTGCCAAATACGACGCGGCCAACAAGTCACTGCGGCCCGGTTACAACTCGTGTGACGTCACGCGCCGGCCCAGCTACGACCCGGCCGACCCGGCGTTGCGGCCCAGTTACAGTTCGGCCGATTTGACCGTGCGGTCCAAACACTACCCGAAGGAGGGCCGCTGGAAGAGGGCGAGTGACGGGAGTCCGAAGGGGAGAACCTCGCCGGAGAGTGATCGTCTCAGTGAGTCATTATTTCTTCGGAAATATATCTTTTATCGATTCGCTCTATACACATATATATATATATATATATATATATATATATATATATATATATATATATATATATATATATATATATATACATTTATATATATATTCATATATATATATATATATATATATATATATATATATATATATATATATATATATATATATATATATAAATATATATATATATATATATATATATATATATATGTATATATATATATATATATATATATATATATATATATATATATATATATGAATATATGTATATATATATATATATATATATATATATATATAAATATATATATATATATATATATATATATATATATATATATATATATGTATATATATATATATATATATATATATATATATATATATATATATATATATAATAATTAACCTTCTTGGATAAGATCCAATATCGAGATATTCGGGATATTATAGTTGTATCTTTTTCGACATAACTATAATATCCAATATATATATATATATATATATATATATATATATATATATATATATATATATATATATATATACATATTTATATATATATATATATATATATATATATATATATATATATATATATATATATATAATATATATATATATATATATATATATATATATATATATATATATATATATATATATATATATATATATATATACTATATATGACTTTTTCACTCCGATAGTTCACATAGATTCATTTCTGATTCAGTTTCAATCTGCATGAAACGAATGATATTTTCAACAGATTCAATAATATGGCAGACAAAAAAGATTTGAAATATGAGCAATGAGCTTAAAATGACATTGACAATAAATAAATCATTCGAAACATGTCGATTCGATTCAAGCACGTGCTTTTGAGAGGCTATAACTTCATTGGATAACCTTGCTGTCACGACCAATGAGATTAAAGAGGAAAACGCTCCCGCCAGGAAAACTTATCATGACTTGATATGCGATTTTATGAGAAACGCAGTCGGAAAAAAAATGTTCAAATAGAATATTAATTCCAGTTGATTTAAGTGTATTCATTTCTTGACATATTAGTTTCGATTGAATGAAAAAGGGACGTATCCAGCCGCCCCGTGGCTCAGTCAACTATCGTACTGCGGTAGAAGCGGAAGTCAGATCGAGCGTGAGTTCTAGTCCCGCATGACGGCATGGGTTTTTGTAAATGTCCTTTCATCTATCATCATTTCATCGTTTTATTATTACCCACTCATTCGTACCCCCATATGGCCCAAGTGTTGGTGGGGTCGTTGAAATAAAGAGAAAATAAAATGAATAAATTCACTGATTTTCAATTGTTGGACATAAAACAAAATGACAAGAACATGTCATGTTGCTTAATGTCACGCGTGACGTTGTCTAGTCGAGGTCAGAGGTCAACACTCGGGTCAGAGGTCAAGTGTACCTGCCAGGTCACTTCACAGCATTGTTGGTAATGTCAAGCATTGATGTGTGACCCCAGTTTTGTGAGAAGTACTTCACATTTTATTCAAGTCATGTATAAACCTGTCGTCACGTACGATGAATTCAATCAGAATCTACGCATATTTACAATCATTTTTTCCATATAAATTTTGAATTTCCATAAAAGATGAAGAATTCTATGAAATATCAAATATATAAAATGAATTTCTTAGAGTGCTTACATTGTCTGCTAAATTTGTGACGTATCCCTTCTTCAAATTTTCTTCGGGATGCATTTCATCATGATTTTATCGACCACTTTATGTGACCGCAAGTGTACGCACATTTTTGAGATCATTTTTTTCTTTTGACAAAAGAGTTTACTTGCATGAGTGAGCAAGTGATTGAAATATTGAGTCATGTGAAAAAATATATACAACTCTCTCTCTCTCTCTCTCTCTCTCTCTCTCTCTCTCTCTCTCTCTCTCTCTCTCTCTCTCTCTCTCTTTCTTTCTTTCTTTCTCTTCCTCTCTTTTTTCTCTCTCTCTCACTCTCTCTTCCTCGTATATAGCAAACTTTACAACACAAAAGAAAACGTTACGATTTCAACAGCTAATAAAACAGAGAACTTCAAGTCAAAGTCGTTACAAAGAAAGATATCAAGTTTATGTTCGGTTAACACAATACAAGAATAAATTGTCTGGTAGTTCCGATCGACCGTCTCCTTCATCATCAGCACTAACACACAAGTGTTTTGACCCAGCAATACGGTAGTAGAGAAAGGTGTAGTATACACATGAGAATAAGTCGTAGCAGAATCATGTTGCCAGCCTAGCGGGGTTAGCTCGGACCTAAGCACTGTTATACGTTAGATATAAGTTGAAATATTTTACGGGTCTACAATGTATTCAGTGTAAGCCTTAGATTTATGAAAAACACACAAACGTAAATATGAAGATCGTTAGGAATAGGTCCCAAGAGGGGGGGGGGGTAGGGGGGGGGTAGGGGGGGGGGGTAGGGGGGATGAGGGGGGGGGGTGTAGAGAAACCTAGTGGGACTCTGTGAAATTGCGCTAGTGAACTGGCGGGGTTTTTCTAGGTCATAGCTATCGGGCTCATTATAAGAAAATAACTATTGCAATTAGGCCCGCGGTATTACCAAGTCCAGTTGGTCTTTATCTGACAGTTGGTGAAAAAAATAGCATGGGTTACCATGGTGATAACAACAATTAACTGCCAGTTAGAGCTATTCCTATGTTGATGATTCCGGCACCAAAATAAAAATAATTTGCCTAAACAACAGGCCACGACCAACTACTACCCACTACCTGAAAAGCACCTAGTGAAATAACCTTTCATCTCGTCATCTTAGATATCATCCACTGACGCCAATAGATCTTAGCTATCAGTACAGCGCATCGTTAAGACCCAATATAAATCAGGAATTGAGTTGCTATGGTAGCGTGTCAAACAAGCTAACTCCCTATCTACGTTTTGTTCCCTCGGTCGCCATTCTAACTGCGAGGTTTTCCGTGTTTTCCTCGATTTTGAATATGGAGGGAATACAATGCAACAGCAAACCACGACCGATACCTTCCCGCGTCTGTTCGATAAGTTCACAACGAACTAGTACATCCCAAGAGTAGAAAAAAAAGAAATAAACTCTTTCAGAAACAAAATAAAAACAGTAAAAAAAACAACATAAAAATCACTTTTATATCACCCATAAAAGTATTTCCAGAGAGCTTATGCATGTAAGTCAATCAGTTTCGTGTTTGTGTTCGCATATACACAGCACACGGAGGTCACAATGTGAGATTGGTTTTCAATGAACTCCGTCAACCTGAGCTCCATGAGAACGCCCCCCCCCTCCCCCCCCCCCCCCCTCTGAACGGGCGAACCGTTTGAAATACACCCCCATTGAGTTGTGATAACGGCCCCCGTGAGTTACATACAGCATGCTCAGGGGTGGGCTAGAACCGGTGGTCCAGTAGAAGTATGTCGTTGTCGCTTTTTGCACTCATGCCTACCTGTTGTAGGGGCTGAACGGAAAGTAAAATTCCGTTTTCTATTTGTCTGATATCTGTCAAATCCTAAATGCAATATCACAAGAGTGACCGGTTTAGCTATGTAGAAAAAGAGCATTTGCTTCTGGTTCAATATGTATGCCATTATTATATGGCATAATTGTTAGTTTTATGTTAAATTGGGCTAATTTTAGTTCAGAATGAATTAGTTTAGGTTAGGTTGATTAGGTTGGGCTCGAATGATTAGGGTTTTAGATGAGGTTGAGTTCGAGTTGGGTGTAAAATGACCTCGCTGTCGACGCGCCTTTAACCAACTTGATTTTGAGTGTTTCCAAGATAGCTGAACAGAGCAGGCAATTTTAGACAATTTAAAGTAGATTGAGACTTGAACCATTTTAAAATATGACCACTTAAATAGGAAAAAAAAGGTTGGTCAGTTTATTATTGTGTAATTTTTTTAAATTTATATCCATTTGAATTGAATATATCCATTTGGATGAAGTAGGTGATTTGCCGATACTATTATCAAACATGCAAAATTAAATCTCATCTCTTCTGAAGATTTAGGTCAATTTAAGTTGTGGTAAGATCGCCCTTGTGGTGCCCCGTCCAAACGATCCTACCTTCCATCCATAGCCTAAATTGGGTAAGAATGATTTTCCAATCAATGATTCAATTAAATTTCGATGTTGAAAAAAAATCAAGTTGCGCACAAGAACAAGAAGAAGAAGAACAACAACAACAACACCCGCATGGGATTTTTTTTATTTGAGAAAACAAGTTATGGAGAAAATTACTTGATTACAAATACACAAAATTGATCGCTAATCCACAAATCCTCATTAGGCTCAAGACTTAACTGTAGTTATAACAAAAATAAATGACTCTTCATTACACACACACACACACACACACACAAAATGTAAATTTGAAAAGTTGCAGCATAACTTCACAGTTTGTCACTAAATAAGTATGCAAAGAAACCAATTTTGAAAAAGGATTAAGCTTTCGATGCTTGAATTACGATTTTTAAGGCGAGGAAAAAACATTAACCTTGTTCTATGAACTAACATTAAAAAGAAGTATTGAAAAAATATGAAAAATAAAAATATAAAAATATATGAAAATAAAAATAACTGGGCGACACATAACCATTGAGAGATCACAACAATGATCAAAATTTACATCACATGTACCCAGATTTGGCTGCAAATATTCCTTTGCAAATTCTGTAAGGCAAAAGTTTTTTCAGGCCTACGTGACATAATACACAAAGTTGACTTTTGACCTTCGGGTTCTTGTGATAAAAACAAATTTATATCTGACATTCTCGATATGAACACAGCAAGACGTATATCATATGTGGAGAAAGAGGTGTCTCTAGGACTACATGCCAAGGGATATTTGGAGATGTTGTTTGGGTAGAGACCCTCTACACGGCAGAACTTTGCTCTGCGAGGCAGAAGATGAAAAAAAAAATTGGGCAAGTTTGTAACAAAGAGATGAAATTTAAAATTTGAATGTCCTGTCTTCAGAAATAACTTTTTGATAGTTAATTTGAAACCGTTTGACACTGAAGTATATATTAAAATTAGTTGACAGGTATTTATTTTAAAGTCAACAAGTACTTGAGCCCGGTTTCACACGGCAGAACTTGGCTCTGTACGGAAAAAGGTGAAAACAACTGTGTGGGAAAGTTTGGTAACAAGAGATGAAATTTAAAATTTGAATTACTTGTCTTCAGAAGTAACTTTTTGAAAGTTAATTTGAACCCGTTTGAAACTGAATTATGTATAAAAATTTGTTTCATTTCATTTTCATTTATTTCTCATTCAGATGACAGTTTACAATGAAGTGTCAGTATATGAGTAGTCAATATTATAACAAAAAGTAAATACCTCAAGTATAGTTGACAAGTATAGTCATAATAAATTCAACGAGTAGGCTACTTGAGTCCGCTTTTACTAAATATTTATGACCAAAGCCTAACTGGAAGATAAATTTCATCTTCCACTTAAACTCAAATATTTCTCTTTCATAAACCTTTGGTGAAAGCTAGTCTAATCCATATCAAAATGGAAAATATTGAAATGTTTTTTCCTTGTATTGAAAATATAAATTGAAAAATTCCACTTAAACGTCAGACGATGGTGCGTTCTAGAAATCCAAAACAAGATTAATTAATGTATAATAAAACGCCAGAATAATAGAGTATAATTTCTGCAAATGTCAGCCACGAAGGATTTCCAAGAGTAGAGTCGGTACAAGGAGTGTCTCTACGTGGTTGAGAGGGAGGCAGAAGAGGGCGGTAAGAGCTATATTGTTGGTTTTTGTGTGTTTTTGATGTTGAAATATCCCACCGCCGTCTCTTTTGTATAACTGAGAATGTCGTCTGTCGTATGGCCTATAGCTATATATACAGCTGCTCAAGATATCAACATCAGCCTAGCTTGCTTGCTCACGTACGTACGTGAATAGAAATGAAAATAATTCTTTACTCGCTCTCTCGATATAGTTTTCTCTTTCTCTCTTTCGATTTTACTGGCCCATTTTTCTCACTTCTCTACAGCCAGGGGTGGACGGAGCTTATACAAATAGGATCACATGCAGCTCTAGTCGGAATATATTGCACCCCCCTCTTACCCGACACTTCAAAATAGATAAAATCAAAATCAGATAAGAATGGCTCTTTCAAAAAAATCTAGGTATAGATAGTTCATCGAAAAATCAAATAAAAAACTGAAGAATAGATGAAATGTAGGCCTATACGTTTATTTTAGATTTGATTTTTATCTGCAATACAAATGATATTTTCCACAGATTCAAAAACATGTATAGCCAAAAGGTTTACAAAAATCAACAATGAGCAACGACATTAAAATTCATGAATTATTCAAAAACTGTTGACTCGATTAAAACACGTGCTTTTGAGAGAATTTATATATCTATATTGATAACTACTGTCGGCGGCCAAGAGATTAAGCAGAGGCCAAGAGATACACTCATGTCTTGAGACATATCATGACTAGCAACTGACTGTAGCAAAGGACTAGAAATAATTACTAGAATACCAGAAATAATCAGCAAAATTATATTTATTACAGATTTTTCTTTAGAATTTGTACAGCAATCTGACATCAATCACAATTACATATTTAAAAAGCGATGAATGTTTAAAGCTATAATGAGTTTTCCTAAAATTACTGAAGCGTTTATAAAAAATTCAGTCAGTTGAAATTATTCTTCTCCATGAAAAGAAGTGTAATGGTGAATTAACACGACAAAAAAATGTATCAGATAACTTCTATTTTCATGATACTGTTGCGTAATTGAACCAACAGCTTTTCTTACAAATCAACCACAATAATACAGTTTGCATAATCCGTTTTTCCACTACTGTGTGCTAGACGAAATATACGAGCTGTAATAGCATAGAAGAGATGATCGATCGAAACCACTCACTTATTCGAGTGCATAATGAGTGTATATTCAAAGACCCTTGTTAAAACACTCGTTCAAATCATTTAGACTTCGAGTACTCAGTTATATCAATAGTGCCCATGATACTAAACCTTTTATAAAATAAAAAAAAAATTGCGCTCTTCAAGTAAAAAACACATAAACCTTTTAACTAATGGTTCAATTCAACGGAATCAAGTTCGTTATTTTTAATGACATAGAAGTGAAAAAACATAAATGAACAATCTCGATAGACGCTTCTTAGAAACAATATTATAACATTTTCTTTTCGTACAAGAAATGTAGGTATTCATTCAGAAGTTGCATGAGATGTGAAAGGAGAAGCTTTGTTTCTCTTAATTTAATCAAATAAAACTTATACAAAGTAAGATCAGGTTTGTAACTTGTATAGATACGTAAGTTTATGAAAAGGTATGGATTTATTTTAATTTACTTTAGAGCAAAGAAGGAGATGAGTTGGGGAAGAACTGAGCAACGAGATAGTGATGAATAAACGAAGATGTGATAGTTCACAGGTGGACACGCGAGAAAAGTTGTTGTGAAAGTTGCATGGAATATAATACTAATGTTGAGAAATAATTTAAATAAACTGAAACCCATTGGAACCTAGCGCCATTGGAACGAAGAATGTTTGTATATTTGTATCAATGAAAAATAAAGTTGTCTTCCAACTGAATAATTTCAAAACTTTCAGTAATTATACACAATCTAGCTGCAAGTTTACTCAATATTCGCGTTTGAAAGTTGCAGTAGTGTTTGTAAGCGAAGTCCTCGTCCAAAAAAATACTATAATATCACGAAAAAAACAAAAATGTACTAGTATAACGGTAATGTGTGCTAAAAATTATAGAAATAACAAAAGAAAAGAAAATACAAAAAAGCTTTTCGGTTTCATCAGATGCGGTCAAATTGGAAATTCGCTTCGCTCATCTCTAGTTCTTTCTAACTGTTCTGACTGTTATTTATATTTTATTTTTTATATTAATATATGTTGTTTGATGTTCTTTGTGTGGTGGGCCTATGTCATGTTTACATAATATTAATTATTTAAAAATATTGAAAGTGTTTCCTTATTTTGGAAGTGTTGAACATGATTTAACTCCATCGGAGTACAACACCACTATTGCCAACCGTGGCACAATACGCATTTTTAAAATAAACTGATTAATGAATGAAATTACCAAGCTTCCACGGCTATTTATATTAATTTTAGTTCCGTTTTAAAATTCTCTACTCGTAAAATTCTTGCACAAAGAACTAAGATTCTAATATAATTCTTCCCCACAGGAGCAATATTATATCTCCTACCAAGTACAAATATTAATTTTCTCGCTTGTGCCAACTATGGGCCCACATTCTCTCCAGGGTGGTACTGTATTATATTTTATTACAGGTAATAACTCATAACTATAGGACCCAAGTTATTTTAATTAGCATCCCTGCCAATCAAAATTGTCTTTGTAAATTAAAAAATGTAATTTGGGACTAGAAGCCCATGCAGTGTCATTCATCCAGAGTCAGTATACTCACAATTGCGTCCACAAGAGTTAGATGATTCCTACCAACATGACAAAAACAAATAGCACAATAATTTTTATAATTTCAAGGGTCGATTATTTGTCATGGAAAGAATCACGATTGAAAGCACAAATACGTTTTTCAAAGGCATTAAACGATTGGAATTGAAGCTAGATATCAAAGTGAGTTTACGATTATTTGGTTGGTAGACCATCTTCATCTCTCGTGGATACAAGTATGCCAGTGAACCAGGTGAATAAGAGGAAATTTCTCTTGAAACAAATGCAAGCTCTTACATGAAACGTACACTTGCGGTCAGAAGAAGTGCTCGAATTAAAATGCATCTTGAAGAAAATGTATTGACATAATACATACTACTAGGCAAACGCGTTATGTGTTGCCGCGTTGATGGATGAGCTGGAACATATCGACTTATCTTTGGATTGGTTATTATATACATATATACACCTCGAGATCCAAACCATTACGTCACTGCCATCCTATTTTTCCTAATTAATTTCAATGATAATAAATAAGGCTTAGTTTTAATGGTTTACAATTAAGTGGTGACACCTATTGATGGATTTAATTGGTATCTTGATAGCTTGGAGTGATTCACAGAAATTACATTAAATATTTTTTTACATCAAAACGGCTGATCC
>OZ023337.1:26244586-26602086 GCA_964007535.1 Brachyptera risi
AAGACAGACAATCTGAGTATTGGTCGGAAAATATCGAATATATATCATATATATATATATATATATATATATATATATATATATATATATATATATATATATATATATATATATATATATATATATATATATATATATATTCACGCAACTGTACATGTGAACGAAGCTCAGCTGATATCAACCAAGCTTTTAAAATGATTAATGAATCTTAACTGAGTTTTAAAGCCATCTTGAAATATTATCAAAATACTTCCAAAACATTAACTTCTCTTACAAAACAGGCAAGACGCGGAGAGATACACCATGAATATTAATGATATAAGTGACGTCAGGCTAAAGGCGGGTCAACCCAAGGAGATTTTAGTATGGCTTCGAATTGAATCGACTATATATTCCCTATTGTATTATAGATATCTGCCACTGCATTTCTATTATATGAGCGTAGTCAAGATTCCATTCCGTATGCTGGGAAAAAAATCGGGCTTGGAATGTTTTTTTATTTTTGTAAGTGGTGTACGTAAATTTAAGTTGGATATAAAGTAACCAATCGACTTGAAACGAAAATTTGCTGGAAATTGATGTTATACCAGAAAATAGATCGGCACCCTCTATTGTTCTTGAAAAAGATCGAGAAGCACCATTTTAGATGAAAAATACATGGATATTTTTCAAATCTCCGTAAAAATAGCATTGGATGGGATTTTCAATTTTTCAATCTGATCCAATTGAAATTAATTTTTCTTGGAAAGTTTAAATTGTTTTTCTACTTGTTTTGAGTGTGTTCGATCAATTCGATCCAGCCGTTTTCAAGAAAATGAATACATTATATTGTAAAAATGATGGATAAACGAATTGGCATTGAGTTACTGAGGAAATTATCACTTTCAAAACCAAGGTGTATATAATACCTTTCAAGTAGATGAAACATGAATATCTTGCTCACCTTCCAACGCATGTGCTGCTTTTACCTAGTTGTTAGGCCCACTAACATGCTTATATATTATAATAATGGTGACAGGAAGTGAGGATGAAGATGAATCTCCTGTGTCGGGCGCTTCATCCGACATCACTGAGCGACCGGCGTCGGGTGCTGTGCCCGACACCCGGGGATTCACACCCCCCAAACAAAAACGAAGGAACAGAGGAAGTACCCAAGGAGCAAGAAAGGATGTAGCCGCAGAGCTCGGCATTCCCGCAAAATCCTCTGAGGGGAAATCCTTTTATCTAAAAAGAACTTGAAATCTGTAGTAACCTAAGCTGGTCTTAGGTAACTCTATCTACATTTAAAGTAAACAAGAACATCATCTTCAAAATGGCTCTAATACAATGGAACTGCAATGGTTTCAACAGGCACAGAGAAGAAATCAAGCTATTGACATCAAACATTAAACCGATATGTTTCTTTTTTCAAGAAACGCACTTCAAACCTTGTGACTCTCCATTGATACGTAATTATAGTTTCTATCGTTTCGATGACTTGACAGGTAACAGAGCCCATGGGGGAGTAGCCACAGCTGTCCACGACAGCTGTCACGTAAGTCCACTGCCGCTAACAACACCACTACAGGCAGTGGCAGTCAGAATTGCTCTTCCTCAGCCTGTTACCTTCTGTAATATTTACTTACCTGAATGGGCTCCAGTTACTAGAATAAATCTGGATAACCTTGTGTCACAGCTTCCACGTCCCTATGTTATTCTAGGTGACCTAAATGCCCACAATAACTTGTGGGGTGACACAATGGTGGATAGTAACGGCAGAGGACGCCTTTTTGAGCAATTTTTCAACGACAACGACTTGATTATTCTCAACAATGGAGAGAAAACAAGGTTTAATGCTTTCAACGGCATGTTTTCAGCGATCGATCTTTGTGTCTGCACCCCATCTGTCGCACCTCTTTTCAATTTCACGGTTCACTCAGATCTGTGTGGTAGCGACCACTACCCACTCATCTTGAGAGTAGATTCTCATCAACGGCCCTTGCGGTGTGCGCAGTGGAACTTGCGCCGCGCGAACTGGAGCCTTTTCACAAAGCGTGTTGATTTGAAGAACTCGAATAACATACATGATACTGATAGTAGGACTGAGCATGTGACAGAGGTGATTATTGCCGCCGCGAAAGAGAGCATTCCTCTTACGTCGACCAACCAACGCCACATACCTGTTCCCTGGTGGAACGAGGAATGTAAGGTGGCGATCCGTAAGAGGAAACAAGCCCTTCGAATTTTCCGGAAATACCCAACCAATATCAACCTTATGGCATTCCGGAAACTCCGAGCAAGGGCTCGTTTCATCATTAAGACTTCGAAAAAAGCCTCATGGAATTCTTACATCTCATCCATTAATGCTCACACACCCCTCACCAAGGTGTGGAATAGAGTGAGGAAGATAGACGGCAAATTCAAATCATCTTGTATATCTGGGTTGAACAAGGATGGTAGTCTTATTACCGAGCCACAGGAAATAGCTAATGTTATCGGGTCCTATTTCTCGGACGTCTCTAGCTCTCACCACTACTCGGCATCGTTCCAAATACACAAACGTGCTGCAGAATGTAGAAGATTAGATTTCTCTTCTGCGAACAACGAGGTGTATAACGTGCCGTTTAGTGTATGGGAGTTGGAGAACGCGATAACGTGCGCACGAGACACAGCACCAGGGATTGATGGAATACACAATCAGTTCTTGAAACACCTGCCAGCTGACGCTTTGACTGATCTTCTCTATCTGTTCAACCATATCTATTCGACTGATACTTTCCCTGATTCTTGGAGACAAGCTATCCAGGTACCGATCTTGAAACCATCTAAGGATAAGCATTCACCATCAAGCTATAGACCTATATCTCTGACCAGCTGTCTGTGTAAAGTGATGGAAAGGATGTTAAACAACCGCCTCGTTTGGTGGTTGGAACGGAGAAACCTCCTTTGCACAGTACAGTCTGGATTCAGAAAAAATAGAAATACCTTGGATCATCTTATTCGTATGGAAAGCTTTATACAAGAAGCTTTTCTTACGAAGCAAGAAGTGATAGCTGTATTTTTCGACCTTGAGAAGGCATTCGATACCACCTGGCGCTTCAACATATTGAAAACCTTATCACAATGGGGTTTCAGAGGCCATCTTCCTAATTTTGTCTGTAATTTCATGACCAACCGACGTTTTAAGGTACGAGTTGGTAATGTTTTGTCGGATGATTTCACCCAAGAGAACGGTGTACCACAGGGTTCTGTCCTCAGTGTTACTTTGTTCGCCATCGCAATAAATGGTATTGTTAGAAGCGTTCCACCTTCTATCACTTGTTCCTTATTTGTTGACGACTTGGCTATATTCAGTAAGTCAGCGAGAAGTGCAACGGCCTCTCGCCAAATCCAACTTGCAATTAAGAAACTGGAAGCATGGGAAGATGAAACTGGGTTCAGGTTTTCTACATCAAAATCAACGTGCATGCGTTTCTCTCGTCTGAGAGGTCTGCATCCTGACCCAGATATATATCTTCGTAGAGAACTTCTCCCATTCGCAGTATCGACAAAGTTCCTAGGGCTGACGTTTGACGTGAAGTTGAACTGGAAATCTCACATTTCGCAACTCAGACTCAAGTGCTTCAAATCACTCAACCTTCTCCGTTATCTTAGTGGTACCAAATGGGGAGCGGATCGCACCACGATGTTGCGGCTTTACCGAGCATTAATACGTTCCAAATTGGATTATGGTAGTGTTGTGTACGACTCGGCCCGAGAGAGCTACGTGAAGCCACTCAATACAGTGCACAACACGGGCATCCGACTGGCCATAGGAGCACTCCGTACCAGTCGGGTGGAAAGCCTGTATTGTGAGGCTGGTGAGCCCTCGTTGAAGAGTCGACGTGCATATCTCCTTTGCTCATACGCTTCGAAGCTATTCAGCAGTAAGCATCATCCTACCTACCAATCAGTTATCAACCCTAGATTTCATGCTCTCTATGAATCGAAACCATTCGCCACCATACCAACTGGGATTCGTTTGAATCATATTTTGGTCGAAGAGTCATTTGTATACCCTCGAGTCTATCCAATTCAATTTAGTGATACCGCCCCTTGGTTGGCTCCACGTCCGGAGTGCTTGATGAACTTGTCATCAAGCACGAAGGCAACCACGAGTGCAGAAGAGTATAAGCAAAAATACCTAGAGCTCTGCACACACTACCCCGGACATATTAAATACTACACGGACGGATCAAAACTGAACGGCAAAGTTGGCTGCGCATTCGTTAGCGAATCCTACACTGTTAGTTTTAGATTAGGTTCGATGAGTAGCGTATATACAGCCGAGTTGTTTGCAATTGTCACCTCTCTACAGCACATTCAACAACGATCTGAGAAGAGCTTCCTGATCTGTTCTGATTCTTTGAGTGCACTCCAAGCCCTTACTCAGATCTTTCCAACTCACCATCTGGTCCAGAAAGTGCAGACACTCCTGACCGCCCTTGCCTCGCAGGATGTCAGTGTAGTGTTTTGCTGGGTACCTGGACACGTGGGGATTGGTGGTAATGAGTTGGCGGACACGGCTGCCAAAGAAGCGACGGAGAAAGAATATATTGATAACCCGAGAGTACCTTTCAATGATTTCAAGGCGTATTTCAAACTACTTTTCAAATCTCGTTTCCAAAAAGAGTGGGACAGGGAGACCAATAACAAGCTGAAAGAAATCAAGCCAACTGTTAGTGCTTGGGAATCTTCAATCCGAGGTTCACGGAGGGAGGAAGTGGTTCTCACTCGTCTGCGAGTGGGACACACACTTTTAACCCATTCCTATCTCTTCACTCCCGATAAAATCGTCCCCAGATGTGAGATTTGTAACGAGATTTTGACTGTTCGACACATATTACTCGAGTGTCAGAAATATACTGCTCTGAAGAGACAGCTTCGTATGGAAGACACAATGTCAAAGATTTTAGGGAATAATTCAAAATCGATAGATACCATATTCAGCTTCTTAAGATTATCGAAGCTATTGGATCTCATTTGACATGCTCGTGGATCTTCGTTAGACGATAAAGTCGTCTTGTTACCAGTATCATTTTTCAAACTGCCCGAATTAGGACATTTCCATGTCCGTTCAAGATGACGTTGTTTGTGCAATCATCTTTGACCAGTATACTGCTTTTTGACATTTGATACTTATTCTTGATGCCGATCTCTTGGGATAGACATCAGGAATATTTTAATTCAAACCATATTCCAACATATATATATTTATATATTATGGTTTGTCGTTCCTCCACTCCTATTTGAGGGGGAGTTTGAACTGAGAACAAGTAATAAATCGTTCTCATCCTAGTCCCATGGGTGTGACCCTTTACAGCACACACATGTTCGGTTTTAATAAATTAGTGTATAACGTCTTTAGACACTTTAGACATAGTTTAGTCTTAGTTTAATATATATTGAGGTTCTCTCATCTAAATTTCACTTCCACATTTATATCATCTAAATTTCACTTCCACATTTATATCACACTTTTCACCTTTTGTTGCAACTTATTTTGACAGGCGCTAAATGACCTCGCTGTCGATGCGCCTCAAAACCCTAATATTCATTCATTCATTAATTATTATTATATGACAATGTATTACATTTAATGTAGTCCTACTTACTTTGTGTATATACACAACGTGTAGCTTACTAATAGTGCGTTTGTCACAACATAATGATGTAATTACAACTCATTTCAATGGAAATATTTAAAGTCCAGTGAGAATTATTATAGGGGATAGTTAGTAGATACAAACAGCATGGGTAACCATGGTGACGACCACAGTTAACTGCCAGTTAAATCCATTCTCGTGACGGCAAATGGATTCCACGAGAACATCCGAAAATGAATTTTCAAACAATCTTTCAAGAATTTTATTTATAATATATTGATTGTCATTCGATTATTGTTGTCATAACGACCTCACTAACAAGTAACAAATTCAGGGGAACAAATTAGCTGCTGGTGAATTATTTATATACAAACCTTGTGCGGGTGTCAAACTCACGACTTCACTTTATTTTTGCAACTCACGCTTTGACTGATGTCAGTGGGTGACTTGTGAGAATGTTACTAAATAATTATCTTGTAAAATGCAAAAAGTTTTCAAAGAGTTTTCATGTACATATTTCCCCTTTGTATTCTGTGAGCCTAATTTAAGTAACGATGTTATTTTTATCTTATAATTGCCTAATTAAGAATGCTAACAACCTCTATTAAATATTTTTTCCATCTCAACTTTTTTCATGAATAAAAATAAAATCTCGAATGAAAACGTCGCCTCGGAATAATGGTCGTCTGATGATAAAATCTACTCGTATGTATAGAAACCGTGATAACGACGAGGTCATGTCACGTAAATGACAGTGTTTATCGCTGTTTGTCATTAACTAAATTGACAAATTTCCAACGCTTGAATTTTCAACTTGGTGTAAGAATTGCCGAAGTACTTTGTGGCCAATCTGTGTAATGGTACTTTGTAGAGAGAATTTCCAACCACTATTCAGATATAGCTCATTTTAAAAAGACTTCTTTTCACAGTATCTACAAATTACAATATTCTCATAGACATATACTTGTATCCACGAAGGAAAAAGATTGTCTGGAAGATAAATAAGCGTGGCATCGTCGGTAATTGTTGAGAAACTCATTATTGGTGCCTCGAATATTTAAAGTGGCTCGTGTGGCTTTTTAGAATAGAATGGAATAGAAATTGTATTCATTTATCTTGTATAACAAGGTCAGTAAAGTCAAAAAGAGCGAGATCCAGTCAGTTGACTGTTCTTCCACCCAACCTCGCCTATGAGAAATTGAAGAAATAAACAATGAATAATCTAGAATAACATAAATGCAAATTACGTCGAGATGAATAACTTACGAAATATGACGAAATAGTAGTTTCAACTTGAAATTGAAACAATTATATATTCATGTTTAAATTCGTATATTATATATCATATATAATATATATCATATATATATATATATATATATATATATATATATATATATATATATATATATATATATCCTATATATATATATATATTTATATATATATATATATATATATATATATATATATATATATATATATATATATATGTTTGTATTATGTATATATGTTTGACATTCATGTTTTGAGCCTTCGAGACTTTCGAGACTTTCGCAAGTCCCACATGGATTTGTATAATCGTCCTTTCACTTATCATCACTTCATAGTTCCATCATCCCCCATATAACCTAGAAGTCGCATAAAGGAAGATATTATTGGGATTCGATATTCAGCTTCCGTTCTCATTGTCCCATAGGTTCGACTCAGAGATCATGGTGCCTGGCCTGCCTATTGTTGGTGGTGGTGACGTTGGCCAGTGTGGGCGTGCTTCTCTCGCTTACGACGAGGAGTACCTCGCATGCGACTGGCGATCATCTCCTATTGGTCAAAAGAATGCTGAGAGTAGTGCCTCTGATAGACGGGTAAGTTGCTTGAGACTTCAGAGTTTTTCATCCTGACACCTCCTGATGGCTAGTTTGCACGAGACATTGCAATGTCACCGTTGGAAGGCTGTGATTCCAATGCCAGGTTTTAGAACCAAGCTCTATAAGTTTTCAGTCCGCCAATGTCAATGTTTTGTTAATTCACACGGCAGCATTGAAAACCTCATTCTATAACGGTGGCATTGCAATGCCTCGTGTGAACTGACCACGAGAATTTTGAACTCTTTTTGGTCATCTCCAACCGATCCAGAGAGTGGTGAGATCAATTCCTCCGATTGACGCGTCAATTTAAACTTCCGAGAACGCGGAAAAAGCGGATATTTCAGCCACCATGTTGGAGAAACGGCCAATCAGTGACGAGAGCGGCGAGGTTTCTGAATGTTGAGCTCGACCCAACTTTACCGCACAGCGAAAGCGAATCGCTAAACGAGTGCATGGAAGGACAGCTCAAGTATACCTGTGTACCCTCTTGAGTTTTTTCTTCTGAGAATCCTATAAAGTCTTCTGATGATCTTCTATCAAGAGAATACTGAAATAAGTGCCTCTACGGTCGAATTAGTATAACCTCATGAAATCCCAAACTTCTTCACCGATCAGTTTCCTCAAGGGCCCCATTGAAAAATACTTCATTCGGGAACTATAAATGAGCAAATAATAAATTAATGTCACAAAAGTCTTGACTGCAGACTGACGGTGCTAGAAGGAGGGCAACCGAAATTATTAGCAAGCGTGACTATCTCATGGATGGTGGTTGATTTTTTTCGTTGTATTTAAAATTATCTTCAATAACACCACTATGAACCATAAAAGCTTAAAAAGTGGTATCATACATCCATATTTCTCTTGAAGCAATTGGTTGGTCTTCTTTCCTTGTGACTTTTACTGTGCTCCCACTGTCTTTATTTACCTTCTCAACACATCTGCACACATATATTATAATCTTTTCCAATTTTTTTTTCAACGCTTAGCTCTTCTCTCTTTCATTCTCTCTCTTACATGATGTTTCGATATTCTCACAACCCGATTCATCGAGCTCACTGAAGACTCACTTGTAGACTCACGTCTACTAGCTCAATGTTGCTATCTGTTTCCGTGATTGTTCCGTGATTGCTTCCAGACACAACGACTTGCCGTGGAACATACGCAACTACGTGCACAATCAGCTGGAGCGGCTCAATTTCTCCAGCGACTTGCGGCTGGAGGCTCCATGGTCGTCGAGCACGTGGTCCCAGACAGACTTGCCGAGGTTGAGGCAAGGACTATTAGGAGCTCAGGTTGGTACTAGACAGACTTGCCGAGGTTGAGGCAAGGACTATTAGGAGCTCAGGTTGGTACTAGAACATTCTCACAGTATGCTCATACTAGCATGTGAATACTCGTCCCGATGAAAGAATTGAAGGTCTAAACTGAATGATTGTTGAAACTTCATCAGTAGGCCCCCTACGGTGATCACATAATCTCGTAACAAAAATCGAGGAGTGAACAACTAGTAAATTTGGTGTACACCTGATAATAGATTTCACGGGATTTCAAGAAGGTTTCAAGGGATTTTAAGAGGATTTCAAGGGATTTCAGGAAGATTTCATGACAAGTGTACACCAGATTTCAGGATTTGCTGAACGCTCGACAGAAATTTATTCAAAGCTTTTGAAAAATGACATTCATTTTCTCATTGTGGACCCCGCCCTGGAAAATCATAATACTTCATTCATATTTTATAGTAGATTGAACGACACTGGGATGCTAAAGAGCGTATACCGGAATAAAGTCGACTTGGTCGTGTGACATGGGCTTCGGGGTACTTATGAATGGATGGTTGTAAAATGTGGTTAGGGTTCAGGTATGGTTGGACACCCAAACCCATGTCACACAACGACGCCACTTCATTCCGGTACCCACTCTTCAGGCGCCCCAACGACACACCGTAATGATGAGTAAGATCTATTGACGCATAGTACTCTGAAAATTCGACATTAGTACAAATATATTTTGGATATTTATATTTTTAAATTGGTGGACGACTTTCTTCTTCTTCCGTGGATACACAAGTATATCAACCAAATGTCTTCGTTGTTCATAGTTCTGGTCGGCTTACGTACCATGCGAGGCTCAATACAAAGACGCTGTTCAGCTGACCTTGGAACAAATCAACCTCGTACGAAGACTTACGGAGAAGTACGAAGTGTTCCGACTGGCAACGAGTGTGCAAGGTAAACTCTACTGGATTTTATGAAAAGTTCAAAGCCTTCATTGCCGAATAATTGAAAAAATTGTATTGAAAAAAAAATCTGTTCCAGACATCGAATCGACTCACAGGGCAGGAAGAATAGCGAGTCTGATCGGAGTGGAAGGTGGCCACTCGCTTGGCTCAAGTCTTGCTGTGTTGAGGTCGTTCTATGACCTTGGCGTCCGATACCTGACCTTGACACACACTTGTAATACACCTTGGTGAGCACAACTATACAGTTCATTGCAAGCGAATTGTTGTAGAAGCACACGGAAATGTACTTCTGTCTGAACTTCCTCTAGTTTTGGTGGTAGTAGATGGAAAATTGTAGACAATAATACATAATCAAGCAAGAAAAATGTTGAAAGGATACAACTATTGTATTTACATCAACATCATCTAGTCAGTCCATAAATGATTAGTTATTCAAATAAGGAAAATTAGTTATGTTATGAGTAAAATTCTTTCCAGAAAAACATCCAATGGATGCTTCATCTAGCAAATCAAAGATTCCAGTATTTCAATCCTTCTAAATTCAAAAATTTATAGACTGTTTTTTTTGTTTCATCACTTGACCGCATGCTCTTTCTCTATCTGAATTATCTTTGATTATATAATGCACTTGTGTTAAATAATGTAGAGCTTGCTGAGAAAACAGTAACATACCGTATCCCGTTTTCTGCTTGCCTGATACTTGCCACGTGACAAATCTGTCTGGTTTAGTCAGTCAGGTACAATAAAGTATTCATTTTACTTCTGGTTGAAGCTGTTTCATCTATTACAAAGATTGGCATCTATTACATGGATCTTTCCAAGTTCATGACTCCGTGCTTGACTTCATATGTAGATATACCAAGTCCTTGGTTCCGCGATATAGATGTAAAATGATGCGTGTCCCTAACGTTTCTCATGTCTGTTAGGGCAGACTCGTCATCAGCCTCGGCAGTGACGTCACATACCGGAGGTCAGGGGTTAACCAATCATGGCAAGGTAAGAGCAACAGATTATATGCATCATGGATCTGGATATCTTTATATGTGAGTTATGGCATTCCCATGTACGAAAAAGCGTTCAATTCGCGCAGTCTGAACCAGATGTCGTCACATAATCGAACTTATTAAACTGATATCCCCCATTGGTATGATAGGCGGACCAAAATTGTCTCTCAACTTGTATTATCCAATCACTACTTCGATATTAATTTGTTTGGCCCCAGGCTTTTCAATTTGCTATGGCAACCTGACAAACATCCTATCACCAATAGCGATTATGAAGCAAAGATTGTTACATTTTGTCCAATCCAGAGATTAAGAGCCTCTCAATCAGAAAGTATCGTACTAAATACCGCCTACATGTTCTCACGCGATGTTGCCAGATTGTGATACGTGAGATGAACCGGCTGGGGATGTTGGTAGACCTGTCCCACGCCTCTCTGGACACCGTGATGGCAACACTGGAGGCCACACAGAGTCCAGTCATGTTCTCGCACTCTTCTGCGCAGGCGCTGTGCAACACTACGAGGAATGTGCCGGACACAGTACTCAAACTCATGGTACATGATAACTGATAACTGATAGGTTATACGATAAACGATAGAAATACTACCTATAGTACCTAAGACATCCCACTATTATGACAGAAGCAAAATGTATTGAGGGTTGCGTTGGTTTGCCGGTCTTTTATGGTGTCTTTACTCTTCACTCGCTATCCCACCAATGCTAAAAATGTGTACAAATTTACCGGCCAAATCTATGGGAATACCGACCAGTCAGTCCAGTAGTTATACAAGGGACTAACTTTGTTTAACAAAATTGCCAATATTTAAAATATATTAATATAATGTCAATATTTGGGGGTAGCAGAATATGGTACGAAGCAAGTACCAAATTGCTCACTGGGAATTGCATCGATCGGTTTGTGTAGGCCTAAGGACAGTACCGGTACTTATGAAATGGAACAAGATTGACAGCCGAGTGAAACCACCGTGTTAGCTCAATCCATTCTGGACAGAACCAAACTGAAATCTACCTATGCACACTTTCTGTCCCTTCGCATTTGTCTGCAAATATAGTGCTTATCCCGATCAATGCAGATGCAGGCTGCGAGCTGACAGATAGCCAATCACAATCCACAGTCTGGTACGCTTATCGCACTTCCTAGCGATCGGCATGATCCCTACAGCCGGTATCATATGATAGAAGCGAGCTCTTGGAGATTTAGAAATATAACGATAGATATAGAACTATTACAATGTATCTCCAATTTTTCTAATTTCATGCTTGACTGTTTCTGTTATAATATTGATGGTTATAAGGACAAAGTTAGGTGGAAGAACGGTCGCAACACCGAAAATCACTTTGATTATTGTAAACTTAACAATGACAAACTAGACATATATCTTCACTCCCACCTATAGACTTACCCAGCCATTGACTGTAGTATTTGGGAATTCTGTCAATTGTCATTCTTTCCTCCAGTGATGCCCACCCTGGAGGTTATTAATAGTTGCCTAACTGTTTCCGACAGTATTTCCAATTTCCTTAGACGTTCTCCCGTTTCGTCCCTCATCTATTTCCACCATTTTACCCATCCTGTCACCGTTCCACGTTGCTACTTTCTTCGGATGTGAGCCTGTGAACAAATTCATTCATTTTCCGGAAGTATAATCGGTTCAACTGAGAAATTAAATTAACACGAGTTATTATACATTTAAAATCTCACGTACCAGTAATAAAACAGTGTTCTTCTTTGCAGGCACAAAATGGCGGCTTGGTAATGATCAGCTTCTACAACGACTTCTTGACCTGCTCTACGTCAGCAAAGATGGACGACGTAATACGTAAGTATAACGGTTACTAGACTAGTGTGTATTAATATACAATGACGTCACCATTGCAAACGAGTACACTTGATGACGTATGTTCCAGGTCACGTGACGTACGTGCGTGACGTGGCAGGAGAAGATCACGTGGGATTGGGGGCTGGGTACGACGGTATTAACAGGTAGGTGATAAGGTTTGTGACTTTCGGTTGCAATAGGCAACATGTATAGCAAGAGACAAATTGGAAAAAAAATTGAAAAAATCAACCTTTTTTCTGTTGTTTTTATCATGATAGTGCATTGTGGAAAAATTTTCGACATTTTTGTTAAAAATGTTCTCAAACTTTTTGTTGATTACACCAACATGCATACGACCGATGTGACACCTCATTATTGGTCCACTCAAATAAAAAATATATCCGAGCTGTAATTAATTAACTAAACCATATCTACATATTATTAGATATTACACAAACATATTACCGGTACACAAAAAACAAGAACAAATAAACATATTGATCACTATATAGAGTACAGAATTTGCTCAAGAAAACTCTTATTTCTTCAACATCAGACTTTAAAACAAATTACAAACGTCAATACAAAATATATCAACTATACACACTCTCAGGAACATTATCAAGACATTTTAACTGTGAAATGTTACTATACTCTATTGAAGAATTCATGCAAGATGACACAGAGGACTATGATCTGGAATTCAGATAAAGATAAATAGACTCAAAAATAAAGTGAACTTTCGTAAACAATTCTAGAAAGAAATCTCAACTTGAAACACCCTTTAAAACCTCAACACTCTTCCAACACCCTTTAAACCATGACCTGACGCCCTTCAAAACAACATCATTTATTTGAATTTTTCTCCTAGCATATTATAAAATAAAGTAGTATAAATAGTTATACGAATTATTAGACGAGCTTTAGCGAGGATTCAATTTGACATACTGAAAAAAATTGGTGTTCGTTTTTATGTTTTTTTTTTTTTTTTTTTTTTTTTTTGTTTTTATGTTTTTTTGTCGGTTCTCCACAGCTCAAACGGCTACAGCTATCAACTTCAAACTTTTTTTCGTCATGGTTCCTCATCTAACTTAGATCTGTATAGTTTTGTGGCATTATCGGGTGGTAACTTTTTTTTTTATGAATTTTAGAAATTTCAAAAATCCCCATTAGAATAACCCGGAGGAAAATATTTGAAAAATCAAAATTTTTCAAGACCTCTCAAATTTTCGCCGAATATAAAGGAAACTATTAAGCACATTTTGAGAGATTTTTCGCATCAATCGGATGAGAAATAACGAAGAAAACGCATTTATAAAGCATTTTCCCATCAATTTAGGCTATTACGGGAACCAATTAAATCTATAGCAACAAGTGTCACCAATTAATTCAAAACGATTGAAATGAATGAAGAGGAAGGCCGTGACATAACTGATTCTCGTAAGGTTTTTGAACGTTTGGAGTGATCCAAGGTCTGTAGATGTAGATTGGGTTGACAAATTATTTTTCATTCTAGATTTCTATACCCCTAAGCTCGTCTAACAACGCGCATCCAGCGTTTTCCTAGTTATTTTAATATGATCAATATAATACCGTGATCATTATATTACCACAAATTTGAATTTATTATACTGCAAGGAAAATTGACAGTAGGCCTATACATCCCAACAGAATAATCATAACCATAATGAATATATCTCCATTTTCAACTAAGCAATTGGCTAAGAGAAAGGCTGGAGCATAAACTAAAGATATGGTATCAAATCACGTTTTGATTCATGGTATAGGCTTCTGTCAAGTGACGTCACTCATTGTTGAAAGAGACCGACAACAATGTGCACCAGTTGGAATTAACCAATCAGAATGTTTGGTAGTCCACCAGTTCGCTGTATTGCCATGGTAACGATTGTTTGTCATTTGTTACGTGACAGAAGCCTATTGGTATAAGTTCATGATAATATTCAAAAACTTACATTATTCATTCGAGTGAAGGCCTTATCTAGAGCTATATTGAAGGAACTAATCAATTTTCGAACACTCCAATTAGAACTATTAAATACTTATAATTAATAATATGTAATATTAATATGCAATATAAGTAATATGGATCTGAATGACGAAATGAACGATCGTCAATGGTAATCCAAGCCGCATTGCTAGGCCTATTCATACAAGGCAACAGACACAATCCCAGTAAGTAAAACAAGTAAATAATACAAATTCAAAGTTACAATGTATAGATAAATCAGAAGTGGCGTAGGCCTAAACTACCACAGAGGTAGCCAGGACAGTCGCCTAGGGGCCCATGTAGTTTTTTTTATCCAAAATTAAGGATCATCAAAAATAAAAATTATGACTACATGCTATTCATATAATTCATAATAACATATAATATTTATATTACAATACTTTTCACCGTACTGTTGTTCAGAATTATTAAGAAATTGACTATGGGCCTATAATATTCATGACACTATTCATGTATAAATATATCCAGAGAAAGGGGGTGAGGGGGTCTGTTGAAGATTTCAAAATAACCAAGGACCTCAGACCTTTGAATCTATGGTCAATGGTATAACCACAGACTGAAGAATACAGTTTGTTAACCTAGAAATGTAGATACAATAATTGCTGTGGGCCTATTTGGCACAGCATCCCAACATGCCTTTTCTTGAAAGAGAGAAAACAAATAATAATAAATTGGAGGGGGGCATGTGGGTAAGTTTTCTGCACATAGGGCATATATTGGGCACCTATAGAAACCTTTAAGACAACATCCTAAATCCATCCGGGTGAAAATACGGGTTAACAGGTACAATATGAGGAAGATGGAACGGGCCACTATGGCACTATAAACTCGTTCAGAAAACCAGGGTTCGATTCTCATCATGGTCAACCATCCTGACTTGGGATTAACCTTTCTTAGGCATAGTATTACCAAGTCCAGTTAGTATTTATCTGAGAGTTGGTGAAAACAAATAGCATGGGTAACCATGGTGATAATAAGTTTGAACTGTCAGATAAAGGCTAACTGGACTTGGTAATACTGGACCTTAGTAGTTAGATCGAAGAGTTGAAACGCTCTTGGAAACAGCCCAAAGCTGTGCTGTCACTACTGCCCAAAACACATAATAAAATGACATTTCACATCATCTTTCCATCATTTCATTCTCATTAACCAACAATACCTTGGTTAGTGGTTCATTAAAGGTCTCAACACATGAAATAAAAACACCTAATGTGTCAAATCATCACTTGGGCAGTGCTAACGATGACGGCAATCCGTTCTGTCACAAAACACAAAACACATGATAGAATGATATTCCATATTATCTTCCCATCAATTTATTCTCATCAGCCGACGATACCTTGGTTAGTATTTTATCACAGTACCTCAAAGTAATCAAATAAATATAGATACCTAATGCGTCAAATCATCATTTGGGCTATTGGGCAACGCGGACGATTGTCAAACCATTGTCACTGCCCAAAACACATAATAAAATGACCTTTCATTTCATCCTTCCATGATTCCATTATTTTATCCTGATGAGCCGACTATACATTGTTTACTGGTTTATCATAGTAGGTACCGGTACCCTAGGGCCTAGAGAAATGAAATAAATCCAGACTCCTAATGCGTCAAATCAACACTTGGAACGCAGGCGATGACTCATGCACCTTATAAAAAACCATGGTGCTTTATAATAACAACATAGAACCAAATGTGCTAATCCTGAATATAGACACAACTCTGACACTTAATAACTAGAACCACAATTATAATTCTGAAGTAGATATTGAGTAGAATGAGTTTCCTCCTTGGAAAATGTTTCTGACTTACCGGTGACTGCTAGCGGCGGCCACACGACAATATCAAGGCCAAATCACTACACAATATCACTATGTTAGGTAATCACTACACAATATCACTATATCAATCACTACACAATATCACTATATTAATCACTACACAATATCACTATATTAATCACTACACGATTTGTATTCACTTCACTAAAATAAACTGGCATTGCAAAGAATATGTTCTCATAATATAGCAGTGTTTGCTTATCACCTGCCGTACGTTGGAATTGTGGGCCCCCGGCCTAGCCAGGAGTACTGGCCTATTCGTACACACAGTCGAATTCGATCGAAATTTAGAGGTTTAGGCCTAGGCCTAGCTAGAACGAATATACTGGGAGTACTGGCCTATTCGTACACGGTACACACAGTCCAACTTGAACATAATTTAACTGAAGCTAGTTAATTAGAATATCACAATTTAACTTTATATCTCTGAAATGCAGCTCACCTCAAAATGACTAAACCTAACCTGTTGATCTCGATGCACAGTCCACCACAGCCTTCTTTAATCAGATCATTCTTTTCTCATGTCGATACACAGTACAAACCCCAAACATGCACGTTCTCTTTCCAAACTCCAATTTCACCGAACGTTCGAAACTTTGACTGAACTAGGAAACGAGCAACTCCTTCTCGTGAGCGAAAATCGGTGAAAATTACCATTTCCGGTTCCTACGAATTATAACACAATTAATTCAAAATAGATATTGTATTTTATTGCATTGTTGTATCATATTCCAATCCTTTATTTGTTCAGTACTTGAATTACATGGTATAAAAACAGCTACTGTAATAAATTACGAAAAAGTTTTTTAAAATAATGTCTTCATTATATTTTTTTACATTTAATTCTCTTATTTTTAAAAAATAATGCATTGTTTTTATAAATTTTTGTTATACTGTGTCCGTGTGGCAACCGTTTTGGCGGCAGTGTTTTAAATATACTTATCTCTCTAAATTTACAATGATTGCTCAAAATAGGTGGAGTTTACTATTGAAAGTGGTCTTCCCCCCAAACTATATCAAGTAATATTAATAATTATTGTACAAATTAACAGTGACTGAGAGAGTAATATGACCATGATAATGTTATAGGCCTAAGACTAAATGTAATAATATAATGTAGTTGTCCCAGTGGAGAGTAAAAGAAAGACCGAAGAAAACAATATAAAATGTATTCAAATATTAAATTCTTTGGTCAATTCTGATAGTAAGACCATGCAATGAAGGTGACGACGATGATGGGGAGCTTGATATTTGAGTGATTTTAATGAGTGGAGGTAATGATAAGAATTGAATGGTAGGACTTATCATGTGAATGAATGAAAATGTGATTAAAAATGGAAATAACAATAACGAGACAAAATGTGAATTTATTGATTTAAACTAGTACATAAAACATGCATGAAGACACAATTATTTGTAATTTAAACTCGTAATCGAAAAGCTATATTTAATGAACATATTGTTATTATTAGACTCTCCAAAAAAGTGATATTATTAACATTTTTTGTTCATCTATTTTCACCGCTGAAAGTGTAGTAATATCAGACTTTCTCATTTTGATTATCTCTGAAAATTATCCTCAATTCGTTTTCACATTCAATCTGCAGGTGCATATTTTCATATTTTTCGTGTATAGGCCTACATAAAAAAGTATTATCAATTGACTTGTAAGCCTACTGTTGATATATAAGAATTCAAATATTGCTTTGTTTTCAGTCCTGATTTTTGGGTGCATTTCAGGGTTCCAGTGGGTTTGGAGGATGTCTCCAAGTATCCCTATCTGCTGACAGAATTGCTGCGCTCTCGGGCATGGTCACTGAGTCAAGTTGAGAAACTTGCTGGCAAGAACTTCTTGAGGGTATTCAGGAGGGTTGAGAAGGTAATGCGGTCGATAATGATGATTGTTGTTTGATACTAGGAAAACGCCATATATTCGTTGTTAGACGAGCGGATAGTATTAGTATGTCGACTTTTTAGCCAAACGTTTGCCTACATCCGCCAATTGGGTGACATTTAAATTATAAATGGGTGAAAACTGCTTCGAGTGGTACCAATTTAGCACATTTTATGTTTTTTCTTCAAAATGGCTGAGCCGATCAAGCTGAAAGTTTCCAGAAATGTGTATCAAAATGTAATTTAACTTGACGCAAAATTTCATTGTTTAAGAAAATGAAAATATTCTCTTTTTTCCGCTGTGTTATTCTAATGGGTATTTTTGAAATTTCTAAAATACATAAAAATAAAAATTATCACCCGATATTGCCACAAAACTATACAGATCTGAGTTGGATGAGGAACCATAATGAAAAAAAGTTTGAAGTTGATAGCTGTAGCCGTTTTACCTATTGAGAACCGACAAAAAAACATTTAAAAAAACATAAAAACGAACACCAATTATTTTCAGTATGTCAAATTGAATCCTCGCTAAAGCTCGTCTGATTAGACCCCATCAACAGCTAGGTTCATGCCGGGAATGAATAGGGTAATATTGTTTTATTTTTTTGGCAAATAGATTCCTTTTGAGACTAATAATTCTCCATGACTGTTACTCTATACGGCACCATGAAAGTAATGGGATTTTTTATTTCGATGAGCTATAGGTAATTGACTTCATAATACAGGTAATGTTATGGGTGGTTATACCACATTGAGTTACATTTATTTTCCGTTCGAACAATTTTCAGTGAAGACTTTTGAAAGCAGTCCTAGATATGTATTTTCAAGTCATGTAAAAATATTATGTATATATATATATATATATATATATATATATATATATATATATATATATATATATATATATACATATATATATATATATATATATATATATATATATATATATATATATATATGTGTGTGTATATATATATTTACATATATTCAGGCCAACATGTATATACTTTTTCTGGGGGGTGACACCGTCAGCGTGATCATTTTATCACATATAAACATATAATTATATATATATATATATATCTTTACTTAAACTTTCACGATTCATATTTATTCAAATTGACTGAAACTGGGCTGTTTTTTAATCGTGATATATTTATTCATTTATTTATTTAATTATATATATCACGATTAAAAAACAGCCCAGTTTCAGTCAATTTGAATATATATATATATATATATATATATATATATATATATATATATGTGTGTGTGTGTGTGTGTGTGTGTGTATGTATGTATTAATATATATTTGTTAATTACACATGACTATAGAACTAATATTTCGTGTTCCTCAACAGGTTAAAGAAGACATGAGGAAGCTTGGAACTGATCCTTATGAAGAGTGGATTTTACCGACTGAAAGTTCCAATAAGAACGACTGTGTCGACCAACAGGGTTAAAACTGTTTCATATCTATACAACAAAAACTCTCGGGAGAAATATTTACCGATGGTTGCTATAGTAACATTCATACTTCGTGATTTGAACATTCTCCTCTGATCAATTATTCATCAATCATTTGACAAGAAATGAGAGTGCAAGTTCTGTTATTACGTTCGCCAAACTTGATTCAGAACACATTGTTTCACTTTGATCCGATTTTACGAGTCTTATTGTCGGAATTACCAACGTGAGAGTAGCTCCAGCTGGCAGTTCAAAGTTGTTATCACCATGGTTACGCATGCTATTTGTTTTAATCACAGCCTTCTTCATACATGATTTGAATAAAGAAGACTGTGGTTTTAATCAACTCTCAGAGTGTTCGCACGTAACGAACGACAACCAATCGTTATTATAGCAATGCAGCGAACTGGTGGACTACCAAATATTCTGATTGGTCAATCCCAACTGGTGCAAATTGTTGTCTCTCTCTTTCAACAATGGGTGACGTCAGTTGAGAATACCCTATCCGCTAGAGAAAGTTGCAGATACGCTGTTAGTGTTAAAAAGTGAAACTAGATTTTTTTTAAAAGTCACAAAATAAAGCTCGCGCATATTTTCAACAATGACATTGATTGGGATGTTACATGATATGATTTTGTTGACTGAACTTTTTTAACCATTCGCTGGCCTTATTGAGATTTAGAAGCACATTCTATTGTTACTTTTAGTGTCGAATAACTGGGCTTGGTAATACCGAGCCTTAGTTAAAATTGTTAATCTACTAACTATTAGTCAAAGTACGAAAATAGCATGCGTAACCAACGGTGAGAACTAGTTAATCCCGCTAAACTATCAGTTGATAAACCCGGACCTTATAGTTACTGTGTGAGATCTGAGAAGTTATTCGAGTGTTTTCAAACTTTTCAAACCAAGCTATTTTATTTTGATGTTTAGATAATCCAAAGAGGTCCCTCGTTAAAAGTTGTAAAATAAATAATTCGTAAATAAAAACGCATATCAATTTTTTTTCGTAACGAATATCCTATCTTATAACAATAGGCATACTTGATCGTAAAGTGTCTCAAGTTTCAAGGGGATATTGGCAAACGCGTGTTCGAAAGTCAAACTTGTTAGTGAAGGAAGAAAGGAAGAAAGGAAGAAAGAAGTGTTGTTGGTGCGAGTTGTGAGTTTAGAAGCAAGAACTCCAAACAACTGAAAACTGAAAATAAAGTGTCATCGTTATTTGTTTAAATCGGTGAATCCATTGTTGTTATTCAAGTATATAATAGCAATATTGTTGATTCTAAATTTAACAGCTACAATAAAAGATATTGTGATTGTTGGAAAAGATTAATGATTGCTGGAAATATATTTAAATCCTTTTTAATTATGATTAAGAGTCAATACCACATCATTTCCCTGTTCTTGAAAAGTATTATTAGAATCGACTGGAAGGTCCTGGAAGGTTGCAGGTAGGTATTTTGATATATTATTCCCACTTTTTTGTTTTAGTGAGATTATATACCATACTGTTAACATGGAAACATATAATGGAAAATGGTCATGATTTGAATAATTATAAGTCAAAATACTCCGATTCAAATTCGCAAACTTGGACATTTTTTTTGAAAATGTTTATTTTTTTTACAGTAGCTGCATAAGCAGAAAAAAAATCAAATGTACTACCTAGCAGCAAAAAAAAAATATTCATGAATAACGAGCTTCAGAGTTTAAGATTGATTCACCGGTGATATTTGAAATAGGCTATTAAAATGGATATTGAAATGATCAATTCTGTGTAAGGTATTGAATTTTTTTCTAGAGACCTAAACAACGTGATGGTATTGGAAGTATTATATGAACATATTCATATTTTCAACATGTTAAATTAAATTATTCCAAATTTTTTATTTTTTTTTCATTCTTTTTCCCTTGATGTACTGGTCCCTTTAATTTGTTTGTCGAAGGTTTTGGTTTGTTCACCTTTCGTGAGTTCGTTCTTCCTCTCCCAATTACTTCCACTTGAGACTGATCGTAATTTTGATCGACAGGACTAAAAGCAGCGTCGGTATTAGTTTTAGTCGTTCCTAGTTGTACATTTACATCTACTTGACTATTGCTTGTTGTTGTTGTTATCTTCTGATTGGATGGCCCCTGGTATGGTTGTTGCTGATATGGTGGTTGTTGCCCACCGACTTCCAACTCAAACTTCCCTAACTTATTCGACTGTGGATTTGCTTGTTGAGGATACGGCTGTTGCTGATTTGATGGTTGCTGACCACTGATTTCTAACTCATTGGTAAATTTAATGGGCTTCGAATTTGCTGACTGTGGATTATATGGTTGCTGATTTGCTGATTGTGGATTATATGGTTGCTGATTTGGTGATTGTGGATTATATGGCTGCTGATTTGGTGATTGTGGATTATTTGGTTGCTGATTTGGTGATTGTGGATTATATGGCTGCTGATTTGCTGATTGTGGATTATATGGCTGCTGATTTGGTGATTGTGGATTATATGGCTGCTGATTTGATGGTTGCTGTCCAATGACATCTAGCTCAAAATTTACAAACTTATTTGACTGCTGATTTGGTGATTGTGGATTATATGGTTGCTGATTTGGTGATTGTGGTTTATATGGTTGCTGATTTGGTGATTGTGGATTATTTGGTTGCTGTCCAATGACATCTAGCTCAAAATTTACAAACTTATTCGACTGCTGATTTGGTGATTGTGGATTATATGGTTGCTGATTTGGTGATTGTGGTTTATATGGTTGCTGATTTGGTGATTGTGGATTATTTGGTTGCTGATTTGGTGATTGTGGATTATATGGTTGCTGATTTGATGGTTGCTGTCCAATGACATCTAGCTCAAAATTTACAAACTTATTTGACTGCTGATTTGGTGATTGTGGATTATATGGTTGCTGATTTGGTGATTGTGGTTTATATGGTTGCTGATTTGGTGATTGTGGATTATTTGGTTGCTGATTTGGTGATTGTGGATTATTTGGTTGCTGATTTGGTGATTGTGGATTATTTGGTTGCTGATTTGGTGATTGTGGATTATATGGCTGCTGATTCGGTGATTGTGGATTATATGGTTGCTGATTTGGTGATTGTGGATTATATGGCTGCTGATTTGGTGATTGTGGATTATATGGCTGCTGATTCGGTGATTGTGGATTATTTTGTTGCTGATTTGGTGATTGTGGATTATATGGCTGCTGATTCGGTGATTGTGGATTATATGGTTGCTGATTTGGTGATTGTGGATTATATGGCTGCTGATTTGGTGATTGTGGATTATTTGGTTGCTGATTTGGTGATTGTGGATTATATGGTTGCTGATTTGGTGATTGTGGATTATATGGTTGCTGATTTGGTGATTGTGGATTATATGGCTGCTGATTCGGTGATTGTGGATTATATGGTTGCTGATTTGGTGATTGTGGATTATTTGGTTGCTGATTTGGTGATTGTGGATTATATGGTTGCTGATTTGGTGATTGTGGATTATATGGCTGCTGATTCGGTGATTGTGGATTATATGGTTGCTGATTTGGTGATTGTGGATTATTTGGTTGCTGATTTGGTGATTGTGGATTATATGGTTGCTGATTTGGTGATTGTGGATTATATGGCTGCTGATTCGGTGATTGTGGATTATATGGTTGCTGATTTGGTGATTGTGGATTATTTGGTTGCTGATTTGGTGATTGTGGATTATATGGTTGCTGATTTGGTGATTGTGGATTATATGGCTGCTGATTTGGTGACTGTGGATTATTTGGTTGCTGATTTGGTGATTGTGGATTATATGGTTGCTGATTTGATGGTTGCTGTCCAATGACATCTACCTCAAAATTTACAAACTTATTTGACTGCTGATTTGGTGATTGTGGATTATATGGTTGCTGATTTGGTGATTGTGGATTATATGTTTGCTTCATGTTCCCACTGATTTCCAAATCAATATTGATGTTACTCTGACTGTTGAAGTTGATCGTAGGGGTTGTATGTCTCTCAGTCTGGGTCTCAGGAGGCCGTATCAGCGGCAGTTGGACCGTGTTGGACGAGAACTGGGCGCGTGGTATGAATGGTATGAAGCTCAAGACGGTAAACACGATGTTTGCTACTGTTTTGAAGTCACCTGAAAGTGAATGTTGTTATATTATCTTCTTCAGAACAGGTATATTAAAGTAGAATCATATAAACTGAGATTCTAAACTCTTCTCGATTCATTGTATTGTATTATACTATGATTTTGATTCTCCTTTTTTATAATTTAGACTTTGGTATAGAAACTTTTTCAAAACTCTTTTATAACTGTAAAATTATGACCACCTCGGTCATTAACGCTTCGTTATACAAGCCAAAACTAGTACCGGTTTCAGGCACTGATCAAAGTGAATAGAAAATTCATAAAAATAATTATATATAATAAAATGAGTGAAAGATGATACATATCTAATTTTATGACACCAAATTTATAAATATTCAGTCTTTGAATAATTATTCACTCTGTGCATCATACTCGTCAGGTTGAGGAGTAGAACATCAAAGACAATTGACAGAACCCTAGCAATAATCATATTCTTTTCGATTTTATATTTTTGATATTGTCCATATTTTGATAGGCCTACATTCTGATCAATTTAGTTTGCATAAACCGTATTTTATATAAAATCGTATAAAACTTTTTTAATCCCTGATTTCAAAAGTGAAAAGGATAACAATCAATAAAAAAACATTTAAAAAATAAAATGAAACATATTCATATATAACTGAATAGTGAGATTATATTGAATAGAAAAGGAATTGAATTAAATAATGATACTGCAACATGAAAAATGATAATACTAATAATAATTGGGAAAATGAATGTAAACGTTGATAGATAAAAGTTGGTTGTATAGATGGTTTCTAAACATTCAAACGGAATCCTTCAGGACTGACATTCCGACCTCATATTTTAAAGAATTATCCAACAAAAATCGCTCAAATACTTCGAAATTGTTCCTGAAAGCAATCAATGAAAGCACCGACAAACAGTCCAATCAACTCGATCTCTTTCAAGTTATACTTTTCTTTGAAATAAGCGATGGTCGGCTCATAGATTTGTTTCTTTTCTTGACTGACCTCTTCTGGTTCTTTCGCATCTTTCTCAAATCTAACAGTCGAATCGAGGATGTACTGTAGCCCCAAATGTTATCATCTATGTTTTCTAATAGATTATATTACTCGGTTATAATTGGTTATATGGTTCATTTAATTGGTTTTAATTGGTCATCTGGGTTTGAGGTATATATAAATATATATATATATATATATATATATATATATATATATATATATATATATATATATATATATATATATATATATATATATATATATATATATATATATATATATATATATATATATATATATATATATATATATATATATATATATATATATATTTATATATATATATATATATATATATATATATATATATATATATATATATATATATATATATATATATATATATATATATATATATATATATATATATATATATATATATATATATATATATATATATATATATATATATATATATATATATATATATATATATATATATATATATATATATATATATATATATATATATATATATATATAAATATATATATAGAGAGAGATATATACATATATATATATATATATATATATATATATATATATATATATATATATATATATATATATATATATATATATATATTATATATAACATCAAAACTCAATACAAAATCATTGTTCCCCAATTAAGGCAATTGATGAAAAATAGGATCTTTTGAGCGGGGCACCACATCGGTGATCTTACTGCCCCAAAGAATAATAAAAAATAAAATGATTCATTCAACAAACAATAAATTCCAAGGTCATAATGTCAGCATGAGACAACAATTCAAACATTCACAGTGGGGAGAAAATCTTGAGTCTTCTCATCATCTTGATCTTTTCCTTCTTCTTTTTCTTCTTCTTCTTCATGGAATCTTTTTCCTAAATTATTAAATTATCAAATAGTTTCAAACTGTATTCACCAATGAAATGCAGCCTGGTCACCTCCACCAAGAAACCGAGTAATCTGTCCCCAGTCATTTGACCGATGTGTGTCAACTCCCCAGCGAGTTTCTGGCTCAAGCACGGTACGAAACTGACGAGTGTGCCCACCATCCAGCCAGACATTTTGCCCACCTTCGATGCCGGCTGTATGTGAACTTTACCGTCGGCGTGGTTTTCATGCGGAGTCACTATCTCGACGAAAGCCTTAGTACCTTGGTTCAGACTGAATCATAAAACGAATCAATAAGTTAGCATGGTTGATCTGTTAAAACCTTACTTTACTAGCAGCTCGACTTCGACCCATAGTCCTACAACCATGGTGTAGATATGTATTTTATGAAAAAGTACACAAATAGTCTGAAATTCCTAACACACATCATGCTTTCATTTTGTCTATTCTACCATTTCGAACCCCAACTGGGTCCTATGAAAAAGCACTCATAAATTTGTGCCACCAATTTTGATTCATTCTATTTATAACATATAAATTAAATCGGAAAACAGTAGGAAAAGCGCAAAAGAGTATTTTATTTGGCTGTTTAACAATTTGTATTGGATCAATACTTTAATTTGATAATTGCTCATATTTGCAACAAAGATTTATCCATTGCAAATCATGTGTGCAAATGCACATATACTTTCAAGTGTTTATGGGGAAACTTTAGGAGGGAAAAAAATGAACTGATACAATATGAAATGTTGAATTTTTCAGATGCAATTGACATCATCAAAATCCAGTTTTAGGAAGATTTTTTTGCGTTTCATCTACCGTTTCGTTTTATTCATTATTCCAAAAAAAAACATCTGATTGTTTACCCGGCACGCATAATATGTGCAATGATGACAACACCGATGAATACCCCAGTAACGACAGCAATTCCGCCGGCAACCTCCTTAACTCCGGCCTTCCTCGTTCCGGAACTCGTCTCCTTTCTGTACGACTCCACGATACTCGATACCTCCAATATCCACGGGTATTTAATGACCACGTAACCATCCACCACCTCCACATCGCCTTCCTTGCCGTTAACCTCGACGAAATACGGGAACGTACCATTCTCTAACGAAGGAAATTCATGATTTTCCATTATATTCTCCTTTTCCACTCTCAGTAAAAACGGTAACTTATAACTAAAAGTATTGCTGCTGATTTTCTTTCGCTTTGTTAACTTCTCAATATTTTTTTCATCGTATATAATAACCCACATAGGTGACACTTTCACTATTTCATCGTCTTTTTCTTGCGTTCTAATGTTCGTTTTTTTAGCTGGTATAGTTTTTGCTGGAACAGCTGTTATAGTTTTTGCTGGTATGGCAGATTTAGTTTCATTGGCATTTCTGTGTGATGGTGTTACACTATTTGATACAATTTTTGGTGTTTCTGGTGTTTTACAATTCGATGTAGTAATATAAACTATTAGAAATAGGAAAGAAATTATTTTATTTGAAAAAGAAACCATGCTTCAATTCTAGAATTAAAATATGAAATGCATGCAACTTCCGTATCTCTTGGAATGAGGCGAGAAATGAACTAGGAACGTAGAGTTCGAAAGTGAAGCAGAACAATGCAGTGTTATCAGGTGATTAAAATTATCAATCAGCAAAACATGTAATTTATAATTGAATATGTAATTGGTTGAATAGCTACTAGTGTCGACGGATCAACATCCAATAGCCATTGGTGCTAATGATTGGAGAAAAAATACGTCTGTTCGGGCAATCCTCGGTGGTATACAGTATTGGTCGGGCTAGGGTACTTTGAAAGAAAACCATTGTTGGAATTTAATCCTAAAAATAGAACGTTATTTTGATTTCATTTTTATCAACTACAATTAATTAGCTTACATGTAGATATATTCAATTAATTACTGACCATTATTATGGCAGTTATCAGAACAAACTTTACAAGCATTTTTATTCCTAACTTGTCCATTTAAAAATATAGTGCATCCAAGAAATATATTGTGTTAAGGAAATATTCATTCAAATGAATTCTATTATGTAAAGGATGAGAGATGGAAGCGGTCGTGGCCTATATTTTAGGAATCATCCTGACATTCATCTAGATTACAGAGGGAAACCATGAAAAACCGATGGTGGACAGTGGCAGGGATAGAACCGAGTTCCGAAATACACCTCACCTCCCCAGGCACATGGAGCAAGCGCGTTACCGCTGTGCTGCCAGTGCCGATTGTTTCATAAGTAAATGTTATACAAAAATTTTGAAAATACAAATACAAAATGATAATTTTACGTATCTTCTCATTCCGACACTAGTTCTGTGCAACTACAATACTCAACAACACAGCTAATACTAATACAACACGAGCTAATGAACAATACAGTAATAATAACACTAATAACACTAACCCGTCCACTTCCTAAACGTCATCTTCTTTGTCGTTCAATTCATAAAGAGAAAGGAACAGCTTAAATTTCATATGAAATCCTAGATATGCTTTCTTCATTTTTCAACAAAACCAATGTCTTACAGACAGGCCTCCGCATGTTTTATCGTTGATTTTCTGTCTTACTTTTATTTTTTTATATTTGGTTTAATGACTGTAATGACAACCACAATTTGTTGGCATCAGCTAAAGGACGATTGACTGCTAAATTGACAAAAAGACACAGGGGCCTGCCTTGAACTTTTCCGTCAAGTACGAACGAAAGTTCGATGATGTTTTGGGAACACCGGCAAACGCCCAACAGGTGATGGATGAGAAAGTGGGATGATTAAATGAAATTTTAGAAGTAATGGAGAGATAGAGGCCAAGGATAGTGAGTGGAAAGAAAGCGGTCATAGCCTACATTGTAGGAATCACGTTGGCATTACCTTACACTACAGATGGAAACGACCCAAAAAACGTAGATGCGGGATCGCGAGGATCGAACCGAGGTTCAATTTAGCCTCACCTCCCGGGTCACACGGAGCAAACGTATTATCAATTGAGCTACATACGTTATGCCAGTTCTCCATCTCACTGTGTTATGTCTAGATTATTAATTTATTATATTATTATTTGCTCAACGACCCCACCAACAGCTAGGTTATACTGGGGTACGAATGAGCAGGTGATTATGAAACTTGGAAGTGATGATAAATGAAAGGGCGTTTACAAAAACCCATGCCGTATGCAATACTCGAACCCACACCCAACGATGACTTCTGTTTCTAAAGCGGTGCCTCAGTTTACTGAGCTACCAAGGAATGCTACAATATTTTACGAGTCATCAATTTGATGTCGATTGACAATTATTGCTGATAAAATGACAGTAATAATTTGTGCTCAGAATGGAAGTGGAGAGAGTTTACTCAAATATAGGGAAAAACGGTTTCGTCCAGAGGTTGATAAGAGACTGCAATAAACTCGAAGAAAAAGGAAGAACTGCAATTATTAGAATTCAAGGAAATGATCCAATAAAATAATATCTTGCCACCGTGCATCTAGCACTTCTGCAAGAATGTTTACAAATACAGTGTAGACCCCTGGGCCCAGATTCACAAAAGGTCATAACTTTGATCCGGCTCAAAGTGACAACAATTTCTAGAGATAATACCATATTTGATCTATTATTTTTGATTTTTCAATCTTAATTTTCGATTAAATCCATTACTATCATCAATCTAGAATTTATTAAAATTAAAAGATCAAAAATAATAGATCAAATATGGTATTATCTCTAGAAGTTGTCGTAACTTTGAGCCGGATCAAAGTTATGACCTTTTGTGAATTCGGCCCCTGTTAAATAATATTGAATAAATATAGTTCAGTCACATAGAATATACAGTACTCAACTCCTTGAAAACAAAACTCATTTTGAATATTGCCTTGCCGTTTTCTCGCCACCATTCCTCACCCCTAGACACTCGCACATCTCTCATCTGGGACTAAGAGTTCCAAGTCTCAAGAATAACACATTGTTGAAATCTATCTATTCTCAGCAGAATTTATTTGTCACTTAAGAATACAACTGTAGGTCTTAACGCTATATAAAACAGAAATACGTAATCAATAAAGATAGAAAGCATAGATAGATAGATATTTTTATCATATTTTTAGCATAACAAATATTCAATCACAAAATATCAATAGTCAATCACGTTCTTGCTGTCAGATCTTCGCCAACTTCTTCGCCAACTTCTTCGTCAATTTCTTCTGCATTGGTTCCGTTCCCCCCTTCTTCATCGCCGCCAACGTTCATGGCTTCCCCTTCTTCCTTGCCTCCGTCTCCTCCCTCCGCATTGCTGTCACGGAACTTGTTCTTCACTAGAAGAGTAAAGAGACAAACAAAATGTCAGGTAAAACTGAAATATAGGTATAAAAATATTGATGAGAATCATCAGAAATTAATCTAGACAAACCCAAATTATTAAAATGACTTGGATGGTAGCCACGATCATGTTTGATTGGTTGAAGACTCCCGTGTGAGCCTTCAGCTCGCCACCGGAATGAAACCACCCCTATCTATGTTCAAGCTTTTTAATATCATGCCCTTACAAAGCCTTTATATTTTCAACTGTATTATGTTTTTAAATACCAACTCCCATTTAGCCACTACTAACGCTGAAATCCACTGCCACAATTCGAGAAATAAGGAGTCATTCTGTTTAGTCAATCATAATTTAAACTTGTTTTCAAAATGCCTAGTATATGCAGGAAGTAAATTGTTTAACTCATTACTATATGACCTGAAGCAGCTTGGTCTTCACAATAGCTCTTTCACTAGATCGCTCAAGACTTTCCCGACTACTAATTATTTTTATACTAGTGACGAGTTTTTAAACTACTCATGATTGTAATGTCTATTGTTATAGAATTTTAGTTATTGAATTTTCATTGTTGACTGTCTGAATATCATGTAAGTGATCAATTTGAGGACAGTAAACATGTTATTATTATCATTATTATTATTATTATTATTATTATTATTATTATTATTATTATAACTAACTAGATTCCACATAACTAGATTCAAGGACAAATTTGTACCACCAATTTATATTAATTCGTATGGAAAACAGGAAAAACAATATCTAATACCGACCCTGTTTAACAAACTTCCACCTGATTTATTAAATATACAAAAACTTTCCGGTGTAAAAAATGAAATGAAAAAATGGATTTGGCAAAGTTGTATTTTATAGTGAATTACCATCTAAAAATTTGGAAAATCAAATGCTAATATATAGCAATATCATTATGACAAGATTAATATGTTTTATTTATTATTAGAAGAGAAGTGAAGAAGTATTTTATTTGTTTAGATTGTAATATTAATTAACTAGCTGCTATCCAGACATTTGTTTGTGTTTATATTTATGTATGACAACATGATTAGTAGACCCGCAGACAAGTCTTTATGACTTTGTGGGTCTACGATATTTGTAATCAACTAATTTTTTGTGTAATAAAAATCTTCTCAAAAAAAAAAAAAAAAAATTATCATATTTTGTTTCAAAGGTTATTACTCATTGTTGTTATTGTGGTGTATTTATCATTAATTTTCATTGTAGCTTGTTTACTTGAATTGTATTTGTGTTGTATTGTGTTTATTTTTATTGTATTTTATTTTGTTCACTTGTATTTTTTTCCAATTTATGTGAGTAGAACGTGTTTTTGTAGATAATTGCTAGTATTATCGAAGATGCTATATATACTAGTATATGCTATTATTACTCATTCCACAGGTAAACCCTCAATGGGTTTTGTGGACACTCTAAGACTGAAACATGCCTTGTAAAAATGTTCAATCATCAGATAAAAATAAAAAAAAAAAAAAAAAAATCCCTTCACTGCTAGTAATAATTGTGTAGCTCGTCTGATAATTGTGCTATACTGATCAAGTACCATCCACCATCCGTTCATCTGCCATAGAACTGGGCAAGCATATATTGAAAGGGATTTCAAAACATCAATGAATAATCAACCGATTAGAGCTAACTCGATTACTAGTTCAATCGATTACTAGCTGATGCCGATCGAATTAGCGATTCCAACTATTAATTGAGCTATAATTGGTTAAATGACATCATACACGTAACCAATCATTTTAATTGTCACAGTTAATAGTATATGTACAGTACCGTACACAATTTACCAAACATTACAAACACATTTACTGACAATTGATAAGCATGTTTATACCATTTCATTATACCAGTTGATTCTATACTTGTATCCACCAGAGTTAGAGGTTGTTCATAAGTCATAACAAACACAAATAACACCACTATGTGTGTAGGCCCTATTGCAGTGATTTATTCAGGGTGAATAATTTGGATGAAAAACATATCTACAACTTTCAAAAGTATAAACGGTTTAAAACAGCAGCAAGTTTTTCTGAGAGTTGGGGGAGCTGTGTACGAACACGTGACTCGTGTGAGTACGTACCGAACTTGGAGACGTCTGCTCCGCAAAGGCGCAGGCAGTGAATGGCGTCGTTGACCGGAATGTACGCCCGAACGGAGCGAGTTCCCCTCCATCCCACCAGGTGCAGCGTGAGTGGCTCGGCTGTACTGTCTGGCGGCAGTTCCTGGCGGTAGACCAGCACGCAACTACCTTGTGCTGTGAGGAACAGAACAATGTCAGTACCCGAATACGTTTCAATGGAATTTCAGTGAAACTTCGATGCATAGTTCCCGCTTCTATCATTATTTTGTCCCACCCTATCCACATATAAGTGATGGGAAATTTGCCAGATGGATCATTTTTCTGCATGGATGGTTTTGTTTTTCTGGCCCTTTGAAAAACAATGGATAGAGGTTCACTCTACAACGGTGCTCTTCAATAAGGAGATAACTTAATTTATGCACAAATGATTTTCAAACTGTCACTTCAACAGCCACTTAATGACTTGACGGCTGATGGTGCATGCACATAAGCCTACGCGGGTTCACACACATACCAAAATGTTTCATTTTATATTTCAACAAAATGATGTCATATTGACATAGACCCTAGGACTTGTCAAAGATCTAGGAGATAGATTGAGAAATAAATTCAATTTCTTCTTTTTGCCGATAGAATATGCTGTGAATATGAATATGCGATTCTTGCGAATATGCGATTTATATTCTTGCGATAGAAATATGATACAATGATTTTGTATCAAGTTTCGATGTTATTGAAGAAGAAAAAAAGTACAAAACATCGTTCTAGACTATATGTGTCAAATTTACAAGCCTCTCAAAGCTGAATAAAAGTGACATCAGCAAATTTCTTGTTTCACATATCAAGTACACAATATATCAATACAATTAAACCATTTGTTTCTGCTATAAATGTTATGAAAAGCTATCTGAACACAAGTATCTGTGCCATATAACCAGGAAAAAACCAGGCCTGGGAAGTAAGGTAGAGATTTCGTAACCCGGCTGCCAAGTGGTTGAACGTCATTCTTAATTCATGATCCACATTTTGGTGGGCTCTCCCCCATCCTTTGCATAATCACTAATCTGAGAATGATTAATTGAAACAAAACTTTAAAATCAAATGAATAAAACTACATCTCAATGGCTTGTGGAAAAAATCTGAGCAGAGTCTGTATATGATGAAATGGCAATGCAAGCAAAATCAAAACAATTTGATAATGAAAAAAAATTTGTATTATTCAACAATTACACCAATAGCTAGGTTATTGATCTACTAAAAATGTCCATGGCTAGCTAGGCGAACACTTATCTTGTCACACAACGTGAATAAATAAAGAACAAATTTGATCAATTTAAAAAAATCATGCAGTTTGAAATGTGCTGAATTTAAGTTTCAATAGGCCTAGCCACATTTCAACATTGAGAAATAGTTCCAATTTTTACCACATGAGGGCAGTAGAATGGCCAAGTAGCCCCAGGTGAGCACGTAATTCTTAGAATGGTTTTAATAAATTTAAAAAAATCATGCAGTTTAAAATAATGCTGTGAATTGAAGTTTTAATAGGCCTACCCACATTCCAACATTGAGAAACAGTTCCAATTTTCATCACATGAGAGCAGTAGAGTAGCCAATTAGCCCCAGGTGAGCACATAATTCATATAATGGTTTTATTATACAGATAGTTCCAAAAAGATACAGTGGAACCACTGCTATAAGTTCTTCGTTTATGCATTTATTACATTTATAAGTTTTATTTTTTGATCCAGCCCATATGCTCCACATGTAGAATAGTTTCATTAATAAGTTTTTCACGTTGATACATTTTTTTCTAGTCTGGTCCCCAGAAAAATGTATTTAAAAGAGGTTCCACTGTACGAAGAAAGAAGAGTATGGTGATGCGAATTCTTACAAAGTTCCTTGGCCTCGACCTGTGTAGCCTCGTCCAATGTCGTGACCTCTGGCGGGTGTTTGGGATCATCGTTGGTCAGCAGAGAAACAAGGTCGTCGCGGGTCACGTGAAGCTTCCTCTTCGGTCCAATGAATGGCAGGATACTGTAAAGTCCCTGCAAAATCACAAGAATGCAGTTACGACATTGGCCAGAAATCCAGAATAGCTGCAATCTTGTAGGTTGTAGTGGTAACATTGATTCTCAAAATCGTGAATCGATTCTCTAAGCTCCAGAATCGATTAAAAATTGATTTTTTTTTCAATTCATCAAAAAAGTTGTGTAATTTTAAACTTTTTTCAACCTTCCCACTGCATTTTACGTGACTTCTTTGAATTGTACTGTACCATTCGGGTATTTCCGTCAACGTTCGGCTGTCAGACGTAACCCTAGGGATAGCTTGTGTTGTTCTCCTCTCTTTCCCCGTTACCCCACTCACATCGCACACATATCACATTCCACACCTCCTCCCACAACCGCACAAATATATCGACACATCGAGACGAAAACTCCCGAGCGTTAGTGGGGTTAAATAATAAATACGAAATAGAGGCGATTGTTTGAGACACCTATATAGCTGTCAGTATACTGCTCTCGTAAAATGCAATGCGGCTTGCAAGTTGCAAGTGGATGAACACGTGTACATTGTATCTTCAATCATGCTGATTGTAGTAAAATCTCAACAATACAAAATAATATAGACAACGAAATGAGCATGTATTGCGACGTGAAGAAGTACAGCACTGACCAAAAAAAAAAGCAAAAGAATCGATTTGAGAATGGTTTTACATTAGAATCGATGTTATCACTAATAGGTTCCACTGTAAACCATCGTTAATCCGAAAAAGAGAACCAAAAATATCAAGCTCGATTTATAAAAATTCGGCCATCCCAAGACTGACTGATGGATAATTTTCCAGTTCAAAAAGCTCTCGCTCATCAAGGTTAGACCAAACTAGTCGCATGACATGCACATAGCAGCAACAACCCATAACTTGTTTAGGCCTTGCTTATGCGTCAAACAAAGCACGTGAATTCAGAAAACAATTATTATGCCGAGGAATGTAGGCCAACTCAAACTATTTCGAATCATTCGATCAGAAAGCAGAGTTAATTAAACCAATTGACGGGTCAAGTTATTAGTAAGAATTATAGTTTAGCTAGAATTTGTATTAACAATATGAATAAATATTGAAATGCCTATACAGTACAGTGAAACCCCTATCCATCGTTTCTCAATGGACCAGAAAAATGAAACCATCCATCCAGGAAAATTTAACATTGATCATATAGTGATGGGGTTAGAAAAAATGAAATACAAGCAGGAAAATGATGGATCCAGGAACGATGCATAGAGGTTTCAATGTACCTTCAGTCGGGGACTGACTTCAAATTAAAAAAATATCAAATTTTTGATAAACCAAGTTAGACTAACAAGGGTTTACTGTAGGCTCATTAGTTCATCTTCTTTTCAGAGAAACTAAAGTGATTTCGTTTAGTATTCTAGAATCTAGAATATTTTTGCTGAATTTGTGAATATCATACAAGTGAACACAAACTGTCACTCGAGACAAATAATTTTTGAAGAATTGTCATTTCACAGCTTTGAGTGTACACCCAATTACAAACCAGAATAAATTGTTTTTGACTGAATGTAGGTCAAGATTCTCATATCAGTTTAAAGCAATTTAGATTTTCAAACCTACAGCTTATATGCCACAAAGTTTCAAAATGGAATGCTGATCAAGTTGAAAGTTGGTTTTCGTTTTTGGTCCAGACTTGGATAGACTGAAATAATTCACAGAAAGGTAGAGTAATAGAAACTTTGGAAAAATTCAAGAGAAATATAATGGAGAGTGAGTAAGAAAAGAGGGAATTGAGTTTAAGAAAATCAATTAAACGATACACACACACTTATAAACAGACGCGGTTGTGATACTGTGCCCATGTACATACTAGTACGGTTCTCACTTGTACTCGAAACAATAAATAAATGTAATCTACCTCCTGACCGAGCCTGAAATCACATCCCGCCCCCGCTGCAGACTTGTTGTCGCACCGCACAAACGTCTTAACGCCGGTGTTGATAAACTTGATCTTCTCCTGATTGTTCAGCACGATATCGCGCACCGCGGGCGACGTGATGTACACGTTGCGTTTCTTGCCCTCCTTACAGCGCGTCAGTAGACACGTCGGTTCCAGCGACAAGTTGATGTCGTAGAAATCTCTGCGGAATAAGGAGACATGTTGTTGACGGTTTATTTGTTTCTATTGGCAACGGTCTACAAGTAGAAACAGTTAGAAGGGTTTGAATTTTATCTTACACTTCCAGTAGTCACTGGAAAATATTATTATAATAATAATAGATTAATAATAATTGTAAGCCTATTAAGTTCTAAGGTTTATGAATTTGAACTTCATTTTAGAATTATTAGATGAACGTATCAAAGACTCCATCCCACTCTTATTAATAGAGCTTTGTCCATTTTTTTTTTTTTCTAGGCCCAAGCACTGCACAGGTTGCACGATTTGACTGATCGACATTAAACTTTTTTTGTACACGCAAACTTATCCAACTTGAAACTGTGTAGTTTTTGGAATGGTTTCATTGGACCAATTTTGAGAAATATCATCTCAAAGTTTTTAAAAACCCTATAAGAATAGGCTGGGCAAGAAAATTTGAAAAATAAAATCTCTCGAAAAAAAAATGTGAATGTGTACACATGAATGATACACATTATCATGATTGTCTATGCAATTCGAACCAGCCGTTCTGAAGAAAAAAAAAATAAAAACTGTTTTATTCATAAAAGATATAGAAATAATAGCAGAATTACTGGTATGTTGTCAAGATTCACTGCTTTCTAGATTTTATATTCGCCCAACAATGAAGTATTCTTTATATGCGTCAAGGTGTGTAGAATACCAGGGTCGATAAAGTAGCACTTGGGTAGAACTACCCAACGACTTTTATACCTTATTCAGATACCTCGCTCATCTTACAACGCATATGTTGCGTTTGCCTAGTTCAGTCAATGGTTTAGTTAATTTTATACCTAGGCTATATGATTTTTTTGTATCTAAATTACACTTCTTCAGTAAGCACTACCTCTAATTCATTATGGTTTCACTAGATACTTTCGCCAATTCTCCAACATGGGCGTCTCGAGATTGTGCGCAGTTACTTGCACAGTGAGATCAACTTTTATACTGTTACTTGTTACTTATTACGCTCATTATAATAATTCATTTGAAAATTTCAAAGTTGTAAAATATGACATTGTTTATTTTCTCTTCATTGCTTTCAAAAGAATGAAAAATGTACCCCTATATTGAAACAGGGCACACATTTGAATCAATTATCACTAATGTATCAAGTCAAATAATCAGTCTGAAACAGCTCGTTGATGCCTCGCCCATTTTCAAGTAGGCCTAATATTATTTCTTTATAGAAAAATAAACACATTATATCATTTTTCATCAATAATTGAATAATCAATCATCAACCAGCAAGCTTAGATAATTGCAATCATATCATTAATACACACCAACAAAACTGTCGAGACAAAAGTTGAATGAATTCAGAGAACGATTGACACGTGACACTTGATATGCCCATATCCACGAAAGAGAAGGTCTAAACCGACCATCCCCCCAATCCCACCCACACCAATAGCGCATGGGTGGTTTGAGTCTTCTTCTTTCATGGATGCAAAAACAAGCCGATCGCACTTTCTCACAACAAACGTTAACACTCGTACCTGATCCCCGGCCAAACAGCTTCCGTCTCGTCGAAAAAGATAAACGGATCTTCTTTATAGCCAGTGACTTTCCTCTTCTTCCTCTGAGGTCCCCACGGTGTCCTGTCTTCACACTTGACCTCTTTGACCACCTCACCTTCCTTGGCGTCGTCGTCCTCGGTCTTCGCCTGGCAACCAACCAACATAACGTTATTGATTATTGTTTGTTCAACGGCCTTACCAATAGCTAGGTTATTTGGGGATGCAAACGAGTGGGTAATGCACGACGGGTGAATTATATTTATAAAAACCATGTCTTACACGGGACTCGCAACTACGACTCGACTTCGATTTCTAGGGAGCTAACCAAGCCAGTAGAGGCCATCAACATTCAGCCAACAATATATTCCAATCAGTATTGATCAGTAAATTTGAATTCCTGCCATAAAATCAGTCATCTGGCATCACTGTACATTGAACACTTAGGAAGTAGAGTGTTCTGTCAGTCATAGAAGTTTCTTCTGTCGGTAGGATCCTTCAGTCGCTAATAGAAGTTCCCTATTAAATTATTCGAATAACGATAATACTGTAAATCAATAACGAAAGTAATATCGACCATCATAGATTATTTGAATATTGATTATTGAATCAATGTTAAATTGACAATCTTGCCCACCCCTAGATTTACATTCATCGAGATATGAAACGAGCGTGAAACATACCTCCTCGGCTACAGGCTCGACCTTGGGCTGCGTCTCCCATGGCAACGCGCTGACCTTCTCGAGGACGGACACGAAGAAAGCTCCCGTGTCCTGGTAGTGAGGTAAGATACGGATACTGCAAACAACAGCGCACGCATTGCGTTAACATACGTATGCGTACAACACAGCGTATTGAGCGAAAGAACAGGAATTGCACGAGCAAATCACGAGTACGTGAACTCATTATTGATTGTGTAACGACACAACCAACAGCTAGGTTATTTGGAGGTTAAGCCTGTACGTGTATCCACGAAAGAAGATTGTCTACCCACCGGTACCTAACAATCACAAATATTACCATATTTATTCAGTTTTGGTATTTTCAGGGTGATAGTCAAGGACGAGGTTTTCAATATGAAACGCTACCGCATCATTCAAAAGTGTTGAACCTTCAAAGTTCAATGACATTATATAATTACTGAAGTTTATACAATTATTTTGTTGGTGGACGTTTTTCTTCTTTCATGGATATATAAGTGTATACAGATGAGCGGATTACAACAACCCAAGCACGCCTAATGCGAGACTCAGAATCCACGCCCGACTCAACTTCAGTGTCTAAAGCAGTGCCTTAGCAGAATGACCAATGGGGGCAGCGCAAGTAAACTGTTTTAACCAGGTTATCCGCTACACTACGAAGATTAACACATAGCAATTCAAGGGTCGACATTCAATGGAAAAATTGTACACACGGTACTGAAATTCAAATATCAAATATTACCCAAAAAATAGAAATTTTCAATTGGTAGGTCATATCGAAAATATTGAAAGTGACAAATTACAATTACGATAATAAACATAATGGTGCCTGGCAATTGAATGTAGCTACGGTACTTTAGGGATGTCGGCGGATCCTCGGGTGGGTCCAATTTCAAGTGAAGCCCGGGTTCAAACAATTACACGCCGGGTAATCAGTATGTTTTTTCTGGTCTTTATTTTCCTGCGTAGGATGTTTTTGGTCCGGTGTATGCGTGTGGTCTATTGAAAAACACTATTGAAAATAAAAAAATTTAGGCTTCAATCAATTCGATGCAAGCTACTCACCACCTATCAAGATTGTACTTGTGCACATCTTCCGGCTTTGGCGGGAACATCTGCGGTCGTACCTGCGTGTGCCACTTCTCCGGCACCTCCTCGAAGCTGGCGTAGCCGACAAGGTCACGCGACGTGGGCAGCCAGTGGGTCATGCCGCGGTCGTACTTCAGCCCGGGCAGCTGCGCAGATACGTCCAACAGCTTCACGGCTCCTGGACACAAGTTACAGATGGACCAGATGATGGACAATAGTCTTCCATTTAAAAAATAAAACAATAGTACTCAATTTCCATCTTATTATTATGTTCATGTATTTACATTTAAGGTATCTTTAATCTTGTGCTTTGTGCTAAGATCGACATGCTCTTGGGAGCAACCGGCAAAGTGCGCTGACTCAGAGAGCGAGTTTCTCTCAGTTGCACGGACACTTGATGCGTGCGCCAAGAGATGGACTTTGTCCATCTTTTCTAGAGACAACAGGCGCCGAGACCCATAATGCAATGAAAAGTTTTGTTAATTTGTCTGAATTGTCAGAACCAACTTGTCGACTGCTATTCATAAATCAGTCTGCACGAGATATTATATCAGATTTTGGTACTCTTATTTGGGTAATTAATGGTCCAACAGTATCAAGAAGCTCATGGTTCGAGTGGATAGGCCTACATTTGGTGGATGTTTAAAGAATTTTTCGTGGTAACATAACCACAATTTGAAGTCAATCTATGACGTCGTCACAGCACTCAACAGTAAACGTATTCGTGCGCTCAACGGATGTTGCCAATTGCTCAAAGTATGTTGCACCTAGCGCAAACCAGAAGAGTAAACGTACATTTAGGTTATAATGATGATGATATAATCCTGATACAATTTCTTTTTAAATTACCTTCAGTCTCTACCAGAAGCCTGTGTATAACGGCTTCGTTCTCGATAGGGTTCATCGAGCAGGTCGAGTAGACGAGCTTTCCGCCCACGGCCAGCATCTCCATGCCGCGGCGCACGATCCGCGTCTGTATGCCGTGCAGGTTGTTGCCGTTGTTCGAGTGCCACTTCATCCAGATGTCCGGGTTCTTCCGCATCGTGCCGTCGCCGCTGCACGGCACATCGCACAGGACGCGGTCAAACTTGACGATGCCGTGGCTGCCGTCTGGAAATTTTGGCAACGTCAGCAATTTTTTTCTCTTCTTAACATTGAATACTTGACACAAAGTCATTGTTTCCCTATGAAGGGGAAAGCTTAGGATCGTCGTTTGAACGGGGCACCACAAGGGCTATCTGAACACCAATGAAATAATCCATGGGCCTACATAAAAGACTTATTGCCTACGTCTGGTAATACAAGAAGGCCCGGTATTACCAAGTCCAGTTAGCCTGAATCTAAGAGTTGGTGAGAACAAATAGGTCTATTATGGGTTATCATGGTGATAACAACTTTAAACTACGGTACCAGTTAGAGTTACTCTCCTGATTGATTATTGTTTGCTTAACGACCCCACCAACAGCTAGGTTATACGGGGGTACGAATGAGCTGGTGATTATGAATGTATGAAGTGATGATCAGTGAGAGGACATTTACAAAAACCCATGCCTTATGCGGGATTCGAACCCACGCCCAACGGTGACTTCAGTTCCTGAAGCGGTGCCTCAGCTGACCGAGCTACCGAGGGAGGCAGTTACTCTCCTCTCACATTGGTGATTCAGGCATTTAGTAATTCATCCCTAGACCTATTCAGGCTATGCATCATTGGAAAAAATTGAAAATGAGCATGGTACCAGTAGCCTAATATGTAGAAGTAGGCTGTAAGCATACATTAAATTGAATGCATATTGCATATTACTGCATATGATTGGAAAATATAGTGAGCTTGTAAATGAAAACTTCATCAAATTTTGTAATGAGATATATAAGATACAGGTTCTATATAGGATTACACAAGATTACTGTATTTTACCAAATTCAGAAGAAATCCAAGGTCAAGCAGGGTTTAATGCTTCAGGTCCCTATAACTTTATATGATTCTTCAAATTCAAATGGAGTGCACAAAATCGAGATAGTGAATAAATTGATAAACGTTGCATAAACTAGTGCCGAAGAGTTGACTTGATTGTAGATTAATGCTACTTTAAATTATTCATTAGAATAGGAATTATTCATTATTCATTCATTATTCATTATTCATTAGAAATTGTTGTTGGCTATAGAGACCCTCCGTAACTCGAATTGAATGGCATCCTAACAAACACCACAATTGAATGTTTCGAAAGATGTAGTTCCACGTACCTTTGTTTTTTACGTGGAAGTTGGGCATTACAGCCGAGTCGTGATTGGTGATCATAATGCAAGGAGAGTTGAGTCTCTTGGCTTGATGGACCAACATGTAACATCGGTTGTTGTCAATATCGTTGGCAATAACGAAACCAGCTGCAAAAGAGATGAGGTATTAGATATTTATTCTTTTGATGATATATTGTGTATAACGACACCTTGTAATGATAACTAAGATCAATTGGTGTTGTATAACGATTAGCTCCTTCACTGTTATGGAAGGCACTATTCCACCAATTTGTGTTGCCCCTGCTGTGTTATGGACGTGCAAATCCGCCGAGAGTAGCGTAATATTTGGGAATTTAAAAATTTTATAAGCAAACACATTCAAATAGTTGGTCGGATTCACTCTCGATGGCAAAATCGATATTATATTTGACTTTGTGTAGGTGCGTTCAAATTTCTTTCACTTTTATTTATATGGAGTTCAACGACGCACTGTACTACGATCTATTGGCGTTGGTGAATGATATATAAGATGGTGGGATGATGAGATGCACAGTTATTTTATTAGGTGTTTTTGGATAGTGGGAAAGAGTCGGTCGTGATCTGTTGTTAAGGAATCATCCCATTATTGACCTGAACGACAAAGAGAAACCATGAAAAAACCCTGTTAGGATGATCGGCCATGGCGGGAATCAAACCTTGGTCTCCTGAATGACTGCTCAGTGTATTAACCACTCGGCCACTCATCACAGTGAGTTTCTTTCACAATTTTTAGATAAATAAGGGCAAAGTTGGAGAGAAATTATTGAATTTTTTCAAAATTGCGTCTTTTAGTTGTACAATTCCCACCGCACTATCAAACTATGGGGAAACAAATTAAACGTAAATAGATGTAGTTACTTAATAGTAAACTCCCACCGGCCCACCAAAATATGCGAAAACAAAGTAAAATGTATATAAATGTACAGGTAGTTACTTGATAGTATGTACAGTATTAGATGATGTCAGTGATTTTGAGTCAAGTGATGATGAGTTTGAGTACCCAAGTTGCTTTGATGACCCTAATAATAATAATGACAGGTAGGCCTACGTCATGACTTGATATTTCAAAAAGATCAACCAGCAACAACTTTCATGAAAAGCCCTACCTATTATTTAGATTAGAATAAACATTCTTTATTTCACCAATAAACGAGAAAATTGAAAAAAAACTGATATTTACGCATTATTAAATGAGATACAATTTTTCTAAAAACGTTGATTATTGGCCAACATAGCATGGTCAACCATAAAAATATTGACCAACAGTGAAAGGGTTAATGAGATGACATGAAGACGAGATGAAGATTTTCTAGGGAAAGGATAGTGGGAAGGGAGTGGTTGTTCCCAAGGTTACCTAGTTCCTGCACTTACTTGGTGCCAGTGTGTTGTCAGCGTGCAATGACTCGATCAGCTGAGCAGTCTTTGAGCCGGGAGCAGCGCACATGTCTAGCACCTGGAAACATAACCACACTTTATCGTTTACTTAATTGACGATTACACATCTTAGTGCGTACGCACACTCAACAAACAGCAAACAATCAAGGCAAAAATTGAAAATATGGAAAAATGTGAATAGTGACCGTGATGTAAACAGAATGCAGACAGTGGACTGAACGCGAATAGGAGACTATACCTGAATATGCAAACTATAGAGAAGAAAAAAGAGAGAAAATTTGTCAAAAAAAAGATATTTATTCATTTATATTACGTTTAACGATGCACTGAACTGATAACTACGATCTATTGGCGTCGGTGAATGATATATGAGATTATGAGAGGAAATGTTTTTCATTATCGGTAGGTGTTTTTGGATAGTGGTGAAAAGTCGGTCATAGCCTGTTGTTAAGGAACCATCCCAGTATTGAAAATGTAATAAGGAGAACATTTTTGCAGTTGGCATCATATTTTTAAAAAGAAGAAATAGATCTCAGTCATCATTACAGTGCGTCGTTAAAAACCCAATTTATGAATATGAAGAAGCGTGGTAAAGGATTAGAGGCCTAATGTATAAGCAAACAAAAAATTATATCACGTACTGATGCCGCAATTCATTTCAAAACAAAAATGCCAAAAACGCCATGTGAAAAGAAAAATAATATGGTAATTCCACCATGTATCGCCATTGACGCCAAACCTTAACCACTTGACGGCCGTGGTGCGTCCATAAATGGAAGTCCTGATGAGCTGCGAACGCCATGTGCGTGCTTACACTTTCCAACACGTTGTATTCAATATCTTGACAGGATTACGTTATATTGACGACTTGTACTAACATCTAGTAGATAGATTGAGAAATAGATGTTGATATTTTTTTGCTGATAGAATATGCTAATGTACTGAAAAATGATATAATATAGTTAACGATAGCTGTTTCTCCAAAACCTTGTTCTAGGCTTTACCTCTCTACATGTGTCAAATTGACGAGCCTCGGAAAACTAAATAATGTTCAGTGATATTGGCAAGTTTATTTATTGTTTCACATCAAGTACAGCAACATTATAACAAAACCATCTGTTTCTGCTATAAATGCTATCAAAATCTTTTTGAAATAACCTCACTGTCGATGCGCCTCAAAACCCTAATATTCATTCACGAGCTACTGACGGCTGGCACGCTACCGCTACTGACCTTGTGATGTGGCAGTACGTCCAGCACGACCGGCGGAATCATACTGACCACCTCCTGCCGGCTGATGTTGCCGCAGCTGGTCTCGGAAATCAAGAAGTTGTGGAGGCGGAAGTAGACCTCGGAGCTGCGGATATCTTTACGCGTCAGCTGTAACTGCCAGGCCAGCTCGTCCGGGTACCTAGCAACGCAAAACGGGACGTTAGCGGTGCACCAACCAAAACTAAAACTAAATTATGAATCGAGGCTAAACTTGTAGACCTGAAATACGGTACTGACCATGGTAAGCAGAACGGTTTGACTTTGGAGACGTCGTTGCCATCCGTGAGTGCCGGATTAAAGCAGTCTTTAAAGAACTGTCCCTTGACGATCTCAAGCAGCGCCTTAGCTTCGGCCCTGGAGCCGGTGATCCTGAACGCGGTGGGCAAGCTTTCTCGCATCGAGGTCATGAACTCTGCCCAATTTGCTTCTGGTACAATCACTTGCAACTAATACCATGCACAGGAACATTAATACAACATAAACATTAACATATTTATCAATATTAATACAGAAAGAACTGATACAGTTGTTTAAATATATCCACGCAAGAAGGCGTAAATAACACGCGTGATAGTAGGATAGCAAGGACGGATGCTTGAAAACTTCTTCTTTTATAGATACAAGTATAGGGCTACAGTAGGCCTGCTTGTGTTTGTTTGAATATATAATCTCTAGCTTATTAATCAGTTTCAACCAAAAACTTGTAAAAGTAACTTCGACCGTGGGCCTATAAAAGTGCCCGCTCGGAAAATTCAAAATGTTTAATAGCATTAATTTTCCCAAATTTTCTTTTTAATAGCTTAGGGCCTAGACCTAAATTATTTTGCAACAACTTGATTTGATGATGGGTATAATTCAATTTTTCGTTCAAAAGTAGGCCTATCCAGCTTCATGATGAATACGATCATTTCTCCTCTCTCAATTTTAGGCCTATAGGCTACAAACGTCTAAATTAGTAAGGTACGTTGGGCCCTAGCATCGACTTTATTTAAATTCATTTAAACTATTTTATGTAGGCCTAAAACAAATCTTTTTCCTATTTAACCAGTTATAAAATTCTGCATTTTTACATAAACTCAATGGCCCTCGGCATAAATTCAATGCCCTCGGCCCTGTCAACGATTAACATAGTACTACCGGTACTTCACTGACAACTGGACTTGTCTACTAACCTTGTAAAACTTTTCAAACTCAGCATTTTCTTTGATAATCTCCTTATAATGTCTCGGTGCATTCTCATCCCAATTACTGCCGTTCTGGAACAAAGAAAATGACAAATTTAGATGTGCTTAAAACTTGCTGATCGACCCCACCACCAGCCAGTTCATTCAAGGGTACGACTGAGGAGCTGATAGGGTTACGAAGCATTACTTAGGGTCATAATTTGTGTCGAGTGAACGTCACGGCAGAATATTTTACGTTTTAATCATCACCTATCATAACCCTAAAACAGATCTGAATATGTTCAAAACTTAGCAGGTCAGTTGTAGCGTTGTCGGTGGCTAGGTAGGGCCATTGATGTTATAACCATACTGGCCTAGGTCCTAAGCAACACTAAAAACTCAATGATCAGAGCATAGATAAAGTATTTATGTACTCAGTGATTAATTTGTGAAAAGTTAGGTTAAGTTGGACACCAAACATGTGCAGATTTTTTAGCATTAATCAAACAATTGAATCCAGTAACATACATCTTTAGCTTTCCTCTTCTCGGCGAAATTCCGGTCCTTATTCCTCTTTCTTGCTCTACCCATGATATAATATATATTTCTTAAACTGTGTAAATTTACTCAAATCACAGTTCACAGTCACTGCCTGCAGGAATATCAGTAGTGAGTAGTGACGTTATGACGTCATAAAATCCACTTGCTAGCTAAAAGACGTTCCCAATATTTGCTGTTGGCCATATATAAATAAAAAATATATTTACATAGTACAAATTAATGAAATTATTTTAGTTACTGAAAGAATGTGTGTGTGATAAGGTCACAAAGAAATATCAATATATTACCAATTAATATATTACCAATTGTTGATTTGTATTAATAAATATTCAAATTCATTCAATTAAAGCAAAACAAGAAGTGAAGTTTGATACCCTATACCATTGAATTTGTAGTGTAAACCTTACAAAATCAATGCCTATACTGAATAGAAATCAAGGATGTGGATTTTGTATTCATTCATAATCATATTGGGTTTAACTACACACCGTGCTGATGACCAAGATCTATTGGCGTCAGTGAATGATAAATAAGATGAAATTAAAATTTATTTTATCATGTGTTTTTCCATGTGTTTTTGTGTTTTACGGGTAGTGGAAAGGAATCGGTCGTGGCCTATTGTTGAAAAACCATCCCAGTATTGACCTGAACAAAAGAGAAAAATGACGAAAAACCTCTGTCAGGATGGTCGACCATGACTCCAATCAAACCCCAGTCTCCTGAATGACGTTCTTTGTGCCACTCGACCACTTTTCTCCGTGGAAAACCCAACTGCATTAGGTGTAGTTTTGCATACTCAAATTTTCCTTTTCATTTGTCAATACCTGAAAGTTTTATTGATACATTTTTTTAAATTTTGATTGTATGAAAGTATATGTAAAGTTAAAACGTATCAGGGATTAATCATATAATTGTCAGCTAAAATTGTTATAATTGTATAACAATTGTATTTGTATTTATTAAAATTGTATAATTGTTCGTGTTTCCATCATCATTCTCAGAAAATATAATCTTTAAGGTCGATCATCAAATTAATCACCTTTCATTACCATACTCATCTGCACATACATATCAAATACATATTTACTTTTACATCAATTGCAGATCCAGGTCACATTTATGGAGGACGTTATTTCAATTTGAAACTAAAATGCTATATAAAAAAAATTGTGCAATTGCCCTCTGTCGCGAACCTGGCAACCGCGGGAGGCAAGGGGGAAAACCTCCTTTTCCTGGTCTCACGGTTAATTATTTCATGCAATTTGCAATGTGGCTTACAATATATTTCAGACTTCGGATAAGTTTTAGTGCTAAAAATCCAAATGCTATTTGTGAATTACAATTGCAAGTCAATTCCCCTTCCCTAGTTAACTACAAAGTCATAGTTATGATTGTTATGAATTTGTTATGTAAATCTACATTTGAAAGAAGGATAGTATTATTTCTTAATTTTGACCCCAATGCGGCTACAGATGAAAAAATGATATTTCAAAAAGTATGTGAAATTCATCGTCAATGTAATATAAAATATGAATTACTGTAATCGAATAGCATTTTAAAATATTCTTTTCCAACTTTCCATCTTCCTCTCTTCTTTTCCTCACGTCCAATTTATGGGAGGGGCCCCTATCCCCCCCTCCCCCACATTTGTCACTGCTTTCTACTCCATTACAAGTTACTCATCTTCATAATAATTTCTCAGTTTAATTAATTGTTATTTTGCTATTAATTACATACTCCCCATATCTGATTAAATTTATACATTTTAAAAATCAATAATTCATTCAATTAATACTTTCATTAGCTTTTGATATTTTGAATGTTGTTTTATATCTTTTGGCAAGTCATTTATAAATATAAAGAGCAGAGATTCTTGGGTGAATCAAGAATTAATGTAGGCCTACTATTGCCTCTGTAGGCCTATGTAGCTAATAGCTATGAATGATAAACTAAAGAACCGATGGCGATATGAGAATCATGAGAACAGAGGAAGTTGATGATGATTGATGTCTGTTGGATAAAGTACAGAATGAAGGAATAAAATAATCTTGTACGATACTTCTGTATTGAACAGTAATTTACAAATTTGTACAAAAACATCAGACAAACAGTTTCATCGAGTAGGACAATCAACAATTGACAATCTTGATTACAATCAGCAAATTCAACGACAGAATTTCAATCAATTGCAGAACACCGCAATTTAGGATCCTGCTTAATATCAACATTATTTCAGATCTAGCATCATTTTAAACTTCTTGTATTTCAGAAACTAACTATTGACTTGTAAAACAAACAACAAATCACTATAATAATTGAACATTTTAATTTTTAAGGTATTGTGATTGACAATAATACAAACTTCTGTCTCTACTAATGAAAAACAATTCCAGTATAAAATTTCCACTTTACGAAATAAAATTATCTTCAAGTTCCACCAAATCTGTACACAGAAAATATTACCCAAAAATATGACTAAATATTTATCCAAGTAGAACTAGTAAAACGGTATGGCTTCAAATACGATTTTGAATGAATTAAAAAATATATATATACGCCATAAGGCCTACTGATTCTTGGCTCAAAAATTACAATATGGGCAATCAATCGGGACAAAAAATACTGTGACAGATTAGATGTAAAGTTGGACCACATAAAACTGCCAATGATAATAAACAGTCGCAAAACTTATACTAATGTTATCCTACAAAAAAAACAAGAGAACACACTTTCTTGAGTAACAAGGAAGCATGCTTATAAAACTACGTAACAGCCATGTTTATAGTCAGTTCTCTCAAAATTGTTCAACACAAATTGCACGTTGTTTGACCACGAATCACATGATCAAATTCACGAGAAAACTTTGGGGATATATTTGAAATGATTAAAAAAATCCAATTCCACTGGGAATACTCTGCAGAATATCCGCTGGGGCTCTGAACAAATGAAAATACTTCGTAGACACTTAATCTCGATTTCCGAGATCATTTCAACTATATTTATGTAATATTGATAAAACCAATAAAAATTAAAAATATTGTTTCGAGTGTATCATAGTTTAAACACATTGTGCTGTCAACATTCTTGACTTTGATAAACACATCAAAAGGGCAACACAAGTTCCTGCGAAGCTTCTATTCACCTCTTCATCGTGATTTTTCGTTGCATCGTACCTTCATCACATGCTTACTTCGTGTCAAAGAAAGTGATATTGAGATTGAGATTGTATCTCACTTAGCAACTATTTTGTGCTAAATGAAAGAACATATTTTTGTTGGGACTTCATAGCATAACAAAGTTTGAATAGAACAACAGAAATATACAAGACTAATATGAAAAATGATGCAGTATTTATAGGTAAATAATAGGGAATGATATTAAATACATGATATAGTTACATGTAGCTGTTGTACATGCCCTACAATAACTAGAGTGATACAAATTATTTTACTCATTAGTTATTTCAATTAAACACAAAGCTACAGTTGTTTTAGTAATTCCACATTCCGACATCACCGATTCTGTGTCCAATCACACAAATTGGAGCTAAATATTGACATATAAAATTCCAGTATTGTCAATCAAGTGAATTAAAAATATATAAAACTGAGTAACAATGTGCGTTTTTTCAGTAGCTTTCCATCATGTAGCTTAAAGCTTTTTTCAAGCTCATAAAAATGAGAATATTTTTGCACAATAATGTCTTTGGGTAAATACATAATATATATATATACATAACTGTCATTTAGCAGCCAATGAAAGACATGGAACGAGGATGTACAGCTTGACAAGAAAAACACATCTAGTTTTAGGAAACTTTGTAATAAATTAAGCATGTGAAATGAGGTGAAAAATGAGAAATCTTGACGATACGGAAAGAAATTTCCGAGATTTACTCTTTTACTAGGCCCGTTTATTACGACCAAAAATGAAATGGGATAAGTACTCGAAATCAATACAAATAAACGAATGAAAAAACAAGTAAATTGGCAATTATTGTATCGGGGCATACAGTCAGTCGCTTGCAAAATGATGTGTGTCAACTGATGTGTGTCAGATCAGTTGGCAACCTTGTTCGAGAAATTCTGACGAGATTGTCCCCGCTCATCTCGGCAGCTGTTTGATTGGTCCGAGCGACAGAATGTTCGACGCTCCCATGGCGGTGAGATTGCTGACAGCCGGATCTCTCGCTCCGTCCACCGAAACGATGGGCAGGCCGAAATGGCCACCCTGCGGACTGCTTAGCTGAGAGAGCGGGATGTAGTTGACGATACCGAGTCCTACGAGACGATTCAGTACGCCCGGCTGTTTTAGGTCGACGACGGGGATGGCCAGTTCGGGGCCGGACGCCGGTTCCTTGTGGTAGACCTGGCGATGCTGGATCAATCCCTGTTGAGTCGGGTACTGAGCCTGGCACAGGTTACACCTATGACAAGAAGAAGAACGTGTTTGGTTGCGGACTTGAAATCAGTAAGGTATTTGAGGCGAACTCAATCGTTCGCCGAGTCAATCAAGCGCCAAGATTAGTGCGTGTTTTCTGTATTAGAATAAACCCTGTTGTTTTATTTCGTAACAAATTGAACACAAATCAAGTTATTACTTTACAAACTACGTTCCTTATAGTTCAGTGTGAAAGCTTGCGTTCCGTGGCTTCTTAAAATGTCAAAGTACCGTAGTGTGACACTGAATAGGAATCAATTGTTCAAGTGATCAATTGCACGCCGACTTTAGTGCAGGATAAGAATTATGTACTGGCGTAAGCCTAACTTATTTATTTAGTAAAAATTAAAACAAATTAAATAAGTCCTTATAAAAACTGAAAAGGCCGTAAGATTTCACGACAACCGACACCTGCGGTCTCTTATCGCACGAGAACAAGTTTGACAAATCTACGAATATCTACGAAAGCAATTACTTTTTTGCCGATATGAGAGTCATAAAATACATACTGGTTACAGATTTTTATACTGTAACTGTTGATGGAACATAATAGTAAAGGAATGGAAAAATTATAACCTACAAGCTAGAGTTTCAGAAAAACTACATAACTAACACAATTGTAGAACACTTGCACACTGGAATACGTCTACTCCAAGAACATTCAGATGTCCAGTGCAAAGGCATTTTGTGAAGGATGACCATTTAGAAAAAAAATATGCCTAGGCAGTAGGCCTATGATTATATATGATTATATGATTATATGATTATATATATTATATATATAAAATAGTTCCACATTATTAGCATTATCTTTGGTTATTTCTAATATTATTGTATCATTTTATCAGCTAAAATTAGCCTCATCCAAGTTGTTAGTATTACCGTACTCATCAAGAGTTTGGATACCAGACACTGTTTATCTGTTTTAGGTCCAGTTTTTCAACAGTTGGTCAACTGTTCGTTATCTGCTTTGATCATTTTATTTTGTTGACCAATCAGTTGATTTATCTTAACGTTCTTTTTAATCGAATAACTTTTTTTTTTTTTCAATAACATCGAAACTTGATACAAAATCATTGTTCCCCAATCACGGCTATAGATGAAAGATAGGATCGTTTGGACGGGGCACCACAAGGGCGATCTTACCACCCCATTTTGATTATTTAAAAAATTACTGAAACCTCTGAGGCTTTCGTTGAGGTTTTTTGCTCTCCTGTCGGCGATGATGCTCTTCGATTCAAGATATGATAATACAACAACCCGCTGAGACGAGTGACCAAGTGGTTAATACACTGAACTGTCATTCAGGAGACCGGGGTTCGATTCCCGCCACAGTCGACCGTCCTGACGGGGGTTTCTCGTGGCTTCCCTCTGTCATACAGGTCAATACTGGGATGGTTTTCCTTAACAAGCCACGACCAACTCCTTCCCACCATCCAAAAACACCTTATAAAATAACCTTTCACATCATCATCCCATCATCTCATAGGCCTATATCATTCACTGACGTCAATAGATCGTACTCATCAGTGTAGTGCGTCGTTAAACCCAATATAAATGAATTCAACAACCTGTAAGCCCAACCGGCTCTTCGTCTAACTACTACGCACTCTACTAACAGGCCTGGTACTTACTTGAACGGCAGCTTGTTTGGACTCCTATGCAGCTGCATGTGTTGGCCGAGACTTTCTTCCGTGGAGAACGCCTTGTCGCAGATTTGACAGGTGAAGCGGCCGGACGATGAGCCCGGCGGGCGCCCACGCATGCGCCGCTGGGCGTTGTGTCCGGAACGTTGCATGGGGCCGTCGCCTGGAAATAATCCGACTCAGGTTAGTCAACGTCAATGATGAAAACGGAGGGGGATTTTCGAGATATGGCGTCAAATAGATTTGGCAATTCGATCTTATTGGAATGAAATGACTGGGTTTTGAATTTTTTTCAGTGCCTAAAATGGTAACTTGATCTGGCGGAATCGACAGAATATCATGGAATAAAAATATAAAATTGATATTATACTTAAAACCTATCAATAAGTCAATAACATCATCATTATTAGGTATCTGGAATTTATAGAATGTAAAGTTCCTTGTGATCGATAACTAATAACTAGGGTTGCCGTTCAATATGAAAATTGCAATCGATACCGAAATTTCAATATTGAATATTGATAAACATATATCGGAATCTGCCATTTTCAATTGATAAATTAAATTGAATTTAAAATATCGAATAACAAATACCGAATGGGAAAAATGCGAGGTTGGAAGTCATTATTATCGGTCGGTGTAATACTGTTTCGGTTTCAATTTATTTTCCACCCATTTTACAATAAAATACAAAATTAGGTTCTACTCTTTTTTATAGCAGAAAGTCACCAACAATCTACACATTATTAATTAATAATTTAAATTATTAATATTAAATTAATATCAATTATTAAATTTTCAATTATTCCTAAAATAATTAGATGAGCGTAGCGAATACAGCTTTGTCTGTGCGTTTTTTTTCTTTGTTTTTTTGTAACCACTGCACAGGTCACATGGGTCGACTGATCAACATGAAACTTTTTTTGTACGGGCATACTTCTACAACTTAGAACTGTATAGTTTTTGGAATGAATCGGTTAGACCGATTTTGAGAAATATCATTTCAAAGTTTTTAAAAAACCCATAAGATTAGTCTGGGTAAGAAAATTTGAAAAAATGAAATCTCTCCGAAAAAAATGAAATTTTCTCCGAGTGTTCAAACATGAATGATACAGGGGTACACATAACCACTATTTTGTAAGCAATTTGAACCAGCCGTTTTGAAGAAAAAAATTCAAATAACTGTTTTTATTCATCAAATATATGGAAATGAGCCAAGATTCACTGCTTTCTGGATTCGATATTTGCCCAAGAATTAACTATTCTTTATATTCGTCAAGGTGTGTATATATAAATACTTTATTAATGAAAAATAAAGTCTCTGCCTTACAAAAGGTTGCCCATTAAACACAGAATATAAAAATGGAAATAAGATATATTAAATAGATATTAATAAATAGAGCAAAATGACAATACAAAAGTGTTTGATGAAAAAATTAATAATAATATTGGGCCAAGATATTGGGCCAAGATAATAATATTTGAACCAAGACTTTCCGATGAGTGGGAAGACACTTATTTATAATGTATACTACTTGCCAATTTTAACATATGGAGCAGTTACATGGACATTGAATTGGAGAGATGAGAAAAAAATGGAGGCAGCAGAAATGAAGTTTGTGAGGAGCATAGCAGGAGTGTCAAAGTTGGAGAAGAAGAGAAGCAGAATGATAAGGAAAGAAGTGGAAGTGGAAAGGTTAGCATTCAAAATGGAGAGAGAGAGACTCAGGTGGTATGGACATATGCGGCGAATGGATAAGGGAAGAATTCCGAGAGTTATGTTCGAGTTAGCGGAAAAAGATGGAGCTAAGAGAAGAGTTGGAAGGCCGAGAGAAAGGTGGCAGGAGGGAGTAGAATGCGGTGTGGTCAATCGAGGAGAAAAATGGGAGGTAGTGAGAGATGAGAGATGGTGGGAGGATAGGGAACGGTGGAAGGAACTCGTAGGAAGAGAAGAAGAAGCAGAGGAGAGTAGTGGTGAAGAAGAAGAGGAAGAGGTCGGAACTGGCAGGAACCGATGGAGAGATGAATCCTGCCCTAGATGAATCGGTGGAAACACCCCCTGGCCCAATTTAATTGGTTAGGCCTATCTGGGAAAGATATATATATATATATATTGGGCCATAATCTAGAAAATTGAATGTTATAATTGATTACTTATCCAGAATAGGAAGAGGAAAAAATGAAATATTAAAAAAAAAGAGAGGAAAAAAATATTCAAAAAAGTTATTGAAAAAAGAAAAAAAAATGCATATGATATAAAAGCGATAAATTCAGGCACACATAATTACCTACACACACGATTCATTCAAACCATATAAATGTCTTCTAAAAATTTAAATTGAACCTCTTAATGAAAATACTAGGCAAACGCGAAATATGCGTTGTAAGATGAGCGAGATATCTGAATAAGGTATAATAAGAGTCCTACATTTGCTACTTTATCAACTCTGGTATTCTACACACTTTGTCCTTCATTTAATTGCTACTTTATCTTCTCTGGTATTCTACTCACCTTGACGAATATAAAGAATAGTTAATTCTTGGGCAAATATTGAATCCAGAAAGCAGTGAATCTTGGCTCATTTCCATATTATTGATGAATAAAAACAGTTATTTGAATCTTTTTCTTCAAAAGGGCTGGTTCGAATTGCTTACAAAATGGTGGTTATGTGTATCATTCATATTTGAACACTCGGAGAAAATTTCATTTTTTCCGGAGAGATTTCATTTTTTCAAATTTTCTTACCCAGCCGAATCTTATGGGGTTTTTGAAAACTTTGACATGATATTTCTCAAAATCTACCCAACCGATTCATTCCAAAAACTATACAGTTCCAAGTTGTAAAAGTTTGCCTGCACAAAAAAAGTTTCATGTTTATCAGTCTACCCATGTGACCTGTGCAGTGCTTACAAACAGAAAAAAAAAAACAGACAAAGCTCTATAAGAGTGGGATGGAATCTTCGCTACGCTCATCTAATAACTTACTATTTGAGCTATTTACGATTTTTTAAATTCAATATCGTTCATCATTTCAATATTGAATTAATTGAATATCCCAATTCGATATCGAATGAAAGTGGGAAAATAACGAATCAATCGAAAATATTGAAATGGAATGGCAGGCGGGGTACCTACAACTAACAACTAACAACTAGGCCTAATTCAATACCGGTAGTACATTTTTTTCAGTTTTCAACTATAATTTATATAAAAATCATAATTTGGGTTCTAGAATATAAATAAGTTAATACATAAGGTCAATGTATCATATGTTTTGAATACCTAACAGAAAAAATTCATTGAATTCATCAGTAGGCCCTACTATGCCCTACTCAAGGTCAGATGCAAAAGTTTTTTGTGGAAAACCTATTTAGTGCAATGCTATTTTATGTGTAATCTATTAGCTCACTATAAAAAACGCTTTCAAAGCTTAAAACTGAACAACAGAACAATTGTATAGCACTTGATTGTACCACGCTATTCGTGTTAATGAACAAATCCAAAAAAAGTAGCCTCACCTGTTAGATCGACGGTTGGAGGTCGCGGCGGTCGGTCAACGCTGGTAGTCTGCGGCTGTCTACTCCTATTCTGCGGCACGGCAAACGCACCCGACCCCGACTGACTGTTGCCGGTCGGGATAATCGATATGGCAGAGTTGAGATTCAACGTAGTCACCGGAGGAGGCAGGGAAGGCCTCGCCGCTGGCTGCCTCTGCGGTGCCGCGCGCGCAGCAGGGCTATTATTACCTGCTGCGGTCACCGTTATGCCGCGCGACGCCAACACGTTAGCCACGGCTTTCGCGTCGTTCTTCTTACTGATCGGTGTGACTGTCACGGCACTGCTGATATTTGGCGGAGGCTGCCTCATCGACAACGTTATCGATTCTGTCAGGTGAATGCTGTTGCCAGGAGGGTTGGGGCGCTTCGTTCCAGGGTGAGGTTCTGGGGCGTGTCGTTTCGCATTGGGAGAGGTTCCCTGGGGAGGTCCCGTCGCCATTCGTTTAGCCCTGATCTGTTGTAAAGGAGCCGGACCGCGTTGAGGCATCGGCATTCGCTGTTGTGGCCGCTGCATCTGCTGCATCTGTTGAATGTAATTAGGTCGCTGTTGAGGCATTTGTTGCTGGTTTTGTTGCGGGTGGAAGCCTTGTTGTTGTTGTTGTTGCTGCTGTTGATGGAATTGTTGGTTGTACATCTGAGACATCATGTGCTGGGTGTTGGCATACTGCGGGGTGAGATGGGGAGGGCCGCCAATACTGACGGGAGCTGGCACACGGTACACGGGAGGACGAGGGGGGCCGTTCTGTGAGAAACCTTGCGGTTGTATCTGGTGAATGTTATGACCCGGTAATATGACCATAGGAGTGTTACTACTCAATGCCTGGTTAAGATAACTTTGAGGCATGGGTAACCGCTGCACTTGTTGCTGTAATTGTTGCACGGGTGGAGATTGTAATGACTGATTGATCATGACGCGAGAATATTGCGTGGCGTGAGTGGTCTGCAAGTGTGTGGCGAGCTCCTCCGAATTCGGGAAGACTTTCCCGCAACATTCTGGCCGATTGCACTTGTAGTGTCCGGCGTTTGATCGATGATCGTCTAAACTCTCTCTACTGTTCGCACTTTCACCGCATACTTCACAACGGTGCGGACTGTCACCTAACCGTTCCAACGCGATATATTCCGAGCCTAGCGATAAGTGTCCGTCATTGTTAAGAGCAACGGTGGTAGGGGTAAGGTGTTTGTCCTCACCCAAGAATCCGCGTAGTAAAGAATCACTATTAAGAACATGTATTGACGGATTGGTTACAGGTTCCGGTAGTTGAAGTGGGTCGTGTTCTTCAGAGGCAGGAATGTTATCACTGACGTCCGCGCTTCCCCACTGAAAGCTAGCTGTCTGGAATGGCACAGGTTCTTCGCTCTGCTTCGACAAGTCGTGACTTGAAGTTTGTTCGTTGGGTGGCGCAGGCGAAGTTGTTGGGAAAGCAGGCGAAGTGGAAGGAACTTGAGATATTGTCGATCCATTCAGTTCCACCATCGCGGAAGTTCCGTACTCGCTCGGAGCTTCACTCGGTGTGGGACTTGATATTGGCGCGAGGAAGTCTGGGCGAAGTTGTTCGCTGGGTGTCGGGCTAGGTGGACTTTCGTTGTCGGATCCCGAATCTTCCTCTTCTAAACTTCCCTGACGTTTGAGATTGTCGGAAGTTTCTCGACAGACTTCCTCGAGAAGTTTCGCTCCGTTCTCTGGAGAACCGTGCGAGAAGTTGTCCTTGACGTCGATGTCGATATCGATGTTGTTCTCGAGTGAATTAGCACCGTCATCTATATCTTCTTCTTCGTCCGTCAGCGGTTTATCTTTGCTATCTTTTTCGAGAGTCTCACCTCCGTCTGGTTCTCTCTCAGGCACTCTGCTCAGTCTTTCTTTTTCTCTCTCGGTACCACCCTCTACGTTGTCCACCAGCGTGAGGCTTGAACCTTCCACAGTTACAGCAGACGAATCCTCGGTATATATGAACTCCTCTTTTACCGCCTGGTCGGCGTCTCCGTTGGTTTCTATAACTTCGCCGCCGGGACCAAACAACTGGTGACCACTGGGTACTACTTCAAACGAACGGTGACGTGTTGTCGCGTCAGCAGCTAATTTTAGAGTTAGTTTCAAGCCTCCTACAGGATGTGGCACGAAATACGACTGGGTGCGTTTCTTCGCGATACCGCCGAATTTACGCTTCTTTTGTTTTGTTTTTCTCGACGTTAGTTTCTTGACGTACCAGTTTTTGAGTCTTTGTACGGTGACGTTGGGAATTTGAACGTGGCTTTGGAGGTGGTTCAGGTAGGCATTCTCTGAATCGAACCTTTTGTGGGGGCAAGTTAGGCAAATGTAGTTTGTTTCTTGGTCAGAATCACTAGAGTAACCGTTATGGGCGGCGTCTACGGAACCATCTGTAACAGAAAGAGACATTTTCTAAGTTCTCATTCTTGATTTTATTTTCAACAAAACACATTTATTCCCACGCAATCTAGTAGCCCTATAGTATGTAAAATACAATGTGTTACATAATGCTATATACTAGAAATACGCACATAGAAAAAATGACCAATTCTTTATGATTCATGCCATGAGATCCAAGTAAAAGTACAAGAAAACAAGGAAGAGGTGAACCTAGAAACGTATTCACTTATGAAAAGAGGATCTCTCGAGTGACTGCCCGAGTGTTTTTGGACAACATATTTGACAATGATGTACTGGTATGTGTCTGATTTATGAGCTAGATATAGAATTCCATTAACAAGAATCATAACTTTTAAAACAGCAGTAAGAGTGTTGATAGATTTTTGTAAGCCTATGCTTGGGTGTACAAAACAAGAAGGCCATCTACCAACATAACAAATACAAATATCATCAATATTACATTACAGATGGTATTAATAGGTATGGTACCCGTCTTATGATTTCTTAGGACGAGGATGACGATGAGAAACGAAACTGCATCTTTTGAAAGTATTAAATCCTCGACGTTGCAACAGCATTATGTGATTACCGGTACCAAAGTTTTTACAATTATTTAGTTGGTAGACGATGTTAGTTCTTCGTGAATACAATTGGTCAACAAACCTGAAGATGATAGTTTTGTTACCAGTATGTGATTGGTATATCTTGATACCTTGCAGACTTTCTCCCCCCCCCCCCCCCCCAATTGGGCAGTGTTTGAATAGATTTTTGGGAATCACTTTGTGAGGATCCTGACCACTTGACAGTTGACACACTTTTAGTTCTTCAGAAAAACTTTTTCAATCGGTAAGATCAACATCACGCAGATTGAACCATCGAGTTTGTTTATGTACACATGATACATACCAAATTGACTAAGCAATGCAATTTGTTTGTGTGTCTATTTCTCACACTGGATATAGTTTGAAATGTTCATGTTGCAACAAACATGACAGGAAGAGGCGTTAACCAGAAGCATCTTCGTCATCTGGATGACTTTGTGAATTCAGGAAGATTGAGATCGTAGAAGATTTCACGCGCCAGTAAATTTGGAGATGGATTTTTGAGAACCACGCCTAGCTCCTTACATGACTAGGGTGTGTTAGTATTATGTTAGTATATTGTGATCTTTCAATGCAGGTAATACGGTTTTGCAGTCAGCTTCATACGGTCACAGCCGCACTCCGTAGCTAAGGCAGCTGTTGAAATTGAAGTACCTGAGACAGTTGAGTGGGGATTCCAGTCTCGTATAAGGCATGGGTTCTTGTAAACGTCCATTCACGTATCACCACGAGGTTTCATCAGCACCTGCTCATTAGTATCCCTGTATAACCTAGCTGTTGGTGGGGTCATTAGGCAAACAATAATCGTTGGCATCATCATCATACGGACACCTTTGTAATTGAAAACAAATTCTTCGATTAGAGCAGCACGGAAAGATTCAATTGTATTTTCTTACCATGAAGTGTTACAGACTATTGGTAGGTAGGGTTCCTACCGTCATATTTTGTTTAGCGATTGTGATGACTGTCTTCATCTTAATCACTCTTGAGAGTCTGATAAGCTCTCATATCTGTCAGAAACAGTTATTTTATGTTGGTCAGTTATTTTATGTTGGTCATCTTTACGGCGTATTACCTTCGAAGACTGTGAACGATCGCTGGTATGTTTGTTCGTTCTGTGTCGACGGTGACAGATGCATATTTACGTGACATCGTCATATGCCGTAGGCAAATACCTTTTATATCGGGTATATATTATACACCTTTGAGGCATTTTTTACCTTTGACAACTGTGAACTGTTGCTCCTGTGTTTGTTCAATCGGTGACGAGGGTGGCGACTGACACAGATCCACGTAACATTGCCACGTACGTTGGTCGGGCGAAATACCTACGAGAGGTGTCCTGGAGATCGAGATCTTTAGGTTCTTAGCCATATTGCACGCCAAGCTGTTGGCAGTTGAGAAGCCAACAGCTCGGCGCGGTTTAATGTTATGATGAATCGACTTGAAGGCTTCACTCGAGTTTCTACGACACTAGCACGACGACACTAGTAACGGGAACGAAAACGAGAGAAACGGAGAGGATGTTCAACATAATTTTACTGAACAATTCGAACTTGTAGTTGAGCTCGATGAACTACTATCAGCACAAACTGCTATTTGGTGTAGAAAATGTAATATTGAATAAAAGGATGATATCAATTCTACTGATAATTGAAACAGTTCTAAATACCCAGTACCGGCACCCATGTATACGGAAAATGATTCTCCAAATTATCATGAAATTATAAAAACAGTAATCACAATGATAAAGGTAGGCCTATATTTTTGAAATTATATCACAGATTTTTAAAATATTTGACACATTTACCAGTTATGGAGTGCAAGTTACATTTTTTTGTAAACCTTTTTTGGGAAAATTTTGGTATGCCGGCATAAATACTAACAATGTAGGTTGAATTATGTATTTTTAGCTGAATTTGAAGTTAATTTTTCCTGCAGGAATATTTTGAATCTTTTTTTGTATTATTGTATGCTTTGAAAATAACTTGCAGTTTAAAAGAAAGCACACAATACTAACTACATAGTGAACATTAAATGATAGTTGCAACAAAAACTCATCTTTTATTTTCGAAGTTCTCAGGAGTCCAAACAATATTAGATTACGAACCACTGTATAGAGAAAACTTTCATCTTTAGCCTTATTGGCATACATCGTTCCAAGATGTACTGAAATTTCGAATTCACATACCATTTCATCAAAAAGAATCTAATTCACTGAAAGATTTCTCTATTTTTATTTCATCTTAATTTATCTTTAAAACTGTTACCTCAACTTGTCAATCACTAGAAAACTACTGACTTATCATTACATCAAAGTTATTGCCGAAACGTGGACTCCAGTGCCAGTGTACAACCATGGTACAAAGAAAACAATTCATCACAAACGCAACGTGGCCGATCAACATTCGATCAACTACAATTCCACCAAGCTGACGCGTACGTCAACAATCAATCACATCACAGATCTATAAACAATGGATACAAAACCATAAAATGCTCTCCAGAGTAAGTTGATCGACAAATTACAACAAACAAAATCATGGCCGATGAACATTCGTTCAAATATTCGAAAATAGAACGTCAACAATCAAATCAAACTTACAGAATTACAGATGCGCAACAATTCATTGTCGGACGCTCAAATACGTACGTGCACTCAAGTGTCAGTGCGCAACAAGAGCAAATTGTCTCGAACAACGCGGCCGATAAATATTCCTTTTAATATTTAAATACCACTACATAGGCCTACGTTAATCAAACCACTAGCACCGCTAACTATGCATTGTGATACAGCGAGACAACCGGATGTCCCCCCATATCTAAGAACGTGAACGCCTAGTAATCCCGAGTCGTCATTGTGCCACTTTTCGAATAAATTTATACCACGAACGGCTGTCTTCCCCACGCTATAATATTGCCGAACATGCGTGTCGATCCGGATAAGGATGTAAACAGTTATTATCTAATTAATGATGTCCAATACTTACTAATATCATACTAATCACTAACATGTTTCCAGGGAGCCGATGGGTGTGCTTTAACTACTGGTATGGTATGTCATAATGCGACATAAACAAATGATAAGTCAAAAGTACTTATAAATATGATAATATATATTATAAATATGTATCAATAGGAAATTAACAATGAATTCTTTAAGTAAATAAGAAAACGGCGAATGAACAAGCGTGCAAGTTGAGTACTTACATAAATATAATTATATTTCATTTGCATAATAAATTACTAGAAAAAAGAAAAAGTATTCGATAAATGGTAAAAGGACGGCTGAGAATCAGGCATAAAAGTTAAATACTTATGATTATGATTATATTGGAATTGTGTAGTAAATAGAAAATAAACGTGAAAAAAAATAATAAGACAACGAAGAAACAGGTATGGATGGCAAGCCGGTCTCAGAACATCTGATGAAGCTTTGCCAAAGAACTTTCGTTCGGATGTAATGTATTAATACATTTACTAGTGTATTAATAATTGTCCAATTGTTGTAAATATTGTATTTCAACTTTTTATGAAATTAATATGATTAGTTCATTATCATTCTTATTGTTGATATACAGCTTTAGACTCAAATCTGGTTGCAGCTTCCAACATTCATTTTCAATATATATATATATATATATATATATATATATATATATATATATATATATATATATATATATATATATATAAATAAATATATATATATATATATATATATATATATATAAATAAATATATATATATATATATATATATATATATATATATATATATATATATATATATATATAATGGCGCTTGTAGTCAGTTGAAAAGAGAAAAAAATGAGAACATTCTTTTTAATACGCGTTGTAATGACAGCTACTGTGAATACACATTTCCGACTTTTAGCGATCGAATATCGGTGTCGCAGGGGGTATTATATCACTGGGGATTGATTATCGGGTAAGTAAGCTATTCCTATTAGTTGATTTCGGGGGGTATATAGTCCCTAAGGTTGGTTTCCCGGGGGTATATCATCGGGGAGGTAAACGAACCATCCCTGTCACACCAGCACCTGGTAAATTTACACGAAAATCCAGTGGAATGGTCTTCATACATACCACCGTACAAGTAGTAAGTATATCTTCAATGAAGGTTTGAAGTTGAAGGAATATGAGACTCAATTGCATCTTCAGTTTTAAATACGAAATCACTAAAAAAAAAGGAAATAAGATCTGTTTCAATCTATGATGAATTCATTTTTCTTGGGCACTACAGCTAACTAATTGCTCTACTTAGACCTGATTATTTTGAAAAAAGGGACAGATTATAAAATCTCACGTTTTGGGTAAAATTCAGGACTGACGGCGTATAGGCCTATCTATCTGCTCATAAGTTTGGTTACAGAGACGTGAGGCCAAATGGTTAATAGTAATACACTGAACCCTCATTCAGGAGACCGGGGTTCGATTCCCGCCATGGTTGACAATCCTGATACGGTTTTTTCGTGGTAATTCCGTCTGTCATTCAGGTAAAAACTGGGATGGTTCCCTAATAACAGGTCACAACCGACTTCTTCACACTATCCAAAATAACCTGATAAATTAATCTTTCATCTCATCATCCCATCATCTTATATATCATTCACCGACGCCAATAGATCATAGTCATCAGTAGGCCTACAGTGCGTCGTCAAACACAATATAAATGAATCAAGAGGTTCAGTTTGAAGATGCTGGTATATATTTTTATTTTGTAGATCCGCATGATATATTTTTTCCTTGATGTTTTGAATAATTCATCTGAATCTCTTCATTGTTCATTTTTTTTTTCATTTCAACGATTTTTATTTTTCTCAATTTTTTTCGTTCTCTCCTCATGAAACCGATATCGTACTCGATTTTTGCCCCATTCCTTTCTCCAAGTGTACACCTGAATATTTTCAACTGTCAAACGCGCGTAGAATCTCGTTGAATCTTCTGCAGAGACGGTCGATCCATCAAACAGTCAAGTAGGTATAGATGCAGACCAAGATGCATTGAGGGTTGCGTTGGTTTGCTGGTTGGAGATGGTGTCCTCACTTCCTTTTCCTCCCATGTTAAAAATATATTCCAATTCACGGTTCACGTTTCAAGAATTGACCGTGCGTAGATAAGTGATGATAAAAGGAACTAACTTTACTCAATGACGTTGGCTCAGCTAATAACAACAGTCATCAACTTTTCCAGCCTATCAGCCGTTTCTAAAAAACAACACTAGATTGAGGCAGCGATCAATAATTCTCAGGAAAGTACTCAGGAAATGGAACGTGTTTTCGAATTAGTGAGTCACCAATCACCATCTCCAACCGGCAAACCAACGCAACCCTCAATGCATCTTGGTCACCACCCTCCCTCTCAGCTGCATTGTGATGAAAGAAGGTTCGAACCACCCGTGAGCCAGTGGTGATGGGATGGGGAGACGGTCGCTCGGAGCCTACTTCTTTCGTCGACTTGTTCGAATATAGGCTGTCAAGTGACTGATAACATTCCATAAATCGATATTTTACAACTGAGAGGAGTGGTCGAGAGACTAGAGCACTGAACCGTCATTCAGGAGACCCAGGTTCGATTTTCATCGTGGTCGACCATCCTGACTGGAGTTTTCCGTGGTTTCCCTCTGTAGTTCAGGTCAATACTGGGATGGTTCCTTATATAACAACAGGTCACGACCGACTCCCTCCCAAGTTATCCAAAATACCTAATAAAACAACCTATCATCCCATCATCTTATTCACCGACACCAATAGATCGTTTTAGTCATCAGTACAGTGCGTCGTTAAACCCAATATAAATAACAAAATGAATATTCTCCATTGGCTTCCCAAACGAGTGATGTAAATTTCGGAAAGGATTTGGAAGAGGTGGTGTACGAAACAGCGCAGGTTGAGAAAACGACGGGAAAAACAAAAAACATAAAAAAAAAGACACGAATAAACCTAATCTGACCCAACTGTCTATCGAATACAATTAATGAATAAATTAATTAATTCATATTAGGGGTTTAAGACGCATCGACGTCACGCGCTACCGTAAATCACCAGCGACTCTCGTGTTCTGTGGTCGTGTGCAGAGACCTGGCGCCTATTTTGCTGCATTTTTTCCCTGTATTCTTTTCCGATTATAATTAAAGACACGAGTATAAAGAGTATTAAAAACGCAACTATCATAATTTGTGTAAAATTACGTAACTGTCAAATGCTTTTCCATCCGTTACTTGCGTAAATAATCTTCATCATTCATAATCATTCATTCATTCATTCTTTCATTCAATAATCTTTCATTATCTTCATTCATTATACTTTTAATAAATATATCCTCCTTTTATTATTTTAACTTGTGTTAGGCCCAGTATTACCACGGCCAGTTGGTATTTATCTGAAAGTTGGTGAAAACAAATAGCATGGGTAACCATGGTGATAACAAGTTTGAACTGTCAGATAAAGGCTAACTGGACTTGGTAATACCAGGCCTTATTCAAATTTAAGTATTTCTCATTTATAAGATGTTCTAATAGTATCTGGATCTATTCAAGTACCGGTACCATAGTCTTCGTTATTTTAGTACATGTAGCTTCACCTGCAGACCTCATCTTCAGCTGCACATACTAAAATAACGAAGACTATAATAAAGATATAACTATACAGCGCTGTTTACATTTGTTGTTACTATTATTTTTATTATGAAATTTATTCACTATTTTCAGTTTAAATAATCACCTAATTCGAACCAATCTAAGGAAATCTGTCATTTCGCTTACACACTCATCAACGCGACGACATGTGTAGCGTTGTCCCAGTTGTAGCCAACAGCTTGCGTTGCGGCAACGCAGTGACAAGAGAGAGCGCACAACAGACAGACAGACAGACAGACAGACAGACAGACAGACAGACTGACTGACAGGCGATCGAGCCACGGACGCCGGTTCAACGCAGTCCACATTCCATCCAACAATCAACCACCATGCATTACGTCACGCACGCAATGCTGCACGATGTCGTGGTGCGCGTGGGGCTCGGGAATAAACCAGCAACGCCGACCAGTCCGACACGGCAAATATAACCTTGAAATAGCTGAACTCCCGAGCCCCACAATCAATGTCTCTTACGGCTTGCTAACGGACACCAATAACGTTCCATTTCTGACGCAGTACACCAAGCATCGGCGCAGACTCCAAAACAACGCAGCAATATTCCATTGTTGAACTAGGAATATTCGTATTTGTGTGTATTTCATTGTTGTTGAATTAATTTTAAAACATTGTCGATTGTTGTAATTTGTAAAATATCATGAAAGGTACGTCGTTTCAGTGTTTGAATGTGAATGTGAGCGATGCGCGGTTAATTCAAGAAATAAAAAAACATTCGACATTGTATGATCCGAAGATAAGAGGTTATACTAATCAGCCACAGAAAGACATGGCATGGGAGTTGGTGGCGAGGAAGTTGGGCATAAACGGTAAGGTTGGCGGTCAAGTTGAAAGTGTTGGCGGTCGTTCGAAAACGCCGCGGTTTTTTCACGCAAACGTGTAGTTTCTTTTTCAATAAAACCATGGTGCGCACGTGTGAATTGTGAATAATTGTATTAAACTTGGATAGTTATTTTATAATATTTTTGAACCACTTCAACTTGTACTGAGCATTGTTCAATGAATTTACACGAACAAATCCATTGTTCTAATGTGTTTATACTTTCGTTATCGCAATATTTTTCATAAACAATAACGTATTATTATGACTTTTTTAATGTAAGCAGTCATTTTTCATGTCACGTTCTATGATGAACACGTACGTGGCTAAAAATAACGCCAGTATTGTGAACGACGTGTAACAATCGCCAATATTTTAGCCACTAGCGTGCAAGAACGCGTCACGTAACGGCGCGGAACACACGGACGTCCATGGTGAGGTGTGCACGAGACGTGCGATCGACCCGTCTGTTGAATAACACGTGGCCGTACCTGTTGTCGGACCGAGACGTCTACTCGTAGGTTAGAGCGGAACGACCGCGCGGTGATGATTATTCACGAGTGACGTGTGGGAGGATCCTAACATCCTATCAACTTGGGTGTAACTGGTCTATCTGGTGGATCATTCAGTACAACCAAATTGAAGGAAATGACATTATATTAATACCAGTACCGATATTTTTTACGGAAAACTGAAATTATATTTTTTTTCAACTGCAAGTAGCCTAATATGAGAAAAAAGGACACAATCTGCAAAAGTTTCAACATTTTCGATTTTTTATTTATAAATGAAATAAACACTATAAATTAATTAGATACGATAATCAATGAAAATGAAATACTATTTTAGTTTATAAATAACACGAAATTGAAAATGTAAGTGCGGTATACTTGCATTCAAGAAACAAGGAAATCTTTTTTATGGAGGAGGGGAAATGTTGCATGAGGACCCCGCGTGTTGATTTGCGGGGAGTGTCGGATATTTACCGACTAAAACAACTCTTTTTTGGTGACACCGACAACCTGGTCATTTCATCGCCCTTTTTTTCCTATTTATTCAAGTTTTGTTATTCTGCTAACTGAATAATTGTTTTAAAAAATCGGTAATTAGTTAATGTCAATGCCAAATATCAAACTACAATATATCAATCTAGTACGGTAAATATTTAGCGCAACTGAAAGTTGTATAAGCATATCCTATTGTAAACCTCATCCTGAAAAATTGAAATACTCTCAAAATAGCACAGCTTCAATTAAACTCACGGTAATATTTATGTGTGTTATGTTAATAATAATATGCCACCTTCTTTCGTGGATACAAGTATAACCAAGATGATCAATAGCAAAGTTATTCAGGGATATGAATGAGCGAGTAGAAACTTAAGTATTACGCGGGGGTCAAACCAGAAATTTTTGGAGGGGGAAAAGCCAAATCCCATTAGTGCATCAGTACAGGTTCTTCAAGAAGAAGTATCTTTTAGTACAATTTATTCTTAGAACAATGAAGTTTTAGGACAGTTGGGTTTTAGGACATTTTTAATACAATTGGTATCTTCTTGAATCCTTGCCAGAATTGACTCCAGTTTCCTGAGAAATGTACTAAATATTTTTATAGTACATTTTATCGTTATAGCACTGGACGCCAAGAGCCGATGGCGCAACGTGCGAGACCGTTACGTGAGAGAGAAAAAACGTCTGCAAAACGACGGAGAACACATCTACCGACTGAGAGACCCCTGGCCATTGCTGGAGGATATGTCGTTCCTGTGGGACTTCATCACTCACCGCAAACCGGACAAATGGTGAGAAGCAAATCCCATAACGAGCAAGTAAACGTAAGCCAGTCTTGGAAACGTCCGAACGAGACCGAGAAACGCGTTGCCTCAAGTTGAACGTGGTATTGAAACAAATTAGATAAGATCCGAACAGTAAAAAGAGCAAAAAATGGAATTTCCCAAACTCAAACAACGAACTGCAGTGACATATTTTTGAAAACATAGTAGGCCGTAACAACTACCTGGGCTAACTGTTCGACTTTGCCGCCAACGACGCAAAATTATAACCAGTTACTCGAAAAAAGTCCTGCGGAGAGAAGATTCTCTAAAATGGTTCGAAATAATATAAATACAAATACAATTTCTGATTTCATAGTTACATCCTGATATTATGGTATATACAAATAATATTGTATAAAATAGCCCACAAATCATATTTATTCAGGTTGATTCAATAAAAATTGAATAATCTTCAGTAAAATGCATGCAATCATTTTTCCCTTCTGTAAATGAATGTATTTTCTAAGAAGCATGGTAGAGAGGGATCAAGCCATGCCCAGCCGTTGAATAAAGGTACTGGAGCACCACCCAACTCCGCCCAGGCCCATAAGCACAAACGGAACAGAGTTACTAATGTTCACACTATCTTATTATTTACTTGAATACATTTAATGAAATTGTAAATTACCAATAATCAAACGATTGAATGATATATTCAATACGTGAGTCTTCTATGAACAGAAATAGCTACATACAAGAGAATTGAAATTTTAAAATACATGCAATATATTACTAGGAATATTCTGTTGGAACACGTCCACATGGAATTGATTGGACCAAAGAAGCTATGCAGTTCAACCCAATATAAATACAAATCAATTTGTTTCTATAAAAGTTCTCTACTGACAAGTATTCTGCGTCCAACAGCAATAACGGAACATCCACCGACGAGCCGGCGGCCCCCAAAAAGAGACGGAGGGCGAACGAAAACAAACTCAAATCCATCCTCCCCCGTCCGAACCAAGACGACCTGATCCAGACGTCGGACCGTACCATACTACCCCACCCTACGCCCGAGTGGGTCAACGTCACACTGGACTACGACAACATCGACGAGTCGTTGCCGTCCCCTGCGGGAATAGACCCGTCCTGTATTCTGGTCGAAGAGGAAGATCAGACGATGTTCAAGCGGGAGCCAGACGATGAGCAACAAGGGTCTCAACTGCGGAGGCTTCTGGAAGATGGAGTGTCAGAGGTAGAGTGGTAGTACTATTTTAGATGGATATTTTTTTGAAAACTTTTTTGTGTTCAGAACGTAAAGATCACTTGGTACAAGCAAATACAGACATTCGTTTACTGATCATCGAGATATAATTGAATATTGAGACATTGATAGGAAAAGTATTCCGTAGAAGTATAGAACTTGTAAATTTATAGCGTAGGCCTACTACAATTGGACCAATATTTGTGTATACCGCAAATCAAATGTTCTGTTATAGGAATGTAGGTCTACTTATTGAAAAGTATTTGTACTACATATGGCAACAAAGAGTGAATTGGAATGTCAAGAGCTAGAGGTATGCATTAAAATCTCAAAGAAGGTTAGGTGGCCACAAATACTCAATTTCTTAAATTGAAAACTCTCTCATATTCCTTCATGTTTTGCAGAGCGAGGAACTTCATCCGCTGATGACAAGCGTGGATGACTCGCAAGAAATGAAACACGACACGACGACCAAGGACGAAGACGTACTATATTGCCTCAGCGTGGCGGCTTCGTTAAAACGATTCACGCCGAAGATGAAAGCCATCGCCAAGTGTAAGATTCAACAAGTGTTGTTCGACGTGGAATTCAACGAATCCGGACCTAACAGCTCGCAGGGCTTTGTTCTACTGCCGCAATGACAGCGGTACTCGTTGGGGACTTTCAAAAGCAATAATGTTAGTAAGAAACTGAATGAAATGTGAGAAAATGGAACTCGTTTGTCACGAAAGATATAGAAAATACAAGCTCAGGAAGTTTCTTTGTATTCTCTGTACAAGAATATTAATGTTATTTGATGAATCAATCAAAGTCACGACAGTGAAACCTCTTTGTATGCTTTTCAAGGGACCAGACTGAAGAAAAGTGAAAACCACAGTTGAGAATATATTTGACATAAAGGAGCATATGGATGGGACCGAAAATAAAGCTTACTATACTAATAAAAGTACTAACGAGAAACCTACTAAAAAGGTTTTACTTTATAATTGAGTAAGATTGCTTTCGCCAAGACTATAAAGTGAACGTGATGTAAGTCACATGTGTGATACATATAGGCTAAGTGGACGAATGAATTAGGTAGGCCTACATATAATCAAAGCGATTATTTAGGAGTATGAATTAGGAGACCCGAGTCAAAATATAGGACAGACAAGTTATTAAAAAATGGGACTTGCTTGCACCAAGCTGAGATAAATATACTTATTTAGAAGCAATCGCAATAATTTGAAGCATATATTCTGTGAATATACAATGTATAACTTGAATACAAATCTAATTTTGATTCACTATTTTGGTAGAAGTGGTTTTAACGTTCACGTGGGGATCGACCAATACTAATCGGCGATTTATTAAACATATAAACTTTCCAAGTAAATATGTACGGTATCTATTATTCAGTTACTAGATGCATAAAGATCTGCAACAGTTATTTATAACAATGTTCATTTTATTGATGACATTTTTGTTTTTTCTCATTTATCAGTAGATATAATTAATGTATAACATTATTCATAGTACGTATGCATCATACATAGTATTTATACTACTAGGAAGCCTATGTATTACACTTTTAGTGCCGCTTTTATATGAATCGATCGGAACAAGATGTACAAGTCAAATGAGTGCATGATGTGTCTTATCGAATTCAAGCCACAGGCCTGGATACTACTCCTATATTTGATTGTATATCATAAAAGATATACAAATAGTGATCTCAAGTCTGGACAACAGAATTGTAAGTTTGTAACCCTGGTAATGATCAAAATATTGTCAAGTTGTTAGGTAATCCGTGAGATATTTTGCAGTATAAATTATGTTTTCATATTTTAGGCATATTATAATGTTAGTTTTATAGAAGTTTGAGCTAGTGAACACATTCCTCAATTTTATTCGTACAATGATGATATTTTGTAAAAATAAATAAGTCACTAAACATCAATGTGTTTCTTCATTAAATCACAATAATCCTTAGTTCATAACTAGTACCTATCAAACTCAATGATAATCCTAAAAAAGTATTAGCTAATGAATAACAAGACTTCACAGTATTCGAGTATTTCAAAATGCAATACAGTATGAACTCAGTGATGAATTTTAGAAAAGGTTTCGAAGTTAATTCCCATTTCAAAAATATATAGGTCTACCAGAACAAAACTTCTCTACATTAGGGACATGAAAATATGTTGGTACCATTGAACAAATGCACTGAATAAATGTGATTAGTAGGCCTGTTATATGTTTTTGTTTGCTCCAAGCAAACTGTATAATTTGACATTCTCCCATTCAAGCCCAGAAATGCAAAACAGGCCAAACTGTGCTTTAATGTGCAGAAATCACTTGTGCATTGTTGTGCAAACACCAGTGAGTATAGTAAATTTATTCACATTCGAAATTTTATCCATGTTGAATTTTCCACCGGGCATTGTTGACAATGATTTCGTGACAATGAAATGACAATTTGTGAAGAGCATTGTTGTAACAATGAAAGTAACACTACTGCTACCTAGTGATAATGTCAAGCCTTAGTGATGAAATGAACGAACAAAAGGCTCGAGATTGTCCTTGGAAATAAAAGCTAGCATCCTGCGTATTCAGTACAGGCCATTGATCCATCTAAAAATGAGAGAGAAAAATCTGAAAAAATAACTATACAATATTTTGAATTAACTAAAGCAGAATCCTTGAAGTGAATTAATAATTAATATTCAACTGACGAAAACATAATTCTAAATTTTTTTAGACGTTTTTTTCCGTGTACCGGCAAAATAATTGAAAACGAGTGGCAAATGGGAATTCAACGAAAATAATTGTGAAATTTTGAAACTTGCCAAAGGTAATGTTCACACTAATTGGCATGTCATCAGATAATCAGAATTTGTATCAGTCATTCTGTTCATACAGATCTAATTGAAATATCATAAAAGTTTGTAAAAATGTCTTTACAACTAAAACAATAATATGGATAAAACGACAAGACTTATCAAAATTATAACTACCGTACATCTGATGACATGCCCATTAGTTTCAACATCAACTTTGACTAGTTTCAAGTACTAACAATTATTTCTTTACAATTTCCGAATGCCATAAGCGTTATCAATTATTTTGCCAGTACACGGGGAAAAACGGGACAAAATATTTTGAATTTATTTTCATCAGTTTAATATCAATTCACTTCAATGGTTCTGCATTAGTTAACTGAAAATATAGTCATTTGTCAGAAGAAGTTTTTCTAAATTGTAGATGGATGATAGAAGTGTTATGTAAAATCAACTGCTTGACATAAATCTAGTTTCATGGGTTAAAAATTGGAATAAATCAAATATATGAAGAATAGAAAGAGAATTAATATTTTCCAAGAATAATTTTTTAAAAATAGTCCAACCAACTTGTGGATCAACACTATTGTCATATACGGTATTGTATAGCATGTACGCACGCCTACCTGCAGAATTAACATGATTTTATAATTTAGGCCTAATATCAAGTTGAAATCCTTCCTTTCCTTCTCGATACTGTTGTTCCCTCTATCGTTATATGTGATTTGACACTGTATGTATTTCTGTATGTACTGTAAATATTTCGGTCATTTTTGAGTTCAATACCTGAGAAATGATATTCAATTTAAATCATTTTTCTTCCATAAATTTGTATTTTTCAACCCTTTCTTTTTTAAATTAAAATTCACCATTTATCCTGGAAGATGACCCGACAGATTCTCTTATTTTTTACACTCCTAAATTCACATTTATTTCACTTTTAACAAATCTTTCGCCCTTTCATCTAGTCTATTTACATTTGATTTAATCTGGCTGTTGAACATCTCAAGCATGGGAAGCAGACGCTCGCCATGTTGGCAGCATGAAATTGACAGTCGAGTACAATCTCTGAAGTCTCAGTGCTACTCAGGTGCACTACGTACATCCAAAGAACAATCCCAGCATTAGTCGCGCCTCAGAATAGGAGCTGTCCACAAATAAGATCCACAATTCGGGGGGGAGGGTCGACAATGTGTGACAAAGGAAGGGTATACACTATACATCTACATTTACACTACATATTATTTATTCATTTCTATTTCTAGGAAAATTCAGTTAGTGCCACACAATTTTTATCTTTGTGATTGAATTGCTTTGTCCTTTGTCAAACTACGAGTTTTGAAAGTTTAGTTCTGAACAAAACAAATAGAAAAGATTGTGGTTCTGTCAAGCTTATTGTATTGTATCCCTCACATGTAAATTGCTTTGACTTCTAAAGAAATTATCAAGTCAAGTTACAATATTATTAAAAAGAATGTGTAATTACCAACTTTTTTTTTTTTATCTCAATAATATATTATCACTGGTATCCCAGTTTTTTTTCAAATTTGAATGAATAATTCCAAGGGAGGAAGGTAGATATTGACTGGATTAATAAAGGGAGGGGCATCAACTCTGTGAACTTCTCGGGCAAGGGGTGGGAGGGGGGGGGGTGATATACTCTAAAATTGTGTGACATCATTTACGGACAGGTCCATATACTGACTATACTTTTTATCTATCGTTTTTATCTATCGTTTTTATCTATCGTTTTTATCTATCGTTTTTATCTATCGTTTTTATCTATCGTTTTTATCTATCGTTTTTCGTGGTTGACAACACACAGGCAACACACGTCCCACGATAGTAATAAACCTTGCGTCACAAGGCCAACATACCCTAGACTGCTACGAACGTGTTGGTTAATTGCTTACTTGTAGGGAAAACGTCACTGTCACCAAGTTGTGGTAATGTTGTCTCGTATAATGTAGCCTCTGTCGTAGTTTCGTCACCAGGGTCGTTCATGGCCAACCTGGAAATGAAAACGGTTACGTTGTTGAATGAAGACTGAGTTCAACATAATCTTGAGGGCTGAGGCAGCTGTGTAAGACTGAGGGTATGGTAGGTAGGGTGAAGTCGGGTGGGGTGAAGTTGGGTGGGGTGAAGGCTCAAACATAATCTCAATAAACCCTTTAGTATTATTACAACCACTGAGTGGGTTAATTTTCTGAAATCTCTTGCCAAAGAACTGATTTTAAAACACAATTATACTTATTATTCACACGACATAGATTGTATTTCATTATTATAGCTGTTCATACTTCACAGGCAACATTACAACAAAACACTTGAACGCATAACAAAAAATGTATAGTAGCTAGAATAGTTATTCCAAGCTAGAATAGAATAGAATCTTATAGTTTCTTCCGAGGGGTAAACAACTAGTAAATTTGGTGCGAGGGGTTAACAACTCCTGAAATCTAGTGTACACTTGTCATGAAATCTTGCCGAAATCCCTTGAAATCTTCTTAAAATCCCTTGAATTATCCCTTAAAATCCCTTAAAATCCTCTTGAAATCCCTTGAAATCTGAAATCAGGTGTACACCAAATCTGCTTGTTGTTTACCCCTCGATTTGGTGTACACCTGATTTCAGATTTCACGGGAGATTTCATGGGATTTCATGACAAGTGTACACCAGATTTCAGGAGTTGTTAACCCCTCGGGTTTTTTTTTTGGCACGACTTGTTCAATGTATGTAATAAATTATTATTAGTCCCCATAATCTGTATCACTGGTGTGTTGAAATTCAAGAGAATTGTAAAAAATAGCAAGTTTTTCATCGTTGATCAAAAACTAATATTTCTAAAAAGTGGTGAACAGAATTGGCCCAAATATTATTTTTATTTCATTTTATTTATTTTCATCCAATTAGGAATTACAATATCTCACATAATACTTAGTAAAAGTAAGGTTGAAATCTAATTTATATGGATAATCAAATTAGGAAATTAAAACGGTCCTAATTAAAATACCGTTAATTATACAAATCCAGTTTGGGTGCGTACGTCCATCACTTTGTACCTATTATTATACATGATTTATTCGGGGGCGCTGAAGAGCGAATACTGGAATAGTGATACTACTAAGAGTGAGCCACCCTCGGTCGAACCCTCTGGGTTCGAGTCCCGCATAAGGCATGGGTTTTTGTAAACGTCCTTTCATTCATCATCACTTCATCGTTTCATAATCACCTGCTCATTCGTACCCCCGTATAACCTAGCAGTTGGTGGGGTCGTTAAGCAAACAATAATCAATCACTAAGAGTGAAGGAGGGCTTGGGGCTTGGGAATGCCGTAGACAATGGAATACCATGGGGAATGCCGTGCTCCCTTTGTCAGGGAGAGTTGAGGCTGACGTCAGAGCTTTTTTCCCCTCATCGTTACCACCACTACTCACTTTGTTGAGGTGAGAGGGTCGAAGCTCTCGACGGAAGCGTGGCCGAAAAGGTCTATTACCTGCGCAAATTGAATGGCCATTATAGAAATAAATTAGAATCGTTGTCGGAGAATCAAGTTTGTTATATACCGAAGATATGCATTGGAAATGAAAATATGAGCAATTCACTTTTTTATTTGAAAAAATTCACTCATATGCGGCCGAGATACGTCGGTATGTTTGTGGGAGTGATTTTTATTTCCCACAAACATATCGACGTATCTCGGCCGCATATGGGTGAATTTTTTCAAATAAAAAAGTGAATTGCTTATATTTTCATTTCCAATGCATATCTTCGGTATATAACAATCTTAATTCTCCGACCACGATTCTAATTTATTTCTCTAATGGTCATTCAATTTCTTCCGCCGAGAGCTTCGACCCTCTCACCCCAACAAAGTGAGTAGTGGGGGTAATGATGAGGGGAAAAAAGCTCTGACCCCTCAAATCACCCTGCCAAGGATTCACTTTTTCATGGAATTTGTTAGAGCACAAAGGGGCTTTTGTTAGGGTTTTTGAGTTGGGTGATCGTTTCCTCGAATAGGCCATCCTCCTTCCAAGTGAACACGCCAAGCCACGTTCTCTTGGTAAATTTAGTATCTTTAATCTAATCCAGTATTCGTTCTTCAGGCGCCCCATGTATTCAGATTTAGTGAAAAAAAGCAAAATATCCGGAAAACTTTTCTTTTTGCACTTTTGCAAAAGTTTTTCAAAAATGAAACCGATTTTTCTGAAAAAAATGACAAACCCGATTTCCCCTTCAAACTATTTAGCTCGCATATAAGTGTGATAAGTTAGTGTATAAACACACAAAAAAACAGAGAAACACTTCAGGTACCGGTAATGGAATCTTCATCGACGCTCATACAATAAGCAGACAACAATGTCCCCAAAACTCCGTTCACCAATCACAACTCCAGTATGAATTTGTTGGCCCATAACTTTTCTAAATTTGCTACGCGGTAACCTGACATTATATCTTCCTCCATTACCTACCGGTGTTGCATGTAAGCTGGTAGTAAACACCGAGTCGGCATCGCATCATGCTTCAATTGAATCATCCTCCTCTTATACATAACCTAGCAGCTAGCTCAACAGTCGATTTGTCTCATTAGTCATTGAAGTCACTGTGTAAGAAGTTTACCGAAGCTAACTTCCACTGTAGGAGAAATTGAGATGATTTAAATTATTTCACTTTGATATTGGTCGGGTACAAAACAAACAATAATCCATGAAGCAATCCGTATTCTTTCCTATACGTGCATTCAATCTGGAATTGATGATTCGAAATAGGCGTGACTTCAACAGTCAGCCAGTTGGATCTATATCATTTGTAGTCATTTCAAGATACCCCGATTGGATATTTGAATCTGACTACAGTTCTAACAACCCTGTTGATTGGACGGTATGATTTCTGACGTCACGGGGGCGGAGACTGCGAGTCGTCAATTGATAGCTATCACACGATAAATATCATTCGCTTATCAAGCAGCGCATCTGAGAAAATTTCGTTCACGGATAAGATAGCGGTGAAATATAGTGACAATTTAATGGGCGATAATTGGGCCTGAATGAAAATGCATGGCATCTACTTGTCCTAAAATACTACAATATTTAAAAATTATTTGGAAGTTATAGAAATGTCATGAAATTAAAGAAAGGCTATATCCTATGAAATTTTTGTTAATTTTGATAATTGATTACTCCTAGTTTTGGAATTGGTCTTCTAGTTTTTATTTGAGTTCAATACTAAAATGCATGTACAGCTCAAATTTACATAGGCCTACAACATGTTATGACGAGAAAATCATGATCATACATTAAAAAGTGCAAATGATAAATAATATATTGAGAAGTTACCACAACTAGTCTTTTATATTCGCTATAATTTAATCAAAAGCAAAATTCAAGTGCTTGAACCCAAACTGATTTTGTATAGGCCTATACTTAGTGACATTAGAATCTTTAGAAATCTCCCCAAGGAAATTTATTATTTTCCTAATGAAATGAAGTCGAAAATCAGTTGGGGAGTACAGAAATTATGTGCTAGTAGTAGCCCATCCTAAAATGTCCTGTAATCATCGATAAAAATAACCTAGAATTCTAAAATAAATATGTAATACAATAATGGGAGCCGAATTTTACACGCGTGATGACAACTGTTCCATTGTTGATTTTTGCTATATCAACAGACTCATCCATCCACAGACTGATTCTATTTACACAATATATTTGTATATACTTTTAGATGCTCTTAAATAGAACAGAGGCTACATACCAACTAACTATCAGGTTTTGGCGTAATCCTGAGTACTCTGAACAACAGAATTCCAAAATCATGATAAAATTTACAACAATGAGCTACATTTAACTTTGATATTCACAAAAGATATAATAACGGAACAAACTCAACAATTATTGGAGTTTTCACAACTCATCAACTTCCGTTGCATTGTTGTGCTTTCGCAAAAGTATAATATATTACGGACATTGTTGGAGAATAGGATGAATTCATGTCATTTCCATCTAATATCTATTGACAATTGTCCAGATATTCACATTTACAATAAGAGATTGAATACTAGGTAAATGTTCTAGATTAGGATATTTTTTCCTGTTCGTTTGTTTTTCCCTTGGTGTGCGCGTGACGTAACACGAATTTATCGGTTACGATGCGTGTCATTAATCCGCCATCTTGAAATGTATAAGCTAATCACGCGACTCCAAACAAATGTGCGTTTTACTCTTTACACGTAGCAACGAACAAAGAGATTGGTAGTAATCAATAGGAAATAAAACTAACACGCTATTTCAACAGCGAATAGTATTTTAAAGTCCTCATTCAGCGTCGAAGTTCGATTTTTAAATTTCTTTATCGTCGGCCATATTGCAATTCGTAACACACTAATGGCGGCCAACCGCAGGCCAGTCGCTGAACCGTCGCAACGTCACGTTATTCGGTTACTATATGTTTAGCTTACGTTCTCTTGCTCTCTCTCTCTCTATCTCTCTCTCTCTCTCTCTTGAACTACTAACAAAACACGTGTCGGTGATGAAAGACGTTCTTCTTATGAAAGACCAAAGTAGACTGACTTGAAAAGTGGAATGCTTGAACTAAATAGAACTTGAGCTGAGTCCAACAACCGGAGACGTTTGGCTGATACACAACCGGTATGTGATTGTAGCACACGGAGCTACCATGGACGATAGATATACTATGTAGGACTGGAAGTGGTACATAATTATCTATCGTCTATGGCGCTACACACACATAGATCTATATATTCTTTACTATCATATTCAATTCCACTATTTACTGGGCAAAGAAGATAATATTTTTTCCTATGATGCTTAGTGACCCCACCAACAGCTTGGTTGTTTGAGATAGGAATATATAATATCGTGCGGAATAAAAAAAAAACGCTGAACATTTTCAAATTTTTCCATCAAAATTGCTGAACCTGATTTATGTCAAAAGTAGTATAATTCTATAGTGAACGAAGAAAGTTGAAAATATTTTATATTCTTCTTCCATAGCCGCTAGGGTACTCTTACAGGTTTTATCAAATTATCAGAATACTCCATATCTCGAAACTTGTCCCAACTATTTTTTTAAAAGTTGAATACTTTCTCATGCCCACCATCAGTTGTTAATTTGTGCCGGAACGGCGTTCCGGTCCTTTTTTGAAACCGGTCGCACATTCATGTTTCAAAATTCTAAAAGATCAATGAAGGCAGATTTTTATCCATTTACCAATACTTTCAAACATACAATATAACTTTTACAGATGAATAAATGTTTTCTCATTCTGAGAATTTTTCTTTTCAAATTCCTATGAAAAATGCATCGACAGTATGGACGGAAGTCCGATTGCAATCTACCTTTCTGTTCGTCTCAAGATTCCTCTCGGCTCTCAAGAATAGGTAGGCATCGTAAGAAAATATTACCATGTCACCAACACCAGCTGTACAGAACTTAAACATGCTTAAACTATGGTCAACATTTTCAAGGTATTGTCAACACTTCATAGTTTCATAATCACCTGCTCATTCGTCCCCCATATCTGTTGGTGGGGTCGTTAAGCCAACAATAATCAATCAATCAATCAAACAATTATATATATATACGATACTGTAAATAATAAAACCCAAATAAGCCCGATTTATCAAGTCATGCTTCAAAGTTCAAATAACTACAAATAATGAAGTATTATTCGGAATAGAATTATGATCATACACAAACCTTACAAGATGAAATTAATTGGGAATTGAAAAATATGGTAATACACAAATTCACCAACATAAGTGTGTGTATGGGAATGGAGGAAGAAAAATGAGATTTATATTTAATATGAATGGGAATATGACTAAATATAATACGATATTTTGATGCATATTTAATAATAAGTGAACCAATATGTTTTCATTAACTTTGGCCTTCACTATGCAATCAATCAGAGAATTTTGTATTTGACAGAATTTCTGTAGGCAACTGATTCAATAATTCTGATCCAGAAAAGAAACTTGCCTCTGGGCAAGTCAACGATGAAGAATTCCAAGGAGGCAGAATTTTGACGACCGCGAGGAATTCAAGGCACTACCATACCATTGAACCATGCAATTTTCCCCCCCCCCAAAAAAGGTTTTTATATTTTATCATCTGAATATTCTCCGTTATCTTCTCGTCATTTACCTGAATTTGTATTCGCTATAATCTTTTTACTTATGACAAAAATAGTAATTGTATCATTTATTGTGTACCGTTTAATAGTTTATTCAATCTTCTAGTTATTCAATCTTTTATTCACCATCTAGGCCTACTGCTCGACTTTGAATGCTCGTATCTCTGAACTGTGTATTCACTATTCATACACTGTGTATTCATACAAATAACACGTTTCTAATCATGGAGATAATTCATTCTAATTGAGGTATCAATTTAAATTTTGTATTATTGGAAAGCTTATAAAATCGTTCACATAATGACCTTCAATAGTGCCAGACAGCTAAGTGGGTTTGTGAGGAATATTTTGGTGAGTGTTTCCATTTTGAAAAAACAGAATTGAAAAGAAAATCTTTGTGGAAATTGGAGTTGTCTATGAAAATGATTATCCATGGGTCATTATGTAGAATGGTTCTATAGGAACAAACTGATTCTTTGGGGAAGCTTGCTAAAACACTTATATCATGAGTTATCATGTTTGGAATTTATGCGCATCATTGGCATTGTTATAAATTTTCAACAATGGAGAAAATGGCAATATTCATTTTTCTCTCAATTGGATCATCAATTAGGTCTAGTTACATGAAGAAAAGATTTGTTCTATTTTGAAAATTACAACATTATCATGACTAGTGAATGGTGGTAGTACCTTAAAAGTGTGTGTTCACAAATATGTGCAGTAGAGTGTAGACTACAATAGAATGCTTACTTTCTAGAACCAAGCGAATGGTTAACTTATACAGGCAGATTGTTGTCGTATCTAAATTTACCATACAAAAGATCAAAGGTCAATCACTTGTTCATTTCCCATTACGATTATTTGTTTTCGACCAAATATTAGTTCTTGCGACACAAAGATATTATATAAGCAGATAATACCACTTCGCCAAACCACCCCACCCACCAAACCACTTCGCAAATACAAATTATTGGATCGTTTCTTTGAAATCAGAAACAAGTATTTCACGTGAAAGGTCCTCTGGAATATCCAAATATTCTTGTATAAATAGTGGTGTTCCCATTTATGGAACACCACAGGGTTCCACTTTAGCGCCACTACTTTTCATTGTATTCATCAACGATTTCTCGATTAAGATAATCGACTAGTTGCGCACGCTTTTTGTAGGCGACACCGCACACTCCATCAGTAAAGATAAATCTGCCCAATATTGAAATAACTAGGAAAACGCCACATATGCGTTGTTAGACGAGCGGATTGTATATGTCGACTTTTTTGCCAAACTTTTGCCTACATTCGCTAATTGGCTGACATTCACGTTATAAATGGGTGAAAACTGCTTCGAGTGGTACCAATTTAGCACATTTTATGTTATTTCTTCAAAATGGCTGACCCGATCAAGCTGAGAATTCCCAGAAATGTGTATCAGAATGCAGTGCAACTTCACACAAAATTCCATTTTTGGGGGAAATAAAAATATTTTCTTCTCTTCCGCCGTGTTGTTCTAACGGGTATTTTTGAAATTTCGAAAATTCATGAAAAAAGTTACCATCCGATAGTGGCAAAAAAAAAACATTTTGTTTCAGTATGTCAAATTGAATCCTCGCTAAAGCTCGTCTAATAATAGAGCGGTGAAGCAAATCACAGCTATATATTATATTATTATATAATATAATATACACCGGTAGCTGGGATTATATATGTATAATATACATATATATTATATAATATGAAGAAAAATTATACATTTCACAATAAATATAATATATCATGAATTATGTAGTTATAGTAAGTGTACAACCTCAACTTGACTGAATGAATTTAAGGTCAAGATTGATATCCCTACTGAGATCCAAATAATCCAGCTCGCACATTGCTGATACATATTAGCATCGTCTGAAGTCCACAACACTGTTCAAATTACAAAAAAGCTCGATGTTATATTCATAAGATGATAACCTATAGAACAACGCCATGCTTTGATTGCATAAAAAAGAACAGAGAATCTGATATTCCAGTTATCAACGTTCGACAGCAATCATCAAGTAAACAAAGGATGTTACACGACCACTTGAGACAACAATAAATTGGTAAATATAAATAATTTGTTTATATAATGATACCAAGTTGAACCAATATTGACTTCATCTTGTATCAACAAGTAATTGGAAATACACATGAAGAGCCAGCGTGAGATACCTATGAGAGAGCGCTATGCTCAATGTATCAATGTGCTCAATGTATGGACTCTTGGATCATGAACAACAAAACAACAAAGTGTCAAACAAATGCATTCTCTTTAATGTTGGAAACGAATCGAGTTGATATTTAGATGAGCGTAGCGAAGACTTCCATTTCGCTCACCGAAAAAAAAATCGGGCCTCGTTTTCATGTCCTTTATTAATTAATTTTGAAATTTTATACGCGGCATGCAGATGCGGAAAAGTAACCAATAGACTTGAAACTTTTTCTGCGAATGGTGTCACACCAGAATAAGCTGGGGTGGTTTTTCAGAATGATCGCTTAGAGCCTTGGACGATAAACTGAGAAAAAATTTGGAGAGTTTGAAAAAAGAACTTTAGAATAACTCGAGGGAGGGGAAGGGGGGGAGGGAATACCTGAAAAACTGAAATTCTTCAATAGCTCTGAAATTTCTACTGATTATGAAAACAACTATCATACACATCTTCAGTGATTTTCAAGATATTAAGATGAAAAATAACGAAGAAAATGCATTAAAATTATACATTTGATTGAATATTAGGGTCAAAAGTTGTTGCAATTCTCAAAACTATATAAGGATTAACATTTGATCAAATCCAAATTTGAGTAAAAATCACTACCGAAAACAATATCTTGTATTGACACCGCAGGGTTGTACGCGACTGGGAAGAGAAAGAAAAATGAATAGATATGAGTGTAGCGAAGACAATTCCATTCCAAATACAAAAAAAAAAGTTTTTTTGTAATTGTGTGGGCCTACAAGCCAGGAAAAGACAACAATCAACTTGAAACTGGCTCAGCACATTGGTGTCATATCAGAATGGGTTGGGATTGTTTTTTCAGAAAAATCGGCTACATATATTTGGGGGCAAAATTCGGAAGGTTAAGAAAATCCCCTTAAGAAAAACCCATCTAGAGTAAATGAATAAAAAACAAGAATTCTCCAAAGTTTCTGGCTCTCCAAAAAACCATGGATATATATAACTAAATAAAAGCGACCCATCTTCATTTTCTTCTGACGAAACCATTTGCTTCAACACGGTGTAGGCCTATGGCACTTCCTAACCCCTTCTTTTCGTCTGTAGTTATAAAAATGGGCCCAGTTACCAAACCACATATAAGAACACTGTACATTTGAGGGAAATTTGAAAAATGTCATATTATTTACCTGATTCAAAAGGTTTTGAAAAATTACGTGGTCGCAAGAAATGGTAATTTTATGAAAATCGGTGTAAATAATTTATGATGAAATATTCCGATTCATGAGGGCCGACCCCAAGCTCACGCCCACAACGTACGATGACATTTCGTATGCGGCCCTTGTAGATCTGAACCATCTTTCTTCCCACAATGACATCATGAATCAACCAGAAACAACTGAATAACATGAATAACAAGTCAGTCGCTGCGAGTGGATCAGGAACCAAGTGAGAATGTGTTATTATACCATCCAATTCCAGCACATCAAGTTCGTTATCGATCGAAACAAGTGAAGATACACATGTGGTCGACGATTATAGATCCGTACACGTTTTGTTCTTATCAATAATGAATCGAGACAATCTGTGTTATATGTATGCATTTTGTGGTTACAAGATGTGGTTTTAGCAGATGCTGGTCAGGACTGGTCACATATCCACATTCGCCACATATCCTGCATTCAAATCCCCTCTCAAATCATTTCTCACCGACCAGGCATTTATTCCCTTAATGAATTCATCTCCCCTAGCAACACCTCCTAGTCAAACTGCCGCTCACCCTTATCACTACTTCCACTCATTGTATTTCACTCACATTTCCTCACCATCAGAGAATTACTTTATTTTTATCACAATTCGTTTTTACAATTTTCATTATATCGTTATCCTAATTAATTTATAATTTTTCAATCCTTCTTTTGAATATGTTAGTTTACAGAACAAGGTTAGGTAGTAGAGCGGTTGGAAGACCGAACTTCGCCTTTTTGATGTTTTCATTCGTTCAAATAAAGAACTCATTTAACGAACATGTTATCTATTTCACCCTTTTTGCGTTCGTAACCACGACTACAATCTGTTAGTCTTGCCTATGCGAGTTCCCATTTCTCCAACGCAAACCTTTTCCAGAAGCTCAATCACACAACTAGCTATCAATCATCCGTGAGAATGGATCGTCAGCAGTATTTTAATTTACCCGAATATTCCTTAGCCGCTATAGCTTTAGAAATTGTAGATGACGAATAAATGTAGATCACTTCTACTTCAACCCTCGACCTAATACACAATACAGTATCATTGTTGACCTGGAATCTTCAATTACACAAGAAGCTATCAATCATCTGCGTGAACATGGAATCTTTAATTCTCACCAATGTGGAGTAAGTGTTGCTATCTCATCGATCAGCCTCACTGCTGAATAGGTAAACATGTCAATCATAACTCCAGTTCAGTAACAAAGGAACTATTCTCTCATGCATTTTGAGGACAAGTTTCTGACTAGGTAAAGGTTGTTGTGCGACATTGCTATATCAATGAAAATATTCATGTGGTACACTTACTTCTGTGTAGATATATAATCAACGATCAGTCATCATTCAACCCCGTCTTATATTTAGACTTTAGCCTGACCCCTCATGTTTCAAACATGAACACGTAAATTCACCACTACCATGCAAATCTACACGTGATCATTTTTACACATCACCAGTCTGCCGTATTAACGCAATGACGTACTATCACTCCAAGAAATAGCCAAGTTGGTAGCTCCCCCATCTAACCACCCCTTTCCTTTCTCTCCTCTCCCCTCACTCCTTCCTTCTTCCTTCATCCCCCCCCCCCTTCCACTCTTCTCTCAGCGCCCCAGCCCAGCTGAACCGCGCCAGCCCTCCACCCCCCCCTCCATCACCGCGTTACGAACGCACGCTCGCAAGCTCGCACGCACTCTTGCACGCACAGATCTGGAAGAATCCATGTATAATTCAAGTCAACTTGGGTAGAATACAATTTGAGTAAAATGCAACCGTGTACGAATCCAATGTAGTCTGTAGAGATGATTAGACAGATTCACATTCTCGCCAGACAATCCATGAACAAACTACAAAGATCTCCGACACTCACTTCAGATTGGCGAGAGAGACTAGTATATCAATTTACCAGAATATTCCTCGGCCACTAGCTTTAGAAATTATATATGCCTAGAGGACGAATAAATGTTCTTGAACTTCAAACTTCCTCCAAAGTCCAATATTAATTGTCGACATGAAACAATATTCATTGTTGTATCACTACGGCTAGCTATTCTTCTACTATGTGAGTAAGAGCAGGTGTGTTCAGATAGTATTTCTGTTACATTGGCGAACACGTGCAGCCTGGCAAAGTATTGATCATTGTCGTTGCTTTGTAACTGATAATATTACTCTGGTTAGTTTCCAAAGTCCGAGTCGAAACAAACAATGAAAACACATTTTCATTGTCATGTCCATTTATTTATACTGGGTTTACCAACCCACTGTACTGATAGCTATAATCTTTTGACGTAGGTGAATGATGAATGAGATAGTTGATGGGAAGATGAGACGAAAGGTTATTTCATTGGGTGTTTCTGGGTAGTGGGTAGAAGTCTTTGAGAAGTCAATTTGGCAATTGTGGTGCACGAGAAGTCACGTGAATCCATCCCATAGGAATAATCAAGATCTTTCAGACGATTCGTTTCGATGAACTGGATAATAATATAATTACAAATGAGTGGCTGGCGAGCTTATATTTTGAGATATATCAAATATCAATATTCCTCGATCAATGCATACCTCCATTCATTCACAATTCACAATTCCCTACCATTCGCCATGCCTCCTTCAAGTAACATGCCTATTTACCATCTTATATTCTTATATCTTATTTTCAAATTGTTGTACCGGGTAATCAAATATCAAGATTCCCATTTTTAAATACTTCAAAATAGTTGGTTTTTCAACTAAATGTAGCGAGATTACTGAGTCTCTACCCCATGGAAAGTGATACCAAACTGAGCTTTATTCTTCCCCTCTTATTTATATATTTGAAAACAATTACCTAATAAAACTGTACTACGTGGAAATACGTTCAAAATGAAACTGTGCCTCAGCCTCACGGAATCCAACCGCAGGTGCTCATATATAGTCGCATTGGAACATGAGTAGAGGGTAGTGGTATAGGTCAGCTGCTTTATTGTTAGGTTAGGTTGGGTTATGTCAGGTCAGTTTAGTCACTAAAATTCCAATAAAAAATTGTATCCTCAAAAATACTTCGATTTATCTTATTGATTGCCGTAGGGCCTATCAAAAAAGTAGATTGCCCATATTTAAATTATTTTGTGACGCGACTATATTGAACACCTGCGGTTAGATTCCATGGGGTAGAGATTAATTTCAAACGTATACTCATAGAGTCCAGTTTTATTACTTGTTTTTAAATACAGTAGGTCTTAATACCAAGGAAAGAATTTCAGCATGGTATGGTACACTTTTCGTGGAGTCAACCCAATGTAACTTGGTCAAAACAAAATATCATTTATAAAATAAAATACCAAAATACAAAATACAAAATACATAATAACAAAATACATTTATAACTACAGTAAAAAAAATATGAGTGGCATTGTATGTAGGGCCTAATGCCTATTTGAAATTTAACTTGTTCATTAAAATATCTGTAGGCCTACCCCAACAACTTAAATTCCCACTGTGGAACTATTTTCCAAGTTATGGTACTTTCAATTATTCTCCTTGTCATGCATTTACAATGTATGGACTCGAAAGTGTAAATACTGAAGAAGTCTGGAAATAGAATAAGTTTGTGTTTTATTTCATTGACTTGTGACATAATATTTTCTTCCAAAGTTTATATTCCACTATGGATGGGCACGAAAACTACTACAATTTAATATATCGGTATTGTATTACCAGTTTGGGGGGGCGCTGAAGAGCGTATACCGGAATAAAGTCTACTCGGTCGTGTGGCATGGTCTTCGAGGTACTTTTTAATTGTTGTAAAATGTGGTTAGGGTTCGGGTTATGTTGGACACTCGAACTGATATCACACAACCGAGTCGACTTTATTCTGGTATACGCTCTTCAGCGCCCCAAGTTTGGTATAGTCTAACCCAGTTAAACTGGTAATCAGTCCTATACTTGTATCCACGAAATATGAAGGAGCGAACCATCCGTGCGCAAGCGGTGTTGGATAGGGGGACGGTCGATCGGAACCTTCTTCTTTCGTGTCGTTTACTAACCAGTAGTAACCCAACTACCGCCTACCGGTACTATGTAAAATATGCAAGTAGCCTGCCTACATCCCTCAAAATAATGAAAATGTTAGCACTTGATAAGTCGAAATTAATTGGCGGGAACACGGGTAGGCCTATCGGGCTACTGGTATAATATAGTATGTAATATTACTGAGCCAGTATTGTCGGATTCAAATAACCTATACTATCAATCCAAATACTTTATTTCAATTTTCAGGTATGTGACCTACTTATTTGAATGCTTAGTTCAATTTGAAGCTTCATTTTTCAGCTTTCAGTATCTTTAATGGTCCAAAATTTTGTAAGTCTCAAGCTGTTGAACAATAATAACAATAATAATAATAATACGCCGACATCTAAATTCTAATATATATAATGACAGTACCATTTCGTGATATGAGTTTGTTTTCCTTACCAACACTGTACTATCACTCAGTAGTCAGTAAGTCACGCTGTCCTAAGATACAGCTGACGTACTTGTGTAACACAAAGGGCAGCCGATCCACATGCGGGCATTGTTGTTGTTGCACGCAGTCTAAACTAACCTAAGCAACCGAATCCAAGTAATTTAATTAACGTAACCTATAAATTAACCTAAGCCATCAAAACTGACACATGTCTCAAACTAATTTAATCTAAACTAAAACCGATCTAAATACTACTTCCGGTCCGACGAACAAACACTTCGAACTCCGACTTCAAAAAATTAATATAGACCTGCCAATTAGGCCTAGCCCTTTAGCGTATTACTACAATGAAGAAATAATTCAATAATTCAAGTTGAATGTAGAAATTATATTAAATACGCCTAGAAATGGTTGAATACTTCCAACACTGGCGTGAGATATATTCCAGTAATGGCCTGATAATGGTAATTATCAGACGTCATAATTACACAATGGCCACAGTGTCAATAAATTCTAGGAATGTGACAGCCAGCAGCCATGTTTCTGTCATCGTGACCTTGCCAATCGGTAGTAAGGAATCATGGAATGGCGTGCCAAACGGGCCTTAGTCAGTCATACGCTAGGCCTACACTGGCAAACAAACGGCTGCTAGTATGACAATCAACTTCCAATCTAATCTTAACCGCAAGTCCCTAGATAACAAATAATAATGTTTGATGTATAAGCCTCCTTACCTGTAGACGTAAAAACCATTGCAATATTGCTGTGAAGCACAAAATGTCGGCGGAAACGAACTGTTATTCTAGCGAACAAACAATCGTTGCGATATGATAATAATGTATAGCGTAAAAGACAGTTAGATAAACACAAGACACTCTCCGAACTTGGCAGTTACATAAAAACACTATGAACACTTTCAAACTCACAAGGCAAAACTCCGTAATTCTCGTACACAAATAGATAGACTCGGACTCAACGTTCGAAGGTTGTCTAGCTTGACTGTAATTCCAGTCAACGCGATAAGGTTGAAAACTAAACTGTACGCCTGCATAAACTAACCTTTAAGGACAATACGTGTTTCTGTGTGACTTGCTACGGCGACTCACGAACTTCGCCGAACCCGACAACCCGAACTGCAGAAACGAAGGCACGAAGAGAATATTGTTCAGCCAATGGGAAACTTTAGTGGCAGCGTGTTGGCAAATAGAAACAGAGTTGGCCGCTCTTGGCTGCTCACGTTGCCAGGTTTTAGGTTCCACCGCTCGCTCCCTTTCCTCGTACACCAATTTACCACGCTCTCTCCTGCTCTCTCACATTCTACGTTCCCGCACTCCTACTTCCCCCGCCAGTCACCAGTTAAATTACAACTCTGGCTCAACTAAATAGGGGAAGGGAGTGGAATATGGAAGTGGGGGGAAGGGGAGACAATATGAAAAGGAAAATGTACTGTTGAACAGTTGGAAGTGGAATGTAAATTTAATGACTGAACTTAAAAGTTGAAACATGACATGGCAAACTGGCATTTTATCGGCACGGCGTTAATCATTAATGACGACATTGTTTACACTCGCGCCGTTATCTATCGCGTATCTCCAACTGTTGTGCAATAATAATTGGCAATATATTTCATAAGTTTTTATTAAAACAGTTAACTATATTAAATTAAACTTCATTAAACTATACTATAATTAAATTATATTGAACTAACCAGAACTTCGTGAATAAGAAAATACCAACAAATGGTATGTATTCTAATAAATCTCATTAAAATAGGTCATCTCATATAGAATCAATATTCAGTCAATGGGCATGAATGGTTGACACCATAACGCCATAATCCCAGTAAAAACTGGTGACACTAAGAAGAGATAATGTAAATAAAAACTGAAAACATTCAAAGGAATAATTCAATAATTGAATTGAATTCAAGGAATGGAAGCATGAACAATTTAGTTGTGAAAGAACGTGTGTAAAAAGGTCTTCATAAATTGAGTTCCAACCAGATTATGGATTAGATAATGGATATTATTGACTTTTGATTGGAATAATGGTTTCGTGTACTGAACATGTGTTTTTATGGTATGGTTTATGTCTTCCCTCCCTGTCGTCTCGTCTCTCTCTCTCTCTCTCTCTCTCTCTCTCCTGTCACCCACTTCCTCTCTGTCTCTCACCCCCTTCCTCTCTCTCACTCTCTCTCTCTCCCTCACACTCTCTGTCGGTCTCTCGCTCTTTCATCGCTCTGTCTCTTTGTCTCTCTCTCCGGTTTCTCTCTCAACCGAGAAGAGAGGCGCGGTAAAAAACGAACGTCGAAGTGAATGTACAGAACTGAACATAGCATGACTATAGAAACGCAACAATGGAAACATGTTCATGTGTGAGTGTGTGTGTCATACGGGTAAGTAGTTGGCACAAGGTGAATTTATTATAATTTGGGGAAATGCTATACATGTCGTTTGGTGCATGATAGGGTGAGCTAGTTAGTGGATGAGAATATTTGTATAAAAATAGTGTAAGTAAGGATTCTTTCGAAAGCCAATTACTTTCTTCCTTATTTCTATATTTATGTAATCTCGATATAATGTTCCCGTCGATGACTTGACGTTACGTATTTTTTTTTTCAACCTCAAACATTTTCTAACCGTCCATCGTTCAATTCATAAATGAAATGCAATGCAGTTTTATTTTGCACACTTGGAGTAGAGAGAAGATGGAACAAAATATATGATGATGTAAATTAAAAATTGGTTTCAAAAAGGTTGACATAAAAATGCGAGAGGAAAACAACTCAACATTTTGATGTATGGTACACCTGATTTTCGATTCCTGAATCACGAATGTTTGTTTTCACTTCTTGTGATTTTTTTTCGATTTCTTGTGATTTTTTTTCATTTTCCTTCATTTTTTTATTCCGGTTATTTTTTCATTTCGAGTGATTTTTTTTTTTCAAGTGTACACCTGATTTCATAATTAACCCCTCGTAAAAATGCAAACGAACAAATGTTGAAACTCTGTCCGTGACAGCTAGGTGCCCGTGAAAAATGGATGAAAATACAGAATAAAAGTAATTATTTATTTTCCTTTTCTCAGAATATACATTTCTTGCGTATACATGACCAATTCACGAAACTGTTTACCATTTGGTATTTTAATTACATTAGATCTATGTTGGTCAACTACTTATTACGACCGATTACAACCGACGGTGTGAATCTCATGAGCATACTCAAAAAGATGAAAAATAAAATTGAGCAACTCAACATTTATTAATGACTGTACTGTTGTTCATTGTTCATTGTGTGTGTGTGAATTAGCTAATTGGTGTACATAAGCTCTTCTATTGTTCTTACTTTGTTTGGTAAGAAATGAACATATAGGTCGACACTATCATGACTATACTTTCTACTTATACCGTTACACGTTATGTAGCGATAATCGAATATATACATTGCTGACAGAAGATAAACATTTGAAAAACCAATAGGATTAACACAGGTGTACCTAAACTATATTAATTTGTTACAGAAAACTATATACTTCTCATGGAAATTGGAATTTTATCATTTTTAAATCAATCTATGATTTTTTAATCTTGGTATTCATAATTGTTAAATTTTAGTAAACATATAACATTTAAATGCGGGATCAAATTATATTGCAAGTATTTGTTCAATTGGGAAAAATTAAAAAACAAATAACGAAATGCTCACGTTGTCGATGTCACCCAACAAAAAAACTACTGATATTAGTTTTAAAAATCATGTAAGTTCTAACCAACACTTGTTTATAAATAATCTGGTATTCGGAAGGAAGGATGATGGAGAAGGGTCGATGAGGAGATAAAATGACTGGGCGTAAAACCGGCACAGTAAATGAAAAAGGCGATGGAAAAAATGTGAGAGGTGTCTGTCTGTGAGCGGAAAAAATCTCTTGAAAAAATATTCACGGGAAAAATATCTCCTGAAAAAATGTCCCATAGAAAATCCCCTGGAAAAAATATAACAAAAAAATTATCCACTGGAAAAAAAATATCAACTGGAAAAAAATATCCACGGCAAAAATATTATCTGTAAACAATATTCTCTGCGGAAAATACCGTCGGAAAGAAATATCTCCTAGGGAAAAGATATTCGCGAAAAAGAATATCCCTGAAAAAATGTCCTTAATTGGTGAAATATTCTCGGAAAAATATCTACTGGGAGAACCCAACGTGGATACAGAATGGTCTTGAATTTTTTTAAATTCAGTTCAGGTAAAGCTAGGTCAGATTCAAGTTAGGTCCGTCCGTTAGAGTTGTCTATAGAGTCCTCACTTTGTTTGTGACTCAAAAATTATTCTCAGGATATATTTTTCCCGGGGATTTTTTTCCACCAAAATCGTGGATTTATTTTCCAGTGATAGCCTATATTCAGTGATTCTGCCAGTGAGAATGGAATAACCTTTTGTTTATAGTTTGGTTAGGTTAGGTTAGGTTCAATAAATTCCGCATTTTTACCTCGCCTTCTTATCCTACTTGTTGTTTCGCCTATTCTTCCTACGCCTTTTATGCCTCCCACCATAATGCATACATTTTCAATATCATTATGAAATTATCAAACTTATCATTAAGATGATACATTATAAATGTAATTACATTTTAATAACGTCCAAGTCAAATTTAATCACCATCATCATTTCAAAAATCTATCCCCTGTCCTACGATTTTCGAGGTTATGATATTTGCCACGCCCTATGAAACGTAGAAATGTAGCAATAACGTCAACGATATCGTTAAAATATATACATATAAATATATATATATATATAGGTATGTTGCATGGGTACACCATTGTGTAATATTCGACTAGTGCCAGAACACCACGCCCTAGCCCACCGTTGCCATATCGTCATCCCCCTCCTAGGCAAGTCGATGAAACGGCAGCCTTCGGAAACAAGACACGGTCGATAGAAATCCCCGGGCATAATACCCTCTCTCCCCTATGTATTTTACTCCCTAGCCTCCCTCGACCGGACATTCGTCATCATTCCGCAAACCATTCTTCACTCGTATCAGTTGAGGGATGAAGACGATAGTCAAATAAACGACTATTTAACAAAAGCTACAACATTCAACATTCCGAAAAAAAAATGGATGGATAACTAATCACAATTCATTATATATTTTAAAATATATAATTTACAATGCTCTGAATTTGTTTACTTTTATTTCAGAATTGTTTGTGCATTTACTTTGTTCACAGTAACTTTGTAGTAGAACAAAGAAGGTTTACATTCATACCATTTGGTATATGTAATAAAAAAGCCAAGTTCGTTCTCTTCTTTAGATTTTAATATCTCCATAAACTTTGAAAGTTACTACAAAGTTACTTCCTTTCACGTAAACATTCGTAATTAATCCGACTATTCGGTAAAACGGTTTTGCATAATTAGGAATGTTGCAAGATGAAACGTTATAAGCTTAGTAATAAGCTATCGTTGTAAACCTATATATTAATATAGAATATGCGGTGGCCCGGGGCTTTGGGCACGAAATAGCACTACCCCCCTATCCCCTACATCCGGCTGCCACATTCTATTTATTACTTTTTCCGAACAAAAGAGCACACTGGTCCCATTTACCCCTTCTCTTTACCGCTACACAGAACCTCATTCATTTCATCGATCCCTATGTTCCATAAGCCCCCCGCTCTCCCCTACATTTTCGTCAGAAAACCATTACTGAGTGAATAAACATAACATAGCTTTCACTCAAATGTTGTGGAACCTTTTTACTGTTGCTAGGCTGGTTTGAGATACGAAGTTAGTGCGCAAATGTGTAAGAGAGAGAGAGCGAGAGAGAGAGAGAGAGAGAGAGAGAGAGAGAGAGAGAGATAGCGTTTGAGTAGGATTAATGATGCCGGAGTGAACAGACGGAGAGCGAGCGAGTGGTAAAAGAGAGAGAGATGGAGTGAGGTCATGGCACTGCGCAACGATGCCAGGTTTAGGAGCACTGCGATATAATCTATTTGTTTGTTATACGGCTTTCTATTCAACGTTGGTGAGCAACCAATCAGCGCCAACCACGCTAACTAAACACGTTTAATTAGCACAATCTATGTTGGCAGTTGAGGCTTCCACTGTAATCAGTTATTATTACTCATCAATAGTCATTAGTACCCTAGTAAATATAACATATTACTTTTATCATACATGATAATAAATTATCATCATTATTTATTTTTCTAGTGATATTTTAAAAAATATTGATCATTGATTGTTTGAAACAATAGCATTAACCACAATTACTCACTTAGGCCCAGTATTACCAAGGCTAGTTAGTATTTATCTGAGAGTTGGTGAAAACAAATAGCATAGGTAACCATGGTGATAACAAGTTTGAACTGTCAGATAAAGACTAACTGGACTTGGTAATACCGTGCCTTAGTGACGTCAAATATCAGAGCCGTATTGAATTTTAAGATTCTTCAATGTGAATTTTAATGACATATTGTATTCAAGAAGACTGTTTTCGGACATTTTCTTGTCCGAATGTGTCTAAAAATAGAATTGTGGTTAATGCTATTATCTAATACTAAAAAATCTTATACAAATTTTCAATACTATAAAAATCACGGACGGAATTCATGATTTGAATTGTTCAATTTTCAAGTTGCACCGTATTGAAAACGAGAAAATGTAATCAAATTATTGTTATTTGCTACCGGCTATTTTCATACAATCGATAGCACATGATTAGAAAAATCCTTACATATCTTAATAATTTCATTTTATTCTGATGATTCTATTTTTCAGAAGAATATTTAAAAAAAATAAAATAAACAATCATTACATTGAATTTTTGATGAACTGAAGAAGATCTCAAGAAAAAAAGCCATTTCCTATTCTTCTTTCCGGTGATAAAATTGCCAAACAAACTGGTTTCTTCTGTTTATTGTATGAATAAATAATATGGCCATGTTTTTTTCTCTCAGTCTCTCTGCCTCATGTGGTAATCGATGCGCAACGCTTCGATCAACGCAACGCGGCAACACGGCACGCTGGCCTGGTCTGACAAATGACGAACATTTTGCAGCTGCACGAAGTTACTCGTACTGAACTGGGGTCCCTGGTCGGGGTCTAGGGGACCGGGAGACTGAGGGGGCCAGATATAGAGCCGGCCTGTAATGCAGCAGACCCTCCCCCCCTCCCAGTCTAACCTCCTCCTCCCCTTTCCGCCGCGCCGTTATCACTCCCAGGTCTAAAACCCCTCTACGAAGCCTTGACGATGACTTGAACTGAGTGTACAGTTGTCGACAAATGTGTTGCAGCAATATACTCGGATGAATCAATGCATTGATTATGGATTTTTGAAAACATTATTTTGAACATTGAAATCCATTAACCCTTAGTTACACATTAATTATGGGCATTTGAAAACATAATTTTGAAAGATTGAATTTCGCTCGCTAACCATCAGTTAGTTACTCATTCGATATGAATATTTGAAAACACCATTTAAATCATTTGAATTTCGTTCAATAACCCTGAACTATGTATGCATTAGTCATGGATTTTTGGAAAAATCATTTAATAAAAAATTAAATCAATTCCCCAAATAAAAGAACTGTTGGTAGGGTCATTGAGAAAAAAATTGAAGCTCAAAGTCGTATTTTCTGAAACACCTGCTACGTTTAAAGCACTTTTAGAAAATCCTGAATATTTTATTCTGAACCAGAATAGGCCTAAGCTCCCTAAACAGAACTGAATTAACCAAAAAGAGTAATAAAATATTTTTCATCTAGATTTTAAATTTCAATATGCAATGATTTATTCAAATATGAAAAATTCCTCATCTTTCAACATTGAATGCATTTTAACTTTTGCATTTGCATTTGAAACTTCTGAATTCTCCGTTATTTTAGCCCTTTGAAATTTCAAAACAAGTGAATAGAAATATTTTTTCAAACAAACACAGCTAGTTTGTTTAGACGATATTTCTAATGGAAAACCGCGACAACCTGAGGTTATTTTTCAGTAATCAATAATTCCAACTTTTCTTACCTCAAAATAAGGACAACCCAACTGTATTTTTCAGTGATTCCAACTTTTCTTACCTCAAAATAAGGACAACCCGACTGTACATTTCAATTCCAACTTTTCTGATCTCAAAATAAGGACAAATCGACTGTATTTTTCAGTAATTCCAACTTTTCTGATCTCAAAATAAGGACAACCCGACTGTGTTTTTCAGTAATTCCAACTTTTCTTATCTCAAAATAAGGACAACCCGACTGTGTTTTTCAGTAATTCCAACTTTTCTGATCTCAAAATAAGGACGCGACGCAACCCGACTGTATTTTTCAGTAATTCCAACTTTTCTAATGGCAAAATTATAAAACGTCTTTTCTCATTATATACTTGTATCAACGGTAGAAATGAGTGTCGTCTACCAAATGAATAAATCGTGAAAATATAAGTAATTGCATAATCTAATCGCAACTCTCAGTTCTGAACGTCTTTGAAAGATGTACCTGTGCTTTTAATCATAAACCTCGTCTTGAAAAATCAAAATTCTCTCAAAATACCACTTCTATTCGAGTTTAGCGGTGACATTTGTGTTTGCCATGTTGATAGTCGACCTTCTTTCGTGAATCACGAATTATAACAATATAAATTTGGTAATTATATGGCTGTGACATTTAAACTTTCTCGTGCTTAGATGCTCAACGCTGCCTTGGAGCCACTTCAAAATTTCTTTGAGGATATTTTGAATAGTAAAGATACGCAAAGGATGATTAAGGACACGCGGGTTACGTGCACATTTATGGTTACGTGCATATACGGTCTATACAATTCAGTGGCAGTTGTATATTCTGAGAAGCTAAATGAGAAAATCATTCATTATTTCAATATATATTTAACATTAGAGTTTAAAATGTAAATTTTAGGCTGTTAAGTTACGAGATTATTGTTCTTCATTATTATTATTATCGTTAATACATTACTATTGACATCCCCCATGCAATAACATGGATAAAAAGTATAGAAGATATAATTCCTGAGTGTAAATAAATATATATGGTCCTTAGCCATAGATATCACATGTCTGACTGAAAATCGAAATTATTACGCATATAAAAGTTGTGATATCAAAATAATTTGCCAAGTATAAAATATTCATCATGCACAGTTTACATTTAAAATGATTAAAATTAAGCATTAATGGGTTTAATTGATACACGGGTCATTCCATTTAATATCATCCAATTGGAAATTAATTGACTGAATGCTGACCCATCTGAGATATATATGTTTTTTATTTGGGTCTATTTGTAGCTGTGTATAAGAATAGCTTGAATATTAAATTTCAATTTTCTTACTCGAAGCGTTTGGGAGTTATGGGCCGTTGAAAATTGACACATAAACCGAAAATCGTTGTTTTTGAGTTCTCCGTGAATATCTTACTATAGAAAAACGCAACATAAGCGTTGAGCAATATAGGCATATTTATATGAAATGTATACGCGATTAAATGGAAAGCTATATAGGCTATGCACACTGAGTTCCTAAAAATTATGTCTGTACCATCTTTTTTCATTCATCACTCATTTTAATCGTTTTAAATTAATTGGTGACACCTGATGCTTGCATTCTTAATATAGGTTTCTCAATAGCTTTGATCGATGTGAAAAAATAACATTATAATTTCTTTCATCGAAACGGCTGATCGGATTTATGTGAAACTTGTAATTATGTATATCATTATTAAATCAAAATTTTATCGGAATTTGAATCTATTCGAAGGATTCTTTCCGATTTTTTTCCTCTTGGTTATTTTCATGGGGTTTTTCAAAAACTTCGAAATGAGTTTTTTGAGGAGTAGTGCAACCGATTGCGCCTCAAAACTATACAGTATAAAGTTAGATGATGACATTTGTGTATGCCAAGTTTCAATTGAATTTGTACTTTCGTTTGACCTGTGGAGCGTGAACAAAAAAACATCATGAAGACAAAAAAATCGAGTACATTGGAATTGAGCCTTCGCTTCGCTCATCCAATAACTCAGAAACCGTTTCACCAATCACAAAAATGCACTGAACATTTTTTGTTGTGAATAGTCTATTCTTGTAATAAGTGTCAGTTCATGTGTATATATCATGTTCCTGATGCCATATTTGTTTTATTGGAAGGTTTATTATTATTGTCATGGAATATTTTATTCCCTATATTTGACATTTTATATCTCAACTAGGCAAACGCGTTATGTGTTTCCGCGTTGATGGATGAGCTACATATTTCATCTTATGTCTTTGGATTGGTTATTTATATATATATATATATATATATATATATATATATATATATATATATATATATATATATATATATATATATATATTTATTTATATATATATATATATATATACACCTTGAGATCCAAACAATCAAGTCACTATACCATCTCATTTCCTAATCAATTCCTAAGATAATAAAGAAAGCTTTGTTTTAATCATTTACAGTTGATTGGTGACACCTGTCGCTTGAATTTAATAGGTATCTTAATAGCTTTGGGTGATTTACAAAAATTACATTATATATATTTTTTTTATCAAAACGGCTGATCCGATTTGAGTGAAAGTTCGGAATAATGTGTGTCATTATTATATTGAAATTTCTTGAGAATTTGAATTCTCTCGGATGAAATATTTTTAACGATTTTTTTCCTCTTGGTTATTCTTATGGGATTTTTGAAAACTTTGAAATGAGTTTTCTCAGAAGTGGTTCAATCGATTGCGCCTCAAAACTATTAGATTAGGACACTTGTGTATGCCAAGTTTCAACTGATTTTAAAATTTCGTTTGACCTGTGAAGCGCGAAAAAAAAAAACAAGCACATTTGTTACGAGTATGGTGAAATTAAGTCTTCGCTTCGCTCAACCAATCAGGAAATAGGATGGCAGTGACGTAATTTTTTGGATCTCAAGGTGGATATATATAATAACCAATCCAAAAATAAGTTGATATGTTCTAGCTCATCCATCAACGCGGCAACACATAACGCGTTTCCTATTAGTGAAAATATTTATAGGTAAAGCAGTAAACGTGGAAAACGGCGAAAGGAGTTCACAAATGATCACGAATCCTTATTCACTACTCAGTTAGATTAGGTTAGGTTTATTAGGGTCATTTTAATTTTATCTTTTTCCTTTTGCCTTCTTACCCTACTGTTTTTTGCTTTTCCTTCGGCCATTGAGTCCCTAGAAACTCAATCAGTAGCTCAAAGATCTATAATAAATAATAATTAGGGTAATGGTGGGAGAGGGGGGGTGGGGGGAGCTGCATGAGTTGATAAAAAGAAATAAGTCAGGGTATGGAGGAAGGCGGGGTCATGATAGAGCGGTAGTCATAAAGGGGGCTACATTAGATGTCGGTAAATTCTCTTTCTTAAATAGGACAGGTAGGGACTGGAATGGGCTTAGTAGAAATGTTTTTGAAGGGGATGAAATCAGGTTAAAGTTATTCCGTCAGAGGGTTAAGGAGATGGTGGGATAGGGGTACTTAGGGAACTTGCCACCGCGCATTTATGTGCATTTGCAAGAGTTAAATAATAAATAAATAATAATAATTTGCCAGAACATTTTAAGGAAATAACAAGTCGACAAGTAATGTAAAAATGTTTCCACATTTTTTTTTATTGTTTGAATGAATCTTTTACACAGTCTCAGTGGTTTCTAATAGCTTTAATCGTATTTTTATTCATGATTATTGTGCACGTATACTTACGTAAATGTCTACGTACAAATTGTTTCAAACTTTGTTGTTTTCAAGTTGACCAGTAGTATTTAGTATCAACAGAAGTATTTATCAGTATTTTTTTGTGTTCATATTTATTATTATAATAGTCATAGTCCTGTATATTAATATTTTATTTTAATTGAGAAATTTTTATAACCTTTGTAAGTATAATGTTATATTGTCATACGAGTGTAATTGTGTATAATGAAATGCTAGTAAATACAAATACAAAAACAAAATATCTGATCAACTTTCTATTTATTCCACGTGTGTTTATATAAAATTTGACTTGTTAGTACTTGCACTGCTGTATGATCATTTATACCGAGATGTATGTCCTATATCCGTAAAATTATTCTTGGGGAACTTTTTTCCCGCCCAGTTTGTTGGTCGAGATTGGTAGTTCAAAGTTCTGACACAATCAAAAGTGGCATGTTGTTACAGTAACTGTCGGTAAGGAAGTTCTTTGCGGGAAACTACATACACTTTGTCGCGATGGCGACGAAGATTGAATGTCGATATTAGTATTCAAAAAAAGTGCTGTCTAGTCTTTACTAGTACTACTAAGGGTATATTTATTCAAAGATCAATTGAAAAAGCAATTTTATTGCTAACTTACATTTTACATTTTATTTTTTGTACTATGAAATCATAATTGAATAATGTAACACATTTTAGGACACTTCTCTACACCTCCCTTCAACCTGTCAAACAACATCATATTAGAATAACCTTACTCATAAAATTATAACTTAAATATGATGAGGGAGAGAAATTTAAAATAAGATATGAAAGGATTATTTATTAATGATAAAAATAGTTTTTATCTTCATGAAACGTGACATCGGAAATATCTGACCCCTTACCCCTTTCCTGGAACAAACTGTCAACAGCCCTTCACTTCTCAGAGTGTGGTGTAATTTAAATATTACCTATTTTGGTACAGTTGGAACCAAGCTAGAACTGGCATTATACGCAACAAAAAATGAAAAAAATTGCAAGAACTTTATATTAAAAATAATTCATTCACTCAACAAATCACACATGACGTATCTTCTTTACTTTTTGGTTTCTGGTTCTCAAAGAAAAGATGTTCCAATCCAATTCCTAGCCTAGATTTCTTCGTGCAGCCCTTCTTCATTGGCCTCTCATTACAGCAGGTTTCCGATGACTTCTGTCTCGGACTGGCTGCATTTTCCACCACGAATGACGATAAAGTCGATAAGCCATCAGCGCCTCCTTCTGATTCGTTCACTCTTTCCATCACACTATCCAATTGGCTCACTCTCTCCAAAACACAATCTGACTGACTGTTCTTGCATGGATGAGGTTCCAAGCATTCAGCTGGATTTTCTGTGTAATCCTCGTAATTCAACGACAGTTTACTACTCTGTTCCAAGTTTGGTGCTGACTTATTCCGACGATTCGTTCCCTTCGATACTTTCTGAGTAGCCATCGACACGTTCTGATTGATTGTCGTGGTTTCTGCTGAAAAGGTAAAACGAGGAGGAAGATTTATGAAATGTGCCAGATCAGTCGGGGAATCGGCTGTCCAAGGTGACTGCTTAGATATGTTTTGGACTAAATCTGAATGTATTACGGAGGACCTGATTGTTTTTTTGGATTCTGCAGTGAATTGGAATGGCACTAATGAATTGAAGTCTCTCTGTGAGTTATAATCTATTTTTAATGTTTCTTGAAAATAAGTCATCTCCCCCTCTGGATTCCAACTAATATTATATTGAGGCAATTCTGTTGATATGTGTGATATTGTGTCATTTTTAATACCTTCTACAGAGTTGTAAAGAGTACTTTTCGTGGTCATCTTCTTGGAACTAACGCCCTTGTCAAAGTCCTCAGCATCTAATGCTTTTATGAAGTTCTGGGAAGTTTCTGTTGTACTCGCATCTATCGGATAATGAGAGAATGGGTACGAGGTACTCAGAAATTCATTGATAGAGTCTTCTAAATTGATACACATTTCATCTTCTACTACTGACGTACCAATAATGCAGCTTGGAGTAGTCTCAGCTCCCGGGAAAGCACGTTCTTGAGAGCACAATGAATTATCCAAGGCCATCGATGTACCGTATGAAACGGAATCCAAGCTATCATCGTGCAAGTCGTCGTTTGATGGCTCGACGTCACTGTGCGACAGGTACACGTTCACTAGGCGGTCCAGAAAATCGTGCATCATTTTGCTGCCGCACTGCGAATGAAAACATGTGTCGGCGATCTCCATCACGTCTTGAATAATCTCTGCAATGTTCTTAGACGTTATCACCGACGGCAATATGTTACTTCTCCTATTCTCTACGTCTTCCAGCAATGCACAGGAACCACATGATCTAAATGGCAACCAATGCGACAATTCGAGCAATAAATTGGTTTTATCGGGTGTTTTTAATACACCACTGATAATCTTTAAATTTTCCATAATATCCACGTCATTATTCTTAATGTAATCACTCAAATCAAAACCACAATGAGGTTTACTTTTACTCCCATCTAAATCAGCAATACACTTGAGTTGGATGTCTTCTGCTAACTTGATAATCGACTGACGATTATCTTTGTTTAGATTATTCAACCAGTGAGGATCTCTGCCATTTATTCCATAGGGATTTACTCCGTCTCTCAAACAGTCTTGAATCGCTTCTACGACATCCAAGCGATCGCATGTGTTGTCCGCTGCCACGATATCACTCGCCAGCGTTCTGAGGGCATTAACGCACTTTGTCTTCCCAAATGAGCAGGCTTCCGTCGGTATCTCGCTATCGTTGGTCCACAACGACTCGACTAGTTCATCAAACGAAGAGTCAGAATCCGTCAGATCGTTGCAGTCGTGGTCTTTGAACAAACAAGCGAGGAAGTCTTTGCTCATTTCGTGGGACACGTCTAGGTCTTTCACTACACCCCACATCGTCTTCTTCTCCTGGTAGGCACGGTCGCGGAACAGTTTACGAGGTCTGCGCGGCTTCGTGCGTTTTCTCACCGATTTCGCTCGAACGCTGTTCTGATGACCGTCGGCAATTCCAATTTGAAATCGTTCCATGGAGAGTTTTTGCATATCATGATCAAGTTTCACTCGCTGGTTCTTGAACAGCGCTAACTTTTCACTCACTTCTGAACTCACTTCCGGCACTTGAATTTCCTGTCCACTTCCTTCATCTGATTTCATCTGTTTTGGAGTGCGATTATTTGGTTTACGATTATTTATTCTGAACGGCCGTGCGAAACACCTCCGTTGTTCACTATCCATGAGTGATCGAGGTTGTAAGGTACTTTGAACTGTTATTCTGGGCGATGTCGAAGACGGTATAGTTGTGTCTGACCTTGATAAATCAAGTATTGACACATTAGCAGCTGCATTCATCGGGCTAACATTGCTGGAACACGGATAAATCCAATAATACATTGGATCAACATCATCTTGAACAGCGTTGACATTTTCATTTATATTAAATACGGCTAACACATTCACGTCTGCTGAATTGACAACATCAACAGCTTCTTCCACAGGTAGGAAGGGTGTAGAAGCTGGTACGTTATTGCAAGAGAATTCCAACTGATTTTTACGCTGAACTTTACTGCCATGCGAAATCATATTTTTAACGTACGTTGTAATTTTAGAGAAATTCGTCTTATTTGTCGACGAATCGGTCGTATCGAGTGATGCAAGTTTGGTTGAACTTGCGTTTTTCATTTTGGACAATATTTGCGATCCGTGTAATGACTTTGACACGGAAAAAGGGTTTGCCAAAGTTGTTGTCAGTGTGCTTGGTAGTGTATAAGCTGTTTGTGTATCAGGTACTGATTGTATTATTTGTGCAGAATGTATCGGTTGTTTCGATGAAACATGTTTTGCTGCAAGTGCCACTCCATCAGCAACAGACGTTGTTTTCACAATTGCAGGTACAGTTGGTGGCTTTTGAGAAAGACACTCTGCGTGTGTTATTAGGAGGTTATCGGCAACAGATTCATTTTGTGCGTTTCTACACTTTTTGGCAATCAGTTTTGCTCGAGTTTGTGGTATCTGTTGGTTAACCAGTGCCGTATGTCCAGTTGGTGATGTTTGAGAAACTGGTGCAGTTTTTAACATCGGTAACTTTTGGGTAGCCGAGGGCAATTGTGCTGAACATATTGTTGGAGAAAATGGTGCCATTTGTAAAGTTGGTACCTCTTGATCAATCGCAGCTATCTGTGCCATTTTCGAAATCGGCAACGTTTGAGAAGCTGGTGTCTTTTGTGTAGTAGATATCTTTCGGCAAACTGTTGGCGTTTCAATAGGTAATGACTTTTGGCCAACTGATGCAGTTTGTGATGCCGATGAAGTTTGGGCAACAATATTAATCTCTACTCCAAGAGACGATCTGACCATGGTCGTTTGCGTGACATGTTCCGACTGAGCTGCCTGAGCATTCACCTCTGGTTGTACATCTTGCTGTGGCTCCGAACTGACCTTGGTTTCTTCGCACAGTTCCGGTTGCGGTTTTAGCAGTGTTTTACCAGCTGGTCCCAGGCGATATATTGGCTCCGACTTGAACATCTCCCTCGAGATAATTTTGTACTGATTAACACGCATGGCCTTGACATAGTACTGGGACCCCTTGCAGTCGGTCCCAGGTTCCCCATCCTCTCCCCTTACGAGCGTTGCATTCTTGAGAAAACACTTCAACACGTAATTCACCCCCGTCATGTTAGCGCCGACCGTTGCGCCATACAATGTCAGCTTCCGTCTGGCTCTCTCCTTGCGCTGAGCATATATCAGCATGTCCAGATAGGGCTGCGCAAAGCTGGCGCTCGGGTAACCTTGACTCCAGAGAATACTCTGAGCGTAAGCGTCTTTAAGGTCGTAACATTTCTGACAAGTTTCCTTCGACTTGATGTTCTCTGCCATCGCAAGGACTCGATGTATCAAGTAATGGAAGTGAACAACATCCTGATCTAAAATGCGCTGCTTGAAAATCTCCAAGACTTCGTTCAACACAACCAACTGATCGGTTAAAACAAGACTCAAACAATCAGCACTGCAAGGATTCACGTCAAACTGTGAAATCACGCAACGACATTCGATCGACAGCATATCAATCTCGGAGAGAATATTCCGAGAATAATCCTGGTCGTTGATATCTTGCAAGCTTTTGTTCTTCTTGCTTATTGATTTACATTTATTCCTATTCAGTTTCCCCTCACAGCTTTCTTCGGTTTGTGTCGAGTTATCGACGTAAAGCGAACCCCATCTTCTGAAAACCGTCCCTCTGTCTCCAATCACTTTCCTCACTCTCTCTAACCGCGCATCCAGCTGTTGCACGCAGTTGTAACAACTCGAGGAACTTTCCACCGGTATGCCGCAGCACCAAACGTTGAATCGGTCCGTCGCAACTGCACGAAGCGACTTATTCCGCAGTTTCCGCTTGCTATTATTGAGCTTCTTCTTATTGGAGCGCAGCCAGGCCGGCTTGTTCGACACGGGCACTGGAGAAGTGTCGACGTGCGATGCGAGGGACGAGTCCACGGCTGAGCTGACGCAGGCGTGGGGAGGGCGGGGCGAGGGGGAAGATTGTGGTGGGGGAGAGGAGGGAAGAGATTTCGCTTCCTTCTCACATGCCGAGATCATCTGTAAAGGTGGAGACAAGCATCGGAAAAGGAATTAACAATATTCTCTGTTATACTCGGTTGGCTTAGCTTTGCCACTAGCATAATTTTCATTACTGTCACAATGTTTGAATTTTATTTTGTTCTATTTTCTTAAAACTGCTCAGGAGGATTAATCTGGAAGTTTAAATTATCTCAAGTGAATCTAAACATACTAGAATTCTTTCTTGTAAAGGTAAGCTGCAGGTATGGGTTGATTTTATGGTACATCTGCAGTACTTCTTACTTAAGTTTGCTTTCTAAAAAGCTACTGACTTGAGATGTATTCTCACATCTACCCTATTGTCATTTTGACCCATCACAAAATAATATGGAAACAGATATATTTCAACGCGGGATGAAAAACCAACCTTTAATAAACTCGACGTATCGATTGGGGAAAAGAGAGCTAACTAGAAAATGTGTTCTTTCTTCAACCATACCTCGACAGGAGGCTCTTGCTTCTTGGCTTGGCTCAGCTTGTTGGCCTCGGACTTCTTCGACCTCCTCTCGTAGCTGATCTCCTCTACCAGTTGTCCGCGACTCTTGATGTCCATGACCTGGATCCGTGGCCCCTCACGATCTGACCCCGACTCCGAGCTGGAGGGGGTGCATGGGGGGAGCTTGGACGGCATCACCAGCACCATCTTTCGCCGCCCGCGAGGGGTGGACGTGCTCGGCTGCCCGGGCCAGGCAGGTGGCGTCACAGGCGTGGTTGGAGCTGAGGGGAGAAACAAGAGACAAACACATCGACCTTGGGTTCAACCTTGTATTATTCAACAGGAGAAGTTCCAGGTTGGTATTTGTAGAAGGTGTATGTTATGAAAAGTTATAAAATATAGAGCACATATTTTTCCAACAATGACAATGATTCCAATATTATATTGTTGATATGTTTTTTGTAACCATTAGTAAACCATATTGCATTTAGAAGAGTATTTATTCTCTTGTTACTTTTCGTGTCGAATATTTATCCTACTGGGACCTCATTTGAAGAACCTCATAACTGTCATGAAACTTTTTTTTTCAATTTTTCCACATACCGGTAATATAGGAACTGCTATTTACAAATGGGAAATGGAAATTGTAATAAATAGGTTATTGCTGTTGTTATAAGGCACACTCTACTCTACTATATTTAGAAACACTTAAAACATATTCCATGACAGATATTGATGACTGCAAAACTGAGTAATACAAAATCAAAGGCTCAATTAGTAAGTCAAGTGTAAAAAATAATAAAGCATGATTTCGGTAGCCAATATAATTTTTCAATTAGGCCTACAATGAATCCTATATCATGTTTTAAAATTATGTGTACAATGTTATTTTTCCATTTTTTTTTCCTTATTTTTACCCGACTAATTTAGGAACCAGCTTGAATTCAGCACAAGGTATTTAATCTTATAATCTCTCTTCATCTGATGAAGGTATATTCTGGTTCATTATATCGTGAATAAGAGTCTATTCGGCACAAAAAGTACCTATAGAATGTGCTAGCGGCAGCTGTCAAAAATCCAACATGGCGGAAGTTTGGAGGACATAGTAATCTCTCCGTAGTGTTTACTATGCCTACTTTGCTTGTAATGCAACTTGGAATAGCCATGCTAAACGTTCATACGTGCGATTTTGTTTTATATTCATCTTTCGACAAATCTTTCCAACTTATTCAAGTACATTTGGATGTTTCATTTGTAGAGAAAATGTTATTGAAACTTAGATCGGATTATTTTAATAATATGCCCCACCACATTTGTTTAAACAATTGTTGTGAGTTAGGTAATACTATATATTATTATTACTATGTAAATGTTGTGTGAGAATTTAGATTATTATATTATTTCACTCCTTTAGTAACTTATCACAAACTTATATAGTCTAGGACCTACATTAACCAATTAATTTACCCATGTAACATTTTGATTTGTTTATTGATATTACTTCAAAACACCATTTGACCTAAGCTTAAAAATGTTCAGTAGGTATTGGTGAAAATGTGTAGGATTTTTCTAAACATTTTCATTACTTGTTATCTAATGTAGGTCTATGTATGACTACCTTAGCACTCCGAAGAAATCAATCGCAAGGAAAACATCAAAAATGTGTTATGATTTAAGTAATTTATTTAATGTTTGGTTTTTGTTTTTGTATAATGAAGTATACAAAACAGTTTTGTATAGTTTTTGTATGATAGGCCTTATTTGCAATCAACCCAGAGCATATCATCAATTGAAATGGACAATGTCAAATAATTATTTACAATTAAATGTTATTTACAGTCAAATGTTATTTACAAAAATAGTATACATTTTACAATTACGCTAAATATAACAGGCACATAGCATTTGCACTTTCAAAACCTAAAATGTATCATCAATTATTGAAATGGATGGTGAAAAATAATTAATTACAATTGAATGCTATCTGCAATTAATCTAAAATGTTACAGATAGGCATATCATTTGCAATTAAGCTAAAATGTTTCATCAATTGAAATGGATTGCGCTAAATGACCTTGCTGTCGATGCGCCTTAAAACTCTAATATTCATTCATTCATGAAATGGATTGCCGAATTTTGGGAATAAATGAAATCCTTCCTCCTCTCGAATGCCTATTACAGCCTCCAAGAATTCCTCTCCCCCTATACTTAACTACAGTTCTCACCCTCTCTCAACCACTCATCCATTGGATAGACTAGTCATTGTTATTTTTCTTTTTTATAATCATTATTAATATCTTATCTCTAGAAGGTTTGGGTGGAAGACCACTCTTTGTAGTGAACCCCGCCTATGTTGAACTGTCATTGTATAGTTATTATTATATTATACCATATCATATATTATTATATTATAAAATTATTGTTCAAATGAAGACATACAACAACAACAACAACATTCGCGGTCCTTTCCTGCCACAGAATTACCCTGTGGTACGCAACAATTTTGTCGTGAAACACATTTTTGGGGCGAGAAAGTAGTTACAAACAACGTTGTAACAAAGCCACGTGCAGAATTCTGTCCTCAAAACTCTATTTACGGTAGTCGCCGATAGAGCGCGTGACTGCAACTTTTTGTGCCAAATTGTTTAATTACCAGTATATTTCTTTTTTTCTCATTCATATTCAATTGCCACTCAATTTATCAATTATATATACTTTTCTTAATCGCCTTACATAAATCAATTTATAAAAATATACAGACTATAATATTATTTTTTTCTCCCTCAGTCAAGTCTTCCTTGGAGACTTGGTGGATTTTATTTGACTGTTCAGTGTAGTCATTATTTGTGTAAAAAATTAATGGTAAAAAAAAAAAATGGCAGTATAATTCTTCACAGTGAAAAAGTAAAGCATAACAAATCTATCAAAACCTGAACATAGTCGACACAGTGAACAAAGAATAAAGTAAAGAAAGAATGAATGAGTGTGAATGAACTGTAGCACTTTACGTCATTCGATTTTACGTCTGTAATCTGAACCAATCTCATTTGTGAATCATACCACTATCTTTGGGTGAATCAGATTCAGACTGACTAGTTTAATAAAGCCCGTCTTGCATCCTTGCATCATCTTGCAACTTTAAAAATCATGCAACACTAAAAGATCTGCATCTAAAATAACATGGATGGCCTCACAGTTGTATTCTTTCTTTCTTAATTCTTTACATGTTATACAGTCAATAGAAATTGAGAAAAATATTAATTCCCCAATGAGAAAGATTCTTGTGCTGTGGAATTGTTAGAATTAACATGATTAGGTATAAAACTTGAAGTAGACATTGACAAGTAGATATTCCAAACAATCCTAAACAGCTTTATTGCAAGATGAAACACCCGGCCCTACGCAAGGGCAATCGTACCACCCCAAAATTGCAATCATAAAACAAATATAAGAACATGGGTAACCAAGTATGATGATCAAGTTAATTCTCAGCGTAAAGTAGATTCAAATCTCTCACCTGTCTCCTCTCCACGAAAAAATCCAGTTGTAATCGGTGATATATTCACTTTTGTCAAACTGCTTGAATCATTGCTTTTCGTGTTCTTTGGCAGGTCTTCGCAAGACTGCTTCTGCATCGGTGTCGAACAACTGCACGACATATGGCATACGTCTTCACGCAACAAACTACCGTTGCCAATGTCCCGGTCGCTCAGTTCTTTCGAGAGGTCAATCGAATGCGCAAACGTAGAGTAACCAACTTTCGAGCATGAGTCCGATTTGACCGAGTCTTCCGATCGTTCGACCCGGTCCGAGATTATCAGGACGTTGTTATGTTTCGTTATGGTTACGCTACGACCCTGATTATATTCCACTGCATGCTCTTCTAACAGATTCTGCAACAAATTAAGCACATTTGATAAGAAACTTAAGAATACACCAGAATCGCTTGAATCAGTATTTTGGAAACGACTTATAAACAATAATTATCAGTGCTCAATTTGAAAAATATATTTCTTGGTAATATATACTGGATACACAAAAATATAGATGTGTGAAATACAGAGATTATACTTTTGATAAAATTATATCAGCCCTAATTAAATACATTTTTTAAACTTCTTGAATATAAGCTGTTTCCAAAATACTAATCATTAACTTAGTTGGGACTCCTGTGTAATCTTAAGATATCTACAATTTTTTATTATTGCAGTTTACAGGTGCAAATGTGAAACGTTTCTGTCATTTATTTGTATATAAAATTAGTTTATTAGAAAAACAAGCAATGGAAGAATAATCAGAGAAAAAGGGCACCACACAATACTTAAATGAACTGCAAGTCAGTCACGCTACCCTGACTGCCGCAACTTCACGTTTGTCATATTAAACTGTAAAATATGCTACATTGTTATTCCGATAAACTTTTATCTATGACTAAAATGAAACGTACGGAAATTGAGATTTAATTATTTAATCTTCATAAAAGTATTTATCAAGTTGGAAATAAGTGAACATTAAACAATTTTGACAGGCTGATATGAATTTAAAATTATTTATCATTTTTTTAATTGAAGAATCGTGTAAATTGAGAATTTGATTTGTGAATATTCAAGTATAACAAGACTAGCAGCAGTCTATCACAATGGAACTTTGTGATATTTGAAATCTAGCAGTTAAATCTAAAAAGAAAAATTTACGTAATTTTCCAAATCACAAAAAACCAAGTAATTTATTTGTTATATGAGATATTTTACAACAAAACATGGGCGGTTGACTTTTTCACCTTATTTTTCCCCTTCTTTTTCTTTCTCTGTTTATTGCTCACCTGATACTTGCGCGCGATATTATCGTCGGAAGTTTTCGGCGCTGCTGGCTCGAGTTCAGTCGTGTCAAGCCGGCAACATCTTATCACTTCTACCGCAATTTTTCTCGGCAGAGGCACCTCATCTTCCTTTGCCATCACATCGACTTCATCCTCATCTTCATCATCAGGCTCATAATCAGACTGCTGATCGTTGTTCGCGCATACATCTTTATACGATCGTGCAGTTAATCGTACTCCAGTTGACAAGGATTCCGACGAATTATTTGAAGTACATAGTCCGCCACCTTTATCTCCTGGTTTCTTCTTCTTCTTGTGGCTTCGTTGTTTCTGCACGTTGTTAATCGGAGGGAAATCTTTCTCAAGCTCCAACTGCTTTGACATAGAATTTTCCTCTTCCTCTTCAAAAACACCTGTCAAAAGTTCACCTGCTTCGACGACCTGGTTCTCGACTATCTTCAACTCTTCGACGAGCTGCAATGCGTGGTGAAAAGACGACAGGCGTTTCTTGTAGTTGATCATCAGCCAATCAATCTCCTTGCTTATGTTGATCGGCATGACAACTGGGCTGTTGAACATTGAGTCGTCATCGTCGACTCCAGGAGGCCTCGGCTCTTCTTCGTGGTCGGAATAGCCCGGTAATCTTGGATAGTCTCGATCCCAGAAATACGACTGATCGCTTGGTGCGGGTGCCTGCAAATCAGTGTCCAACGAGAACACTTTCTTGGTTTCGATGGGTTTCGAGAGGCAGATCAGATTCTTGAAGTCGGCACCGTGACCTAGGCGTTTGCGCTCGGCCGCGTTGGCATAGAACTCGGGTGGACGTTGGAAGACAGGTATCTGTTTTGTAGACGAGGTACCAAAACCTGGTGGAGGTCTCGTCGTTAAAGATGGGGGTGGGAACGAGTAAATGATCGGGATGGAATACGTTGGAGACTCGCACAGATAGGTCTCCTCCTCCAAGGTAGCGCTACTAGACAATGGTGAGGTGGAATTTTGTTTGTAAGGAAAAAGTTCATCTTGATAGTGATTACTGGATGAGGATGGAAAGTAATTTTGTTTTAGAGTTGATATGGGAGAATTATTTGTATAACCGCTGCGGAAATCAGGTGATTTGACGTCCAAGCTTTCTAAGGTTTGAACAGAACTCGAAAGATTGTAGTTTGTCGTCCAGCGAGATCTATGATGGTGATACGATTGAGCCGCGTTATGATGCTTCGGAAGCGGTAGTGGTTCATAATCAGCAGTCTGATCAAACGCATGGTATTGACGTTGGTCGGGGTAATATGAAGACTGAGAGTCATAATGAGATTCAAAACATTCGGGATTCCAGAACTGACTTCGAGATGACGTTTGTTGATCGTTCCAGAGACATTTCACTTGATCAGAACAAATTCGAGCTTCCAATTGTTCTTCTGCGGCATTGTCAACAGAATATCTTCGACAGTTGAGCGCAGCAGCTTTGCATTGGTACTTATCAGGAGGGATTTCTGCAACAGTTGAGAGCTCTGATACTGAAGGTTTGAAAATAATTTCAGCCGCCAATGTAAATACTTGAAAACAATTATCATAAAATCTGAATTTTTCTATTTTTTCCATTTCATTTCAATGTTTTTCATTTTATTATTATTATTATAGTAGTATTAATATTGATGTTTTTTAAAACGATTATTTTTGTTATTATTTATATTCTTCTTCTTATTATTATTATTTGCACTTTAAGGCCTACTGTGATTCTTCCACAAAAAAAAATTTGCTCGCTTATGCGGTAAAGAAGTTTTATGAACAAATCTTACCTGAGAAATCAAACGGTGGTGCATTTCGTCGACTATCAAAAACACCAGTCGGTCTACCACTCTCAAAGTTAAGAGGGGGCTGTGGCTTATCATCTGCGACCGATTCTTCCCAACTACAAATAAAACAATACGTACAAGGGAGGAAGAGAGAAAGCAACGACTTCGATAGCCTTACTTTCTTTATATTCTCATATTGTTCTCCTACAAACTTTCATACCCATGAGAATTATGAGAACGAGAAATTATTAGAAAAATTAAACTCTCATGACTTTAAATGATTTATAAACGTAATTTTTTGGCACTAGATTATTTTGCAATGTACTCATTTATTGCATCTATCATTCACAGTTTTTTCTTTTACGTCAATAGAATATGTTCGTCTTGGTATTTCAACGTGCATTCTGTCTAGCTGTTAATTTACTTCCACTCTTTACAAGCAAGTCTTCCCCAAAAAATTGCAAACTACTTCTACGGTAAAACTACTATATTCTTTCCTCACTAAAGCTGGCCTACCATGAACGCGGTATTTGCTTAGCAAATTCGCTACGCGTTTTTTTAAGCCGCCATGATGATAAAACGACCAATCAGTGACGAGAGTTACGCAATTTCTGATTGTTGAGCTAGCCTGAATTCCACCGCTTTGCGAAAGCGAAACGCAAATCGCGTTCATGGAAGGCCAGCCTTACACTCACCTTACCATTAGAATTACAGCAATCCTGACTAGTTTGTACATGATTACCCATAGTAACACTACGTGGAACTTTTTTTTACCAAATTTTTACATGAACTACAGAACATTTCAGCAAGAACACCATGTTGGATTAAGACGAGTATTGTTGCAGACAGAATACTGCAGTATTACCCTACTTACGTCTCTACTTTCCGTGCGGTACCAGTAGTGTATCTTTTAAACAGCTCCTCTACCTCTTCTAACATCCACGGCTCTGTATCCACATCACGGGAGAAATTGGTTTCATAACAGACGGGTGTATCGTCTCTATCATGAGACTGTTCGAGGACTTCGTCATATTCGTAATTACCGTAAGTTGCTAAACGGCTGAATGGTATTGTATCTTGAACGGTCCGTGCATGATTTGACCTTGTATTAAAATAATTAGTGTGATCTTGTTTCGTTTTTTTGGGTGGGATACTATTTGTACGCATCAGGTTCACAACGAGCGCAAGATTTGCATGTTGATATTGATTGTTACCATACGTCCACGTTGGATCTGCATCGAACAATACATTCACAAGACTAGCTGAAATATCCGATGTATTTGATTTCATCGTTGTTTCGTACTGCTTTGCAAGGTATAATCAAGATGCTGATTTGACATAAGTTACAAGAAAAAGAGAAAAATTTCAATAACTAACTTGCCCTTGAAATATACATCATTCCACTGAGAATATTTCAAATATATCATGGACCACCAATCAATGAACTCAAGGCAACAATGTTTTCCCTCAAAAAAAATATGTCACTGTGATGTGAATACTTGTACCACTCACTGCCTTGTATGTTTCCTAATGATGGTTTCTCAAGGTTATTGCATACGACAAATAATATAACAACACAATGAGCTTATAAATACAGTATGGCGATGAATAGTTGCAAAACAGCTAGCAGTGTAATATTTATGATAAATCACACCGTTGAAATATGTGCGCAATTTACTTTATAGCTTTTCGTTAGTTTGTCATTTCACCACTAACAGTGTACAGCCGAGCTTTTTCTCCTGAATTCTCTGTAATTTGAAGTTGTGCACAAACTTTTACCAGAATTGAAAAAGCAGTTTTAATTATTGTACCATAGAATAGACTCATTGAAATTTTCTATGGTCAAAATTGATGAGGGTCAATATGCAAAAGCTGACATTACCCACACAGTACATTTTTACCCGACATTTTTTATGTTGATTCTTATATTGATATTGATAAATTTTTTACCCTACACTTTTGATATTGATAGTATCTATATTGATGTAGAGCAATTTGTCCTCATACATGTTTGATTATTGATACTTGAGTACCATACTGCTCTTTCTCTTTTCTTGTTTGATCATCCGTGCTTGCTCTCCTAACGTGCACCTTTTATGAATTGAGAACCCTCTCATTTTATTCAACATTTCAATCGTAATAAATCTGAATGTCGAGAATTATATAACATTGCTTTTTCTGTTCAACTCTTATCAATGTTCAGATGGTAGTCACTCCGGTTAGCTTAGCAGGCCTCGTAAATTAGAGACTAGAGAGGGGACCACAGTGGCGTGCAGACTCAACATATATCTTTCACTGTGGAGATTCCCACGCCCATCAGAGGATGTCTGTGCCTATGCTTTTCTAATCTCTGGATGCCACTGGGAGTGCATTTCTGTACAAGATAAACCCAGTCTTAACATGAACCAGTGCCAAAGGTGGCACACGTGAACCTGCGCCAAAAATATATATTTGAAAATAATTATATCAAGTGGTATTTTGGTAGTTTATAATAATAATTATTTCCATATTATGAATCGTTTAAGCCTACGTGAGACCAAACTATAGATATACATGTATACATACATATAGGCCTATACTGTATACAAAAACACCCATGCTTGTGTTGTAGGATGAGGGGGCGGTCGGTCGTAACATTCTTCTTCCGTGGATACAAGTATACCACAAAAAGCTCTCAGGTCAGCTAACAGGTACAAGTTACCTTTTTTTCTTTAGCCAACTAGATCTTTGGTTGTATTTTCTTGATTGTGTACATTATCAATGAAAGATTATATTAAAAAGAATTATTAACATAAATAATTTTATTGATGTTTCATTACACCCAAATACGCTATCATTCAATTTATTACAACTTTTTGCTTTATTTTTATTCATACTTGAAAAAATTAAACAATAAGTACAGGTTGTAACATTACGTAGTGAATTTCAGTTTAAACATGGAACTGACCATACTGTACAGGTCTATAAAGTAAAAGCACAAAGACAATTTGAAGTATGTCGACTACATAAATGGAACAAACTGCACAAAAGTAGGATAACAAGGTACGAACATGTTCATTTCAGGCGTATGTTTTTTCAAAAGACATACATTTTGGAAAACAAAATCGCTTTTAATGATTCTCTTCTTATAATTAACCACTTGACAGCCGGGTTACGAAATCATTACCCTTCTTCCCAGGCCGGGTTTTTTCCCGGTTATATCGCACAAACACTTGTGTTTAGATAGCTTTCCATAACATTCATAGCAGCAACAAATGGTTTAATTGTATTGATATGTGAAACACTAGGAAAACACGTTATGTGTTTGGATGAGCTGGAACAATATATCAACATATCTTTGAATTGGTTATATATATCCACCTTGTGATCCGAATAATTTTGTCACTGCCCTCCTATTTCCTAATTGATTTGTATGATAATAAAGAAGGCTTTGTTTCAATTGTTTCCAATTAATTGGTGACACCTGTTGCTTGGACTTGATTGGTATCTTAATAGCTTTCAGTGATTCACAAAAATTACATTATATACTTTTTACATCAAAACGGCTGATCTGATTTGACTGAAAGTTCGGAATAATGTGTATAATTATTATATTGAAATTCCCTGAGGATTTGAATTCTCTCGAAGGAAACATATTTGATGAATTTCTTCCTCTGGGTTATTCTTATGGGATTTTTGAAAACTTTGAAATAAGTTTTCTCAGAAGTCAGAAGTGGTTCAACCGATTGCGCCTCAAAACTATACAGTATTGAATTAGATAAGGACACTTGTGTATACCAAGTTTCAAGTGATTTTGAATTTTTGTTTGACTTGTGGAGCGCGAACGAAAAAAAAAAGCATTTTTTTTCGAGTATGGTGAAATTGAGTCTTTGCTTCGCTCATCCAATTAAATCTGCTGATATCATTGTTATTCAGTATTGAAAGGCTTGTCAATTTGACACATATAGCCTAGAACATGTTTTGACATAAAAGCTGACTGTATTTCACCATTTTTCAATACATTAGCTTATTCTATCGGCCAAAAGGAATGACACTTATTTCTCAATCCATCTCCCAGATGTCAGTACAAATACCATGTCAATATGTCATTTTGTCAAGATATAAAATAAAACGTACTGGAAAGTGTAAGGACGCGTATACGCGTTCACGGCCTGTGCAGTACGATCGCGGTGGACGCGTATACGAGCCCACGGTCGTCAAGTGGTTAACTAAATCAATAGTGTAAATTGTTCAATAAAGTCTATGAGGACGTTACGATCGTGTTTCCATATTTAAATTGTAACAGTCGCAGTTGAACTCGAGCCAACCAGTTTGAATTTGGTAATCTCGGTATCGAAATAAATTTATATAAGCAAATTATACTACAAGTTATTCAAATTACTGATCAACACAGAACCACTATATACCTCAATGTATTTAAATCTTTCACCTTTGAAGCAGGCAGGCATTCCCGAGCAACTCAATCATTCGCACAGTCAATCAAACGTTGAGTAAAGTATGTGGAGGCCCATTGTATCAAAATTCTGTAATGGCGTTAACCTAGTATAATTCTTTAATAAATATGATGAATCAAAATCAAATTGATATTTGAAAAACTTCGGTCGTGAGAGTTCACGGCATGATGGCCTTCTAATGCTTAAGCCTCAAGGCAAACAAAATGAATTGAATTGCTGACTAAGTCAATCAACTTCTGTTTTGATGTAGGTGAATCTAGCTCTTCTTTTGGAATGAAATTCTGATAAATAAATTGATATTTCAAAAACTGCTGTTGTGAGAGTTTGCGGGGAGAAAGCTTACACGCCTAGCAGCCTCTCAAGATATCTCATCCTAGAAAACAATTTATTGGACCACTATTAGAGAGAAGAAAAAACAGGATAGGCTCCATCCATATTGTACCGATTCACTGCATAATTGAATCAAGTGTACATAACATAGAAGACATAAAGAGTGAATTGGTAAACGTTGTCAATCAGCATTCAAGAAAATACATTTCACGTGAAAGAACAACATCTACTATAGTTTTCACAACAAATTCACAATAGCATGTGCTAGAAGTTTGGCCGTTGAAACAATCTTTACACTACTATCACGATGCGCGGCTTAAAGCAAGATCTTGTACTTCTCGGCTTTGGGTACTTTGTTTATCACGAGTCTACCGTCATAGCTTAACGATGCGAACGTCCAAGGATCAGCCGCCGACCATTCCACACTGTACACCGAGTCTTCGTGTTCATCGTATGTTGCAAGAATGCCATCTGCTAGCCTGAAAAAGATACAATGATATTAAACGTACGGTGCGTATCTCTCGTCTACTGTTCATACTGAGCCGGTTGTACAAATCGATGATTGAACATCAACGGTGCTTATATAATTATATAAATTCATCTTAACTATTTTTTTCCATGTTCACGAACCAGTGTTATTGAATAAAAAGAGTACAACTCCAAGATAATTGTATTCTCTTTAATTAATATTATAACCCATTTTTGTGAATACAGTACAATCAGTTTTAAGATACTACGTCAATGAATTTCATTGCATTCTTGGTACTCATTGATGTGTTACCTTGAAACTGATAGAATTCACGAGGTTAGAATGCCATATTAAATAAAGAGCATAAAATTATCTTGGACTAGTATACCTTTTTATTAGATGACCCCTAATTACCAAAAAATAACATACACAACCAAGAGTGATACGAAGCTAATTTGCTACTAATCGCTTAATTGATAATTCAGAGACAAGCAGTCAGGGTATGCCAACTAGACACTATGCGTAGCCCCCCAGGCCCCTCTCCGATATTGCATACTGTAACTTCGCAACTTGAAACTTTTTGACAGCATACCCTCCCTGTAATCCACCGCACGCCACTGGCCTAATTCACTAATCATCAGTTGGCTATTATTTATCAGGTTATTAAAAATTGCTATTAGATGCACAATGTTACGATCGACATCTTGTCAGTTATATGAGCGATACAAATTAATGATTTAGCTCCCATCGCCAACTGTTAACGAATGTTATTGATTAAACATAAGGGAAGATTATCACAACTTGTGAACCATTCCAATATGTGCGTCGCAACATGGTAATTTTTTTTTAATATTGCGTACATGGTACATCAAAATGAGTATTTTGATGTACGAATGCATGCCATTATTTCTAGAACAGACAGGTCAAAAACTGACTTGCACTTGGCTGTCAATCTTATTTTATTTCATGAGTAATGCCCTTGGACAGACCGATCGCTACAATTTCTAGTGAGAAAATTTGGTACTGTGCGTCATGGCTTTTGCTACCCTCAAATATTGGCATTTTGGGTGACTGCTGAGCCGACATTTACATAATTTTGTTAAACAATGTTAGTTCCTTGTATCACTACAAGGCTACTCACAATTGGGATTTCCGTAGATTTGGAAGGTAAATTGTTACATATTTTCAACATTGGTGGGACAGGGAAAACTGGCAAACCCATGCGACCCTCAATACATCTTGATATACAATATATATACTCATACTTTTCTTTCTGTGGTTCTGAATCTTCTCCGTCATCCAAATGAATGTACGGCTCCGAAGCTATCGACGCTACGCTTATTAGTATCACCCTCGAGTCACTACTCGACGTCAAGACTAGCTGGTCGTGGAAATGGTTGTACTTGATGCTCCACACCCAATGCGAGTGATCCGATCGCGACAACACGGGCTCGGACGGGTTGCGGACGTCCCAGAACTGACAACATTCCGTTCGCAATACATTACAAGCGCTCACACTATAGAAATAATATCATTGCAATCAAAGCTCACTTGTTATTTGTCATCCGATTGTTGTGAAAGTCACTGAAAATATTGATATTTTCCATATTCAGTGAAAATTTTGAAGTTTTTGAAAATTCTCCACATTTCAAGTATTTTCCATCCGTGTTATTCTTATGAGGATTTCTCAAATTTTCCGAATTTTTTCCGGAAAAACCTTCGGACCGATTTTCTTGAAAAACAATCCCAGCCTATTCTGGTATGACAGAAATATGTAGAAAAAGTTCCAAGTTGATAGGTATTTTTTCCTGACCTGTATGCTGCGTACAAAAAAAAAAAAAAGAAACGAAGCTCATTTACGAATGAGCTAATGATTTAGCTCATTTAGCTTATTTTAAGAATTTTCGCTATGCTCATTCAATTATTATTAATATAACTCTTACAGTTGCGCATAAATGCACGGTGGCAAGTTCCCTATCATTAGTCGTGACTGTTTGACCATCTCCCTAACCTTCTTACGGAATTGTTTTACCCTTTATCCCTCTCAAATACACTTTTACCAAGCCTATTCCAGTCCCTACCTGTCCTATTTAAAAAGAAAATTTGCCTACATCTTATCTAGCACCTTTTATAAATACCGCTCTATCATTGATTAGCATTGCAAGCCAATTATAGGAGAAATAGTAAGCCAAATATTTTAATGCACTTCCAGAACATTAAAGGAAGCTTAAGCACGTTTGTGTGATTCGTAATAATTTTAAATCGAAACTGGAGGAATTTCTGGTAAATAAATGTTACTATTCAATAAATGAATATCTTGTAGATAATGTTTGTTAATGTATGAACATTTTGTATTTTACTAGCTGTTTTAATATCATTGTATGATGCAATTCTGAACTGATAAAACATTATTATCATCGTTGAATTATTATTAAAAAAAATGACATTTTTGCTGAATCGGCTTGCATGCTTTCTCAATCTATTTCGTTACCTTACTACAGCCGTCGTCACCACACGTGGCCATGTAGTACTGCTTGTTGGGGTTGAAGTCGAGGTCACGTATGAGCTGCGCGTGTGCATTCTCGACGCACCAAGCGTTCTTCGTTGGCGTAGATCTCAAGTCCCAGCCGCGCACGTGGTTGTCGTTGCCCGTGACGAACTGGGAGCAGTTGTGATGGGGGTTCCATTTGCCGGTGGTGAAACGGGGCTGGCCTTTGCCTTCTAAGATGCCGGATGTAGTCAGCTGGGAATGCATGAGCTTGTATTTAGTAACAAAGAAGTTGGAAAGATAGCTCCAAAAAGAGTTTGAAAGAGATGATGTGAGGAGGTAGACAGTTTCCACATTTAGTATAAAATCCAAAATATTCCCCCCAAAATGGAGAATAATTTTTAACAAAAATATTGAAAAAGTTATGATACCGTAATTCATAGAAACTAGATAAAAAAAAATTCAATCAAAATACTGAAGTTTTTTTTTCTATAAATTGACACCTAGTGACTGACCTGCCAAAAAACGTAGAACACTCAACGAATAATTAAAAGTGGAAAAATTATCAATCAGGGCAATCAGGGTATCTCTAAATGCTTGGGCCTACATTATGTATGATCCAGGAAGTTTGGCCTAGACTGATGAGCCACAGCTATCAATAGGGGTCAATTCTGAAATTATTTCAAAAAAATTTGAAACAATTTTCAAAATATTTTAAAATATATTTCAAGAAAAATGTGAATTACTCAACTAAAATTTGAAAAAATCCCAAATTGAAATATGTGATGGTTGTTAAACCCAAATTTAATCATTTTAATAGCCAAATTGTCACAGCAAAGAGTGGAGAGTTTTAAAAAAATCCACAGTGATACACACATAGGGGGGCTACTGTATATGCATCACAGCTTCAGACATATTGAAAATGTGCAATTCATTTTCTTCTTATTTTGATAGGCGTATCATTTTACATTCACAGTATAAAATCTAGACCTAGGCTTACTGTACTTGACTAATAACTCGATATTAGATCAAGAGATCTACAGTACTGAAAATTTCAAGTAGGGAGTGTTAACATAAAACAGCATTCTGAAATTTCCCATTAATATGAGGTTTAGTTGAATCGGATCAACAAAACCAAATATGACAAATAGAATATCAGTAGTGAATGAAATTTTTGTTTGAAGAAATTTAAATGCTGTCAAGAGAATTTAAGCTTCACCTTTCCTTCTCCTTGCGTTAAATCCCAGAGCAGAAAGTGATTATCAACAACAGTCATCGCTTTACTTCCATCTGTCGGCTGAAACACAGTCATCTTAACATCAAGTCCGTATTTCTCAGTATTTAGTTCGCACAGCAGCTCTAAGGTCTCGTCTGTCGCATCGCCATTCGGTATACCCCAAATGGCTGTCTTCATACAACATACTCCTTCTGGTGTTAGCGTATTGTAGCATGTAGCTAGCCGACTGGCGTCTGTTGGTGAAGCTGCTATATTCCATACTTCTCCTTTATTATGTTGATATATCTCGGTGGTTATTGACCCTGTTTCTTCATTCAGTTCGACAACGTGGACTTGATTGTTGGCCAATTTAAGAGATTGTGTACCAATGAGAAATCTTATTGATTCCGACTCGGCTAGCTGTGATGTCAACGCTCGAGCCTGAAACACAATTCATTCAGTTTTCAAATACAGCACCACATCAACTTTGAGTTGGCCTACACAGGCCATTAACTAGGCTACTATAAAGTATAAACGGAAGTGAAGTTAAAGATTTTGCTCACCCACCAACTCCCACCAACAGCTAGGTTATAATTCAGAGATACGAATGAACAGGTGATAATGAAACTAAGAAGTGATGATAAGTAAAGGACGTTAACAAAAACCTATGCTTGATGAGGGACTCAAACCTACGACTACATCAACTTTGCAGTTTTATTATTATTATTTCTTAATTATTATTATTTAAACTCTTGCAATTGCACATAAATGCGCTTTCTAAAGCGATGCTTCAGCTGACTGAGTAACGGAGGGAGGCGGGAAGTGAATATAAGCCAGCAGCTTATTTAACAATATATACTGAATATATATGATAGGGGGCCTACATATTGAAGGAAAAAATCACTGTACCGGTAGCAGAGAAATCCACAATTCTATTAATGCAAGTATAAGCATTTTTAAATTAGAATTCTCGAAGTCTTCACCCGGACAAATTATAAAAATAAAAAAGCAAAAAGCCCACCGGTGATGAAGATTTTGCTATACCATCAGCATTATCAGGGGATGGGCAGCTCGAGATTCCATGTTGGGCTTCAACAGGCGCTGAGAGCTTATTATTATTATTTTTTTTATTATTTGAGAATAACAGCTTTGGAACATAGGTATTATATAAATATATACAGTGTTAAAGTATGTGTTCATAATACCACGTCTCACTCTTCTACCGGAATAAAGTTGACTCGGTTGTGTGACATGGGCTTCGGGGTACTTTTCAATGGATGGTTCCAAGATAAGGTTAGGTTTCAGGTAACGTTGGACACCCAAATCCATGGACAACGGATGGAGTCGACTCTATTCTGGTAGGCTAATTATGCTCTTCAATCAGGCACCCCGCTTAAACTAGGGTCTAGGCATTGAATTTGGCATTGAAAACCTTACAAAATCAATGGTCTACGCTAGGCCATTGCCTAGGCCTACCTAACCTGCTAGACAGTTGGCAGTCGGAAGAACTTACAAATACATGGCCTACAAGTCAAATTAGAAGTCTATGACACACTATCGTGCAAATTAATTGCAGAACTATGATTTGTTCATTCATTATTTTATGTGGAACTTGGTAGATATACCTGAAATTCCAAACCGTATATGACGGGACTGTCATCTTCCATTCTGACAGTTACCGGAAATTACAGAAATCTGCTTTGATGTCAGAAGTGAGAACCGGATTGTGGGCGTGGCAATATTTTGTGTCTTGCGCTTCTTCATTACGGGAAATGTTCTCAAATGACCTGACCATATACTACGTTTTCTACATACTGCCAGTATAATTATTATATTTTATTGATATTAGTCATTTTTTTAGTTTAGATAATTCAAATAAATTATTTGATAGAGAAATTCGTTCTTATTCTTCTTATAACATAGCTAGTTATTGAAATATTCAATCTTGAATGTTGCAAAATCGGTTGCAGCTGTTTGTTCTACCACCGCCTGAGATCGCTACTTTTTAGGCACAATCTCCATCTTTTTCCGTATAGTGAGAGAGAAGTGTGATAAAAATCAAGGTTTAAAGGTAACCGAATAAGTAACTTGGCAGTTTTCAGTATTATTTTCTTTAAATTATACACCGTAGTTTAAATATATTTTCGACGTACATTCGTTGATGAGGCCATTCACTTCAAAACCAAAGAGCCTCGGGCACAGCTAGGCCTAGTTGACCATTTGCTTAGGCCTAGGCCTATTCTGAAGGAGGACTAGACCTATGACCTAGGACTAGACGTAGCTAGGCTAGGCTAGGCCTAGCCTTAGTGCTTGGTTGATTTAATATTAATTTGTTTAATTTCAGATGTCAGGTGCAGTAGCTAAACTGGCAAAGCCTCAGATGAGGGGTATGCTACAATCTGCAATCAAACTCAACATTAGTGTTGCACTTGTCCTGACCGCTTGTTCAGGTATTGCAACTCAAATCTTCTTGTGTGATGCACGAAAGAAGAAGTACGCAGATTTCTACAAGTGAGTTTGAGCCTCCACGATCCCTCGTGGAAGATTCTGATGGTTGGTCATCAGTGTCACGAGCATAGGTCTATGCCTAAAGTAAAAATTATCTTCTGACGAGCATTAGATTACACTAGCTCTACAGAGTTTCTATATCTGGCTTGATTGATCACACGCAAGAGTACCGGCATTGAGTAAAGATGTATTGGTACCGGTATCGGATGTAGACCAATATATTATCAAGTTCTTAAATTCATTACATTTTGTATAATCATCGACTGAGTGTTGATACCAAAGTGCAAGACTTATTTAAGATGTATTTAAAAATGATGAAAAAACATTGTTGATTACTTCAAGATGGTTAATGTGTTTGGTCAGTAGGCCTATTAATCAATTTATGTAGAATACCAGTATAGAATCATCTCGTTTTAATTTTACAATAATGTCTACTGATATTTTGCTAATTTATTTTGTTCTTTCACAGGGATTACGATGCGATGAAAGATTATGAACGAATGAGGGCGGCAGGAGTATTCAGCTCAGCACCTGCATAAATGAAGACAAATTGAAAACATTCTCTTGTGATCTATTTGGGCTAGTTCATTGTCATACTATGTAGGGCATTTGCTCCAATTGGCAAAGTTATTAAATTATAATGTAAATACTAAGTTTCAACTTGTTATGTTAATAAAGGTCATTCCTCATTTCCTTTAACACTTTTCAGTTTACCATTATTTTGTATTATTTATGGCCTTGGAAGGTTCCACAAGCCTCAACTCTTTTGCTAACAATAATATGATGAATTATCAATAAAAAAATATTGGAATTGAATGGTTTTAATAAATAAAAGGCTATGTGAATTCAATTTTAAAATCGTCCTCTACTTGCTACGATTTTTACTTTTATAATTACCATCAATTATTTTATCATTGTGTTCGTACAGGAAATAATTTTCCTGCTTTTTTGTTTGGCTAATAACCAATGGGAAGGACGCGGATGGTATTAGACCAATGAAATCGCCTGAAAAGTGTATTTCAACCTGTCGTCTACGCGGGACTTTATTACCCAGAATGCCGCGCATCAAAGTTGCGCATGTCAGTTAGTGCATTGCATATGGCGGCTGTTATTGTTCAAATGGCGTTTATGACTTCGTCCAAATTATGCCCGCTTTTTCTACGTTTTTAGGTAAGATGTGACAAGTTGTGAAATGTTTCGTCGAAATTAATGTTCAATAGTTATGTTTAAATAGAAACAGTGCGGTTATGAGTTGATATAACGCCGTATATGGCTGTGCGAAATTGGGGTAAGGTGAGATTTTCCATCGTCTTCGGTTCACTTTTCGAATCTAGGATGAATAAATTAAGCATGAACATCGGTTTATTAAGTGAACAGAAACCTTTGCATGGTGTACTACATCAAATATAGTATATTTAATTGTGTTTTAATGGTGTATTTGTGTGGAAAAACGCGTGTGAAGTGTAATTTTGACGGCAGTTTCGGAGCATGCTGCGATAGCGGAATACACTCCCCCATGTCACAAAATGGACGTCGTATCCCCTTGAACGCTTGCATCGAATATTAGGCAATCTATTTGCTAGACCAAATTCTCATGCATTTCTTCGCGTTATACGTATTTTGTGTGATAACACATATCGGAAACATAATAATTACAAAACCCCGTATGTCCGTTGAACAATTGATTTTCTTTGTATTATTGACCACTGGCAGGGTAGGCCTACAGCATAGCATTCTGCTTATGATTATGGCCACTATAACCAAACATTGAGGGGAATTATAACGTACGAATCTTGTGATATTGAAGCCTTCCGCACAAATAAGGTATGGATAGGGCCAGACTTATCTCGAAAACCTTTCGTACTCACATATTTCAAAACAATAGAGCATTAATTTGGTGAATAATAGCTTAAATAAGTGTAGAGAAATATTACAATTTTCATAGGCCTATTTAATTAGGCTTATTAATTTGGTCTATGCAAACAGGGTTTTCATACCGAATTTGTTGAATAAACGGTAGGGGGCCTAATGGTAGTAATTATTGAGGAATACATTGGAATATATAATAGGCCAGAGCTAAGCCCTACCACTTGAAGCCTTTCTATATTTCAGACCTTGCCCTTTGTATTGAGCCTTGCCTTTAGCCTATTTGTACTAGAGCCTGTAGCCTATTTTTGTTCTTGTTTGTTTAACATGCATCTTCTCTTCCAATATTTATAATATTAATAGTGTTACTTATTGACTATCCAGTGGTCTTTGATCAAAGATTCCAAACTTTTTATCATCACAGGCCTATTGGCAAAACTACATTTTTGGCAATTTTCTCGATACATTCTGTGCCGCTGCCACAGGTGTCGGAGTCTATTTCAAATATGCCTATTGATTCCTAGCAGAATGATGTTCTATTCACTTTACGAAACCACACACAGTGTAATAGGAAAATGAAATTAGGCCTAGGCCTACTTTCTGAAATTACTCAATTTGATTTAAGAACATTATTTTTGGTAATTTGGGTTTTTGGGTCCTTCAGTTGGTGCATAAGTATGCTGATAATAGTATTTTTATTTTGTAGCTCCATAAATCAATAGTTTGCATACATTTCTCATTATATTCAAGCTCCATAAATAAATGAGCCTTTAAACTTCTTGATAGCCGACATTTATAACAGAGTTAATCTGTTATCATTGACCTGAAAGTTACAACTAAATTTTAAGGTTTCAATGTTAGGGCAAACAATTGACCATTGTAAAGTATTTTCGTGCTGCAAAATGTTGTAGGCCTGTAGGTAGGCCTATCTCTCTAGTAGGCAGTGTAATTGGACAGTATCTCGAGACCAAATAGCTCAGACGAAGTAAATTGACCGCATTGCTCTCTGTATAAGTAATTGCGCGACGCGGTTTCACGTTCACTTTATAGCAAAAATATCCATGTCATTTTATTTTGTCAACATGACCGAGCATTTAATGAGCTGAATTAATATCTGAAGGTGCCATAAGTTGATCCAAGTTCCTGGACTACTTTTATGTTCAATGTACATAAAACTTTTTTACTCAAATTTAGAATGGGTCCACTTTTCTTCATTAGTAGATAGGCCTACCTACTGTAATGTGAGACATGAACAATCTTAAAAAATTGAGGTTATGACGGCAAAACCTAAGTAAGCCATAAGGTGCTGTTTTATGACCAATTACCGTTTCGCTGGTTGACTACGGCCTAGTTATTTGACATCCCTTTTCCTGGTACCCTGAGAAGAATGTTTGAGATATAACGTACCTGTAGGGCTAGGAAGGCGAGGCTAGGTAGGCCTATTTCAAGACTTGTTATTATTAATATTGACTCTCATATTTTGTTGAATGCATTTCTTTTATATTTCTCTTATATTTTCTTTTATATCACCAATCTAGGATGGGAATTAGTTATAAATACAGGCTGAAAACTTAATTACGGTAATAAATAAAAAGCCACTCTCGGTAACTCGGTCAGCTAAGGCACCACTCTGGAAACTGAAGTCACCATTGGGTGTGAATTCGAGTCCCGCATAAGGCATGGGTTTTTGTGAACGTCCTTTTACTTATCACTTCATAGTTTCATAATCACCTGCTCATTTGTACCCCCTTATAACCTAGCTGTTTTTGTTGTTGGTGGGGTCGTTCAGCAAGCAATAATCATCTTAATTAATAAATACTGGTGCCGCCCTTTGTGGCTCAGTTAACCAAGGCACAGCTTTAGAAACTGAAGTCGCCATTGGCCGTGGTTTCAACTCCCACTTAAGGCATGGACTGTTGGAAGTCGTAGAGCGAACAATACGGTAATCAAATAGTCTGCTATGGTTTTTTCCCTGGTCCCTTTAAAAACAATAGATAGAGGTATCGCTGTGTACCATAACGGTAACGTTGATAAGATTCATATGAGATTTATGTATTTTCAAAAGTTGGGCCACGTTTCAAGGTAATTGCATACCTTTGTGATGATATTTAATACTTTAGGGTTGGTAATAGCAGTTTTGATTACGGTATCCAAGTGGCATAGCAACGTTGGAATGTAAATTCTTGGTTAGTAGGACATCTTACTCGATTAATATTTGTGGTTCAAGTTATCAAACTTGAGATCAGATCTTATCTGAACCAGGAGACAAATTACAGAGAAAAGAGTCGTAACATGACAATCTCAATTTTTATACCTACGAAGTTTTCAAAATATAGGAATTCTGTATAACTGGGACCCATTTGATATCTTCTGTACAAGTAATAAATGTAAAGAATCAGTTGTCGTCTTGATATTATTAGAAGAAGGCTGTCAACATTACACATTGATCTAATTTAGTCTTATCAATTTTACAACTGTATACCCAGGTAGTAGCCACACTTGTTATGCTTTATTCACCTTGTGTGAATATAGGTATGGTACTGTACTTTATGAACGATGTCAAGAGCTGTGTAGCCTAAACCAGAAACAATTTGGCATCCTATGATTCTGGATTTAACTTCGATAGGCCTACTGGTAGATGTAATTTGGTTACCTATATTACTCTAACAACCTACCGTAACCTCATTCTGAAGAGAGTTTTACTTGGATCTAATCATTAAGCCCCAAGCCTTCGTTACATTTACCCATATCAGAACAAATTCATGTGAAAAAATTAATGTAGCTTTTTTCCATACTGAGTGTAATGATTACAATAATTGTTCCAGACGATGAGGTACTCAACGTCCCCGTTTAATCCCATCGAGCCCATTTAATTATTGATTAATTTGCGGTTTCCATTAAACTACGTTGTAGGTTAGCCAAATTCTCAATAAACAAATAAATTGTGCCGTTTCTGTGTAACAAATTGCAGACCGATGGAATAATGTGAGGTTAATGATGTGTTTTATTTTTCAGAATTGATAGCTGGCTATTTGTTAGCATAAGATAGAAGGGGCTCAGTTGGCTGAAGAGCATGTGGTTCTGATTGGTAAGTTGAATATCTTGTACAATCATACTTTTCTGATATTCTTTCTAGTTACGCCTTACGTCTAGTTGCTTACCGGTATTTCTTATAGTCGTGCCGCTCATGCGTGAAGTTAGACATGTCGGTTGATTGGTACGTACAGTAAACATTCTGTTATTTAGCATTTTTTCATTTTTTTTTTTTTTTAATTTATAGACTAATCATTACTTCTAGTATGCTCTCTGTAGACATTTTGAACGATCGAAGCAGACCTTGTTCAATTCGTGATCTAAATCCAATAGGCCTATGCCATAGAATTGAGCACTAAAAGCCCTACGGTAATAAGATGGTAGGGTGAATGAATGTCTAGTAGAGTAGGGCTACTGACATTTCATATAACAAACTTGAGCCTATAGCAAAATATATCTGCTCTACCGGTACTGGAAAAATTAGCAAAAATAATCGCAAATAAATAATGTGTATGTAGCCTGACCTATTGCACAATTACCATAAAGTGTCTTAGTGCCTATGTACAATGCAGTTCATAGTCCATAATGTCTATACATGGCACAACATTATATATATTTATGTAATTTCAGTTGTTTATAAAAGGTCCTTTGTGGTTTGCCTTCAAGGCGTTGAAGTGATTATTGTGATGTTTCCTTATTAACGAGCCTTGACTATACTTTCATCTCGTTCATCATCATTCACCAACGCCAACAGATCTTGGTCATTATTACAATGCGTCGTTGAACCAAACTACAAAGAAATTATAATTGAACAAAACGCTTGAACCTGATTGGTTGTTTCAGCCATGGCCGCTGACAGTGACGGCGATCACAAAGACAGTGATAACGGCGAAGGCGATCTCATCGAGACTGTAGTCACATGCGAAGGCGATCTCAAAGATCCGTCGTTTCCGGAGAAATTCAAGAAGATCGTACAGCGCCTTCGTACTCTGCTGTGCAACGGTAAGTCTCATCTAGGACGTGATTCATAAAGCATGTCACTCTTAGCATTGTGGTGTAGTGACAAAATATGTTCCTGGTATGTTGGTTTGACGTATCAGGTTCTAGCTACTGGTGTATTGATAGTTTTTCGAGCCCATAATGCAAAGCTGTGATGTTGAAAAAATGTAATTTGCTTGAGAGCATAATTTCATACACCTGTCTTGTAACCTGGGGGGTATTTGTGGGTTCAAACTCCACCGTTATTTGTATTTATTTCCTTTTTTTGTATTTTCCTCCTCTACATTTAATAGCTACACCCATGATTAACAGGCTGCTGTATCTTTTATCTATACACAAATCATAGGACTAATATCATGATTACTTATTTTATTATTTAATTTGTTTAAAAAAGTGTTTATAATAATCGTTGTATTTGCCAAATTTTCATTAAAACCTTTAGTACCGGTAGTTGGATTTATATCAATAGTCGAGAGTAGAATATCATACACATTTATATAGGTAGGCTAAAATAATAATATACAAAGTGTAGTAATTATGGTCAATCAAGGCATTACCTTGGAAACTGAAATTAAGTCGGACTCGTATTTGAGTCGCACACAAAACGTCATTCATAGCAACGCGGTAAATCTGCTACCTTACTGCCGCATCAAACTTCTGACGGGCCATCGCGACGGCAAGAATCGTGTTGCCGCTGTATTATAAATCCAGCGTATGATGTATCTAGGCTCTCGTAAAAATTCATCCATCGTCCGCTCATCACACTTCTGAGAGGCCTACGTGATGTCAAGAATAGCGTTTTCGTTGTTATTTGAATCAAGCTCAAGATGTGTAGGCTTTCGTGAGTATCCATCCATCATCTGCTCGTTCGTGGGTAGCTGTTTTGTTGCTTTTAAAATAATCATCAATTCGATTTATGATGTAGGCCTAAGAGTGTCATGTGTTTTTATGTAAATAATGGATTTAAAATATCCAACGATTCGTAAGGCCTATTTGCTGCAAAATGAACATTGAAATGGACCACTTTTTTAAATTGAAAGATTTGGGGTATTAAGATTGCCCCTGTGGTGCCCCGTTCAAACGATACTAAACTTTCACCCTTTGCCTTTATGGGGAAACAATGGCTTTGTGTCCAGTTTTTAATGAAGACGAAAAAAAATTGAAATGAATTACTGTGGTGACCTACTTTTGCCAAACGATCATCAAACTTCCGTTTCGCTATTTGACCACACTTTTCTCCCGCCACTTGACCAATGCTTGACGTTGTTCACAGGCGGAGGAGAAGCCCTGCGCGTCGCCAAAGTGGAGCCATGGAATTCTGTCCGCGTGACGTTCACCATCCCGCGCGAGGCGGCGCTAAGGTTGCGCCAGCTTGCGCAGGAAGGGAACCAGGCGCTAACTGCGCTCGGCATACTCTCCGTGCAGGTGGAAGGAGATCAGGTAAGATCATGTTCAACATCTTTTGCTATAGTATGGTATTGCTGAAGATATTAAAATCATATTGTGTACACCAAATGCACGTTGATGTTACGTTACTAAGATGAGTCTAGCACACTGAACCGTTATTCAGGAGACTAGGGTTAATATTAGTAATCAATGTCTTCAGTTAACAAATTTGGAACCAGATACCCGCCAAATTACCCGGGTAATATCCACATATTTCAGGGTGTTCATGCTAAAAATGTCAATACACTACTTTTTTGGGGCATTTACACCATTACTTTTAATCTTGCTGTTTTATCATCAAGGTCTAAGCTTGTGTCTTTCGACTTGGGAGAAAAAATACATCCCTTTATTGACTTTCAATCAGCTAACCTATAAACATGAGCCATTTGACGAGCTATCTAGGCCTATTAGTTTCGATTGTGATTGTACAAGATCAACCCTATGAGGATTTTACCATGTTTCAACCACGTCTGTACTACTGGTGAAAGAGGAGAGGGGGGGGGGGGTTTGACGTTGAACAAAATCTGTTGTGCCTTGGACATTTGATAATAGAAGCAAATTGAGAGGATTATTCTTGTTATTCGTTACTTCATTATTGTTGAAAGAGTTATTAAAAGTACTGTACCTTTTTATAGAAATTTCCATCTATTATTCATTTTTATTCCTGTTCATTATTCCAAACGGTCGGTTTTGTCCATCCCCCAACAATCGCTTGAGAACGTTTACCTTCGAGGGGGTAATCTTTTAGGTTTTACGGCGCATCATGACTGAAAATTGAGAAAATTGTATAGACAATTATACGAGGTTGAGCTTTCTGCAACGGCTCTTGTTTGGCACTTTGCATGATTCATACACTCTATTTTCCATATTGCTGGTACACAGGTAACAGAATAATACCCGGGTAATGCATTACCCACACCCGAGTCAGGTCCTCGGAGGCATCACTTTTATACTCACGTATATATACAAAATGTTACATCACAATCACTTTAATGTTATCAATGTATCATAATAAAAATCGGCTATAATTTATGTTGAGAGGCTTATGTCATTTGTTGAGTTCCGCATTTTCACAAGCCGAAATGAAATACCCTTCTCGTAGAACCATTGTTGAAATATTCGTCAGGGTCCAGTGTAATCTAATTATATTCTGGTATGTTGGATTGTTGATACAGTATTACAAAATTACTGGAATGGGTGGCTAGACCACTGCACCGTCATTCAGAAGATGAGGGTTCGATTCCCGCCATGGTCAACTATCCTGACAGGGTTTTCTCGTGGTTTTCCTGTGTCGTTCTAACCGATACTGGGATGGTTCCTTAACAACAGGCCATGACTGACTCCTTTCCATTATTCAGTCACACCTAATGAAATAACCTTGATCTAATCATCCCATCAGTCGCTTTCGGTAGCTTGGTCAGCTGAGGCACCGCTTCAGAAACTGTAGTTACCATTGGGCGTGAGTTCTAGTCCCGCATAAGGCATGGGTTTTTGTAAACGTCCTTTCACTTATCATCACTTCATAATGTCATAATCACCTGCTCATTCGTACCCCCGTATAACCTAGTTGTTGGTGTTGTCGTTGAGCAAACAATAATCAACATCATCTCACATATCATTCACCGTCGCCAATAGATCGTAGTCACCAATACAGTGCGTTGTTAAAACCAATATAAATGAATAAAAAAAATTACAATTTTTAACCATTTCAGTTAGGCCTTATATACTTCTTTGTGTTTTCACTTGGTTATTTATATAATTTTGTATTTTACTCCTTACCAAACATGATATAATCTTTACTTTTTTTTTTTTTTTTAATAACATCGAAACTTGATACAACATCATTGTTCCCCAATTAAGGCTGTATCAATCTTTACAGTTTACCCAATCAATCTTTACTGAGATATATTCCGCAATAATTGACAAACTGACATTATTGAGCACAGCAACGTGTTGAATCCTCGATGTGGGGTCGTGTGTAAACCAGGTGTTCTTCTAGAAGTGAGCATTATCATGATTTAATCATCTTGATCATGTATTGTAGTCCTGACGAATAAGGAATGGAAAGCTGGTCACCGTTGGGCGTGGGTTCGAGTCCCGCATAAAGCATGGGTTTTTGTGAAAGTCCTTTCACTTATCATCACATCGTAGTTTCATAATCACTTGCTCATTTGTATCCCCATATAACCTAGCTGTTGGTGGGATCGTTGAGCAAACAATAATCATCGTCAAGAATGGAAAGTTGGGATATAGGATAGAATTGTTGACAGTTGTTGAATTAGTTTTTCAAAAAGCAGTTCCTGTTGCTCAGTCAACTAACGCACACTGTGCTAGAAACTGAAGTCACGTTGAGCGTGGGTTCGAGTCCCGCGTACGTTTTTTTTTCATCACCTGCTCATTCGTAACCCCGTATAACCTAGCTGTTTGTAGGGTCGTTTAGCAACATGACATTAAATAGTTTTTTGCAAAGCCCAAAGCTGAATTCAAGGATGTATATGACATTATCACAGGTTTTAACAGTAATAATATGAGAGGTAGTTTATAACCTAGTTTTTTTTCTGTCAAAACTTGAAATAAAACCATTGTTTTCCATAATGAAGGGCGGACAGTTATTCACCATTCTTATCACGGGGCATGAATTGTGGAAGTATTGTGTTAATATTGAAATATTCCTGAGATTGTAATTTAATAATAAATAGATGGTATTATCAAAGTTGATATTATTGTAAAAATAATGCTTCATCAAGGCCTATCTGTAATATAAATTTGTTAAAGCTAATATTGTATGATGCTATTAACAAGGACTATTACTTACCATTACCAATTCCAATATAAACCCAATATAAATGAATAAATAAACATTACCAATTCGATGAATGAACACTTATAAATTGTAATCATAATACGGTACCACACTAGTATAGGCCTATGACAGTTAGGTTTTCGAAAATGAAGTCGAACTATTCTTGAGTTCAATTCCCCCATAAGACATGGATTTTTCTGAACATCCTTTCACCTTTCATTAGTTTGTCGTTTATTGTCTACTGCTCATGCATACTCCCATATAACCTGGCCGATAGTGGGGTTTGATAAGCACCATTAAAAAAAATATGAATAGCAATCTATGACGGACTATGTAGAGTACCTATATCTAGACATTTGTATGATGGACTATGTACGCTTGACCGAAATTGAATTATTAATAAAATCTAAGCATATATTCTCGCTAACCTTTTCCTAGACTAAACGTGGAGTGTGCATGTACAGCATGAACCAAAAGTAGAAGCCATTTTTGTATCTGACTAAAACAGTCAAATCAGATGAACAGAAAATAGACTTTTACGTTTGGTGAAAGCTCTACATAGAGTGCTAGTTTTAGTTCTCATAATGTCAGTAAATATTCTTCGAGGTTCATTTTGATATCGTTTGGTTTTTCACTTTATATGCCCGCGAGTGTACATTCTGTAAATTACTATAATTATAATAGTTGATCCAATAGTATAGGCCAGTATGTTAAGTGGAAAGCTGATTGAGAGAAAACTTTCTATACCCATTATAGATATTGACATGCAATATAATATGGTATACTGATTGATAAAGTTAAATTGTGCCACAAGAGTTGGAGGTTGTCTACCAACATAAAAAGCACAAATACCATCAAATATTTGTATAGTTGTCGTGTTCTGAAGGCCATAGATTTTTTTAGACTAGCTCTACGATTAGGTCCAAAACTACATACAGTGAAACCTCTATGCATTGTTCCCGGATCCATCGTTTTCCTGCTTGTGTCATTCATTTTTTCTCACCCCACTCCCATTTAATCAATGTTAAATTTTCCTGGGTGGATGGATCATTTTCCTGCATGGATGGTTTTATTTTCCTGTTCCCTTGAAAAACGATGGATAGAGGTTTCACTGTACATGTTTCAAAAGCGTTGAACCATTAAATCTGTAGCTAGTTACTGCACAAGTCCGCTACTTTATCGTGTTTTGTAATGTTCCATTTCCATTGTTGCTGCCCTTGGTAGCTCAGCCAGTTGAGGCACCGCTTTAGAAACTGGGTGGGGTCATTGAGCAAACAATAATCAATAATAATTTCCATTATGCTGGAGCATTGTTGTAAGTGATGGTATGTGAAGTAGTATTGATGATTTTTAACAATGTTTGTTCTTCTGCGCAGGTGATCTCCCTCCGTATAGCCGGGCCATGCGGCGGAGAAGCTCAGGAGATTGTCCTCCGCACGGCAGCTGCCGATACGGCGGGCCCTTCGACCTCATCCGCCGCGCCCACCGGGCCCAAGTCCGTAGCGCAGATCCTGGCGCAGACCATCTCTGCCGCCGCGACAAGCACCACCGTGGAGACGACTCCGCAGTTCCGTAGTCCCAACGTCGTGGCACCGACGGACGGCGACCCGATCCCGCCCTTGGTGGCCTCTCCCGCCACTCCGGTACCCCCCTCCCCGTTCCCATTTGCCAGTATGACACATGCGGCTCACGCCATGAGGCCTTCTGTGCCCTTGAGGGGCCCCGCCCCGCCACCGCCCTATCCCGGGGCGTCCCAGCCTTATCAGCCCCCCAAGCCGGTTGCGGTCCCGATACCTCTGCCCAATCCCAACGTGGCTCTGTCGAGTCCACTCTTAGTGAATCTCTTGCAGAACGACGGGGGAGGTGGCCCGCCACCCGGAAGCAAGATGCTTCCCCCGCAGATCGCTCCGGAAAAACCGGTCCGTGTTCGATCGCAGCCAAAAAAAGCCGCGCCGAGGAGACGCCCAGATGGAAGTGCCCTTTCGGACGCGCCCCCGTCGGCGTTTGCTAACGTTCCGCAGGCGGAGAGCGTGCCTCATCCCAGGATACCTGTTGTCAACCCTTCTCCCCCTACACCGCCTCCAGTAATCCCTGTACAGCCCCAACAACAACAACAATTATACAGAAGGGAGGTTACTTCCCCTCACCCTAGATTACATCCCACCCCTCCGCCTCCTCCCCCCACTCCGCCTCAGATGTTCACAAGCTTGCCCGAACCGCCACCGAGCGCTCCTCTTGTCAACTCGCTACCCCGGCAATATGCTCAAGCCCCGACTGCCCCGCCGTACGTACGGTTGCCTTCACAGCAGGTTGTACAGCCTCCGCAAAGAGCGATGATGCAACAACAACAACTACAGCAGCAGCAGCGTTTTCAGGCCGTAGCCGAGACGCAGTTGAGCCAACCGATGAAAGTGTCTTATAACGCGGCCGGAAGTCCCGGGGATTTCCACCGTTTCCCTCAATCGACGGCGAACAATAATGGTACCAGCCCAACTCAAGTGCGACCGCCTACTCATTGGCCAAGACCGACGGTGCAGCCCCAATACGTGAACCAGCGCCCAGTCAGTGCTCCCCAGGCAGTAATAGCACCACCGCCAGACACGCTTGAGACTAGTCAGTCTGTGATCGCGACTCCCAAGACCGTTCCCGTGCCGCAAACATCACCCCCGCTGACTTCGTCCGGTAAACGGAGACAATTTCTGATCAACCCTCTGACCGGACATCTGGAGCCTATGCCGAGCGAGAGCAGCTCAGACTCGGAACCTGAATCCACGACGGGCCCGAACAACGAGGCTGGAACTCCAGACGATCCCTTCTTCTATTTCCCATCACCATTGAACGACCGTTCTAACTCCATGTTCTCCGACGATGATGATGACGTTAGTAGTACAATATCGCGACGAGCCGACACCACGACAACGGATCAGTCCGATTCCGAGGCCACGGTTCGTTCGACGGCCAGCGAAACATCGTCGAGGAGCCATCACCGTAAACGAGAACGAAGTCCCGTGCCTGGAGAGAAAATTAAACTGCGATTGAAATTGGAGAAGAGCGAACCAGTGATGCCCGCTTATAAAGTAGACGTGTCTTTCGTGAATGTTCAACCGTCTAGGAAAGGTTCCAGTGCTGTTTCCAGTAGAATGTTCGGTAGTACGACACCCAGCAGTGGCCAAGAAGAGCCGAGAGTTCCTCCGTTACATATTTCTTTACGAGGGAGAGCAGCAGTGGTAGTTAGTTCGAGGAAGAAGTATCAGAATAAAGAATTATTTGGCGGTCCGGGGTCACCTGGGATGTCTACGTCTTCTTCCTCACAGAAAGTAAACAAGGTTAAAAGTTCAAAGGTTCGAGATGCAAGTTTAGAGACAATAAATGCGGTGATTAGCGGAGGTGGTACTTTGCCTCGAGTCAAGAAACCGTCGGGCAGTTCTAGCGGGCAGACGGGCAGTAGCAAGGAGGGCAGCAGCCAACCGAAGGTGTCTTCAAAGACCCAACAGAAGCAACGTGACCCGCCTGCCATAACCAACGACAACCGTGTGCCCATCACCGGGGAAAGTGCAACAGCAAAAGTTCGGACAAAGTTGAAATCGTCGGAACGTAGGCCGCCTCCTCCGCCGCACTCCGACCCCGACGACCTACCGTTGAAAGCCCGCATCGATGTGCCGACCAAACCCAAGTCGGAAGCTAGTCGTACCGGGAAGTCGGGTACGTTAACACCAAAAGCCATCGACGATTACACCGATTTCCTCGTGGATGCTCCTTTGAAAGAGCATCCGCTAACGCATAAACCATCTGTCAGCGCTAGTAAAACGAAACGTCGCGATTCTAGAAAGAAAACGAGTCACGAAGGACCGCATAGAGAACAGAATCTGTTGTCTGGAGGAAGAATGTTGGATGGCCAGTGGAGAGGGAAGTCAAAAGAGGTCAGAAAGGGTAGTGTGCAAAGTAATGTGAGAAGGGGGAGTGAAGGCGAGGTGAAGGAAAGGGTTGTGTCCGGGGAGAATGGGGTGCCAGCAGCACCCAATCCGACACCCAAGTCTTCGTCTTCGCATGGCGAGGAGAAGAGGAGGAGGCAGAGTTGCCCCGACGATAAGGATCTCACTTTCACAGGTATGCCGATGCTAGATCATCCATTCTCTTGTCATATTTATAAATCACTCGTAATAGCAAATTTACCAACAAGTGGATATCTTATTCTGGATATTAAAAAATATTACATTGAAAAAGTCTCGAATTTGTTGTCCTAGATTTACCCAATTTTTGTAGAGCAAAGCTCATATCAATTTAGTAGGCCTATGCTCCCTTGAATAGCTTGTTTTAAATCATTGTCTTGAAGTTATGAATGCCATTCTATAATTTTACAGAAGGCTTAAACTGGGGTTCAACCAATGTCTTGAGTAAAACAGTTTATTTGAACACATCTAGCTTTGTCTAACCTACATTTTTTTCCGGCTCAGGTCTTTATACATACAATTACAAGTTCATTCATTCAAGTGAGGTGGGTGGTCGAGTGGCTAGCACACTGAGCCATCATTAAGGAGACCGGGGTTCAATTCCCGCCATGGTCGACCATTCTGCCAAAGTTTTTTGTGGTTTCCCTCCATCGTTCAGATTGATACTGTACTGGTTCCTCAACCAACAACAAGCCACAACCGACTCATTCCCACTGTCCAAAATCACGTAATAATCTTACCTTGACCGTAATCATCTACCGGTAACTCGTAATTTACTAACGCCAATAGATCCTAGTCATCAGTTCAGTGTGGCATTACTCGTTGAATCCAATATTAATGAGTAAATTCATTCATTCATTAAGTATAAAACAACTGATACTGATTACTGCAGCCTATTTAATGTTCATTCATAATCAACCCTACTCCAAATTTCATTCTGCTGAAATTGTATTTTAAATGCTGCTGAATATAGGCCTAATTATCCTAGGTCATCACATATTTCACTCATCTCTTTTGTTAATATTGCAGAAACTCAGGGTGTTCCATCTTCAACTGTGAAAACGAAAAGTCGGCCTTCTTCTTCATCCTCAACGTCTGCCGATAACCGGATCAAGTCTCACGAATCTTCTTCGACCAGCGGACCAATGAAAGCTCAGCCTCATGTGCCATCATCATCTACGTCTTCATCGTCGTCGTCTACTCATAAGCACCCCGTGAAATCTGCGGACCACGTGATGAAACCCGACAGGCCTAAACCTTCGGCCAATGCAATCAGTCGGAAGACGGACAAAAATACACACCACTCATCGTCGAAGCTGCATCCGAAAACAATAAAACACAGTAGCGCCTCTTCTTCACATCGTAAGACAGCCAATTGTGTGACGTATGATAAGCATCGCGATAACCACCATAAACCCGTCGTAGAGAATTGTGTTAATAAAAAGAATCGAGACTTTATAAACGATGTAAAAAGAAATTTAGTAGCCAAGAAGTTGGTAGCCGATAAAGTGTCTAGAAGTGTAACTGTTTCTCGTGTCGAGTCGAGTAGTAAATTGGAAAGAACGCCGTCGATACCTAAACAAACTGTGCCAGCGGTCAAATTAGAAGCGAGTGATGTGAAAATAAAACAAAGGTTGCTCGAAGAAGAACCGCCAATAAAACGACAGTGTGTGGATGATGTGAAAGAAGAAGCGGAAGTGAAAATGGAACCGCGACTAGGTGAGGTCTTGGCTTTGCCCGAACAGAGAGTGACTGTGGGGGGAAACGGGGTCGGGGTAGAGAGTCCTGCGGGAGGGGCAAACGAACAGGGTAACACTCAGGGGGAGGATTCCGGGATCGAGTCTATGGATGCTCTGTCCGAGAAGAGTCCCAATCAGGGCGAGAGTCCCTGTCGGAAGGATGAAAAGGAATCGGAGTCCCAGTCTTGTTGCCAAATCGAGAAAAAAAGTGTTGTGCCTTCTTCGAATGCGACTGCCGCGACGGCTTTGGTTGAAATTGACGATATCAAAAGCATTGACATAAAGTGCGTCGAAGATTTAGGATGCGAAACTAGCATCAATTGTTTGGACAGGGTAAAAAGGGAAAATGGATCTGTCGATCAAAAACGTTTAGTTGATCCCGGTAAAGAAGTTCACATACCAGTGAAAAGCGAAACGGTTGAAACAAAACTAAAATTAGAAATAGCTAATAATATAAATTTAGAGAACAATGAGAAACCGCGTGAAATTGAACTAGAATCGGTAAGAAGTGAAGAAATTCCGGTGAGTTCGTCGGCCGTCAAACTAGAGCCAGTTGCTCCCGTTGCACCAACTCGCAGTCTTTTAAAATCATCCGCTCCCGTGTGCGCCGTACCAAATGATGTTCAAATATTAGTCTCGAAAGTACCTTCGCCGGCACGCGACCCCACACCAGAGCCCGTAGCAACCGCGGAAAGCGAAATCAAACTAACCAGCACGGACACATTCAACGTGGATGCTGTCGACTGCGACAGTCCGCCACCGACAAAACCCTCAGCTTTACGCTTGCATGCGGACGTGAAGCGAACCAGTTGTGATTTATCCCCTAGCGAAACACCTAAATTATTATCAACCTCGTCGTCTCCTAACCTAGACGATCCCCAACCTATTAGAATAACGCCTCCTTTATATACTTATTCCAATCCGGAGAAACATAGAGAAGATACTCCTAGTCCAAATATCCTTGACGATGAAATCCATCAAGAGGATAGCCGATCGTCGCGAAGAAAAGAAGAAATGAGACGGAAACGTAAACGAAAACAAGATCTTGAGGGCCGTTTGGAAGTAGACGACTCGATGGTGTGTCTGGACGATCTCGGCGAGGTTTCGGGACACTTTCTCGAAGGTCTGGGCTCGGTGAAACCAGTGGCCAAGTCCTTGCTGGAGCAGCTGTTGATCGAGATCCCGGCAGACGAAGGGAAGCGAGGTCGCAGCACGAGGTCGAGCTCTTTAAAGACTCCGCGGTCGAGTCCCCTGGTGCGGGAAGAGGGGACTAAACTCAGCCCGCTGGTCCGTAGCAAGCGGAAGAGGCAGGAGTCTGAAAGTAGCGCTGCTTCGTCTCTCGTGCAGGACGATGTCGTGAGGCCGGGGAAGCGGAAGTGCTCGGAGAATGCGGCCGAATTGATCAAGGCGTGCATGGGGTTGGATGAAACGCCTAATAAGAGGGCGACGCCCACTTCTGGTGAACCCAAGAAGATAGCGACTAAACCTAGGAGAGGTGAGTTATTCAACCACTCCTTTAGTTCTTGTTATTCACCAATATTATGAATACTAAAATGCTGATGAAGCACATTGTTTCCCACTAACTAAATGTTCTGCTTAAGCCAGTTTATTAATTAATTGCATCTAGCTTTCATTTGTATAGGCCTAATCGTTTGTTGCCAACCCCCACAGCTTTCAACTGGTGGGAGTTCTTCAACTTCTTTTTATCTCTTATCAACATCAAAACTTTATACAAAGTCATTATTCCCCGATTGATTCTAAATTTAACTAAATAAATCATTTTAATATGGAATCCTAGATGTCTTATTATTGGATCTAGTTATGTGTATCTAAATCTCTTACTATAGGCCTAATCTGCAAATTGAAAATATTATTGAATCAGCAATATCAAAGTTTTCCAAGTTTTATTGTGTTCTATCTCTTTATTCTCTTATAGAACATTGCCTGTGGTTTTTTTTACGCACTGCACAGGCTGCACGGTTTGACTGATCAACATGAAACTCATTTTGACCATGCAGACTTCTTCAACTTGGAACGGTAGGCCCAGATTTGGGGCCAAATCGGTTTGACCACTTTTGAGAAGAAACATTTTGAAATTTTGAAAAACACCATAATATTAGGCAGGGAGTGATAATTGAAAAAAGGTTGAGAAAAAATTCAAATTTTTACTGATCATGAATACAATTAGCCTATGAATATGATAGGCCTACACGTAATTTTAAATTGTCAAAAGAATCGGACTAGCATGTTTGAAGTAAATTATTATTCAATGAGTTAATTTTCATCAATTGGGCTTCTGTCAAGTGAGAAATGACAAACAATCGTTTCCATAGCAACGCAGCGAACTGGTGGATATTCTGATTGGTAAATTCCAACGGATGCACATTGTTGGCTGTCAATTTCAACAATGATTGACGTCACTTGACAGAAGCCTATTCCTGGAGAAAGTGATTACCGGTATTCTTTATTCAGTATCTTGCGCACAGTGATTCACGGGCTTTGAGGTCTTGACAATTTCCACTTCCACCAAGGTGTGCAGAGCTTTCGAGTATATTTCGCATTAGTCGAGGTGTGCAGAGCTTTCGAGTAGACTTCATACAAATTTCTCGCTCGTCTTATAATGCATATGCTGCGTTTGCTTAGTTGGTAAGGTCAAAAGACCCTAATTTAATATACAATTTACCATAAAGGTTGCCGCGGGTAACGAGTTGGTTTATTGAGTTGGATTTACTTATTATTATTTATTCACACATCAGCTTTGGACCATGGGTCCGGTGGCAGTTGATTCTAAATACTAGTCCTTATTTTAATAATTTTTATTTTAAGTTTAGAGTAGAATAAAATGTGTGAAATAAAAAGATTTGAAATACAAATGTCACTCGGCAGCCAACGCACTTCTTCCATCTATCTGATCGTCCTTAGGTAGCATGCATAATTGCTATTTATTAGTAATAAGTATAAGTAGGTAATAAGTAGAGTAAAACCTCTTTGGTAAGTTTCTCTTCAGTACATTTTTCACCTTGGAAGTTTCATTTTTTGATCCCATCCTTATGCTCCCACAGTTCCTTAAGTAAGTTTTTCACTTGAGTAATTTCTTTTTGTCTGGTTCTGTGGAAACGTACTAAAGAGGTTCCACTGTACTGATGACGCCTTCATACATTCTGGTACAAGTCGAAAATATCTGGGCAGTACCTGGTACTGAATTTTCGGGAAAATTTTAGCAGTAGTCGAAAGATATCTAAAAATGTCTGCACCTGCTTTATAATCTAATCTGCAGTTGTGCGGGAATGATTGTTGTAACGATCGGAGATGAGAAAATTAGACGAAATATCTCTATGTAGATGTAGAAGAATTGGTGGAAATACCCCTTGACACAATTGAGTTGGTTATCTGGGTTCAATATTATATAGGCTTTACAGTATATTCTTTTTTTCTACTTGTCAAACAATGCATTCATCATAAATGCCAAAGGATACGAATAAAATGAAGACCAATGGATTTTGAGTTACTGACTGGATTAAGTCCATTGTTACTTATAAATTAAGGTCCCACGTTAGAACATACGGTAATACTCTAGTTGGTAGGTTCAATACCTGTATCTGAGAGCATCATTAATAATTAGTATACTGTTCTGGAAATCTGAGGGAAATTTGTACTTGTATGTTTGTTTGGTATTGCTGGCAGGTACATATCTAACAAAAATAGTTGATAAGAAATCGCAAAACTGCATTTTTAAGCGAATTCTGAGAAAGTATGGTCACGGCTTAAGCTCTTTGGCCCTGACCTCACTACCTGTGTTTCATGCATCTCGTTGTCACCTTACAGACGTAGACTCCTCCGAGGACGACGAGCCCCTGATCGACCTTGCCGGCAAGACCAAGGTCGTTGCGGCCGGAACGCATCGCAACCATCGGGCCACCCCCAAGTCGGACACGCCGGGTGCTAAGTCTGAGACGCCGAGGCGTTCGGGCAGGCAGTTGGCGGCGGGCGGCGTCGCCACCACGCCGGTACGGGCGCCTGCCCCCAGCGTGGTGGCGGTCAAGCCCAAGCTGGCGCAGCCGGTGGTGGTGGCGGCGACGGCGGTAGCGGCACAGGGGCCGGGGGAGGAGCAGCCAAACAGCAGGCGGAAGACTAGAAGCGGGGGCCCTACATCGTCAGGTAATGTGCAGCCTTAGCGGTATCGTCCAGCGTAATTATATGGAAAGAAAAATCTGAGATCTTTTATTGTCAAAGGACATCACAGCCGTGGAGTCATATTTGAATGAATAATCAAGATGTTTTTTCTCCCAACTTTGGAGAAAACTAGAAATGGTCTCAATTTCAGATATTATTATTTATTTATCCTATAGAGACCCGTCCCCTTTCTTGAGTTGATGTAGGTTTCATCAGATTCTATATCGAAACAAGCAGAATCATGACTCGGAAAAGAGGGCGGGTCCATAATAACCCTTACCATGATAACCTTACCCTTGAACAGTCCTAATAGGTCAGGTTGGGTCCAAGTCGGTACTAACTTGACGTTGATAACCCCAACTGTGGTAGCCTAACCCTAGCAGTCGAGTTGGGTTCGATATGGTGTTTGGATATGGGTTAGTCCTGGCAGACAAATAATTGCAAATTGACATTTTTGAAATTTAGATGATGATTTCTAGTTTTCTCTTTATTTAAGGGAGAACAGTCATTATAATCGTTTGAACGTCTTCAATTTCCCTTCTGACACTCGTAATGTCGATTTGAATTTTACTCATTCGTTTGTATTGATCACTGTATTCATGACCTTAATTGGTGTTAACATTGTTGAATTATATATTTAAATTTGATAAGTGATTTTGTCATGTTAGATATGAGATTTCAAATTATTTGTCGTGCCTTGAGGACTAGTAGTAGGGATGAACTAGTACAGGGATGTCTGCGGTGGTAAGATTTTTCCTATCTGGGTACCCATCTTCATTTCCGGACCCCTAACCGGGTACCTCCCTCCCCTCACTAAAATGATAGGCCTTATACCATCTTGATTTATAAAAAGACACATTATTTTTCTCAATCCATTCATCACTCTAAAAAGCAACAGTGTTCCCATCAAGATCAATCAATTTTCCACCATTCAATTCTAATTTCCTTCGTTTTCACAACAAATTGTCGTGTAATGCTCTCAATTTACATTTTCAGTATCGACCCTCGCCTAACATAGTTCTGTGTCTCTTATTCCAGTGTCCGAGTGTGAGTCAACCAATAAAAGACGTCGACCGTCTCGCGACGGCAAATGACCTGCGGAGACGCCTAGTGGCTGACACTCGCACTGACCCCGACTACGCTGTGGGTCCTAGACTAACGAACCAGCCGTTAATGTTATTATTATTATTATCAATAGACTTAGACCGACAAACAACCTTCTTCGTGCCAGTCGTGTATAAACAAAGGAGCCATAGTTGTAATGATTATAATAAATTTCATGTGTATATTCTGTAGGACTAGCAGCTATATCGTTTGGTCTGTGTCTTGACTGTTTTAAATGTATTTATTGTACAGTAAACTCTCGTTAATCCAAGATGGAAGGGACCCTGAAAAAATGATATCGATTGATAAAGATTCGGATTCCCCAAAAAACTCTTTTTCAACGAAAATCATCACTCTTCCTGCTTACAATTTAGTCAATTTCGTATTGCGCGTGAGAGAAAGCAACAATCGGCGAGGCCTTAGCAGTGGTTTCTATTACGTAACGTAATAGAATCCGTTGCTAGGGCCTCGTTGAACGTGATACTTGCCTAGCTCTGACCACACGCGATTGTGCTTCTATTGGCGCTCGGCCGTCCCGAGCCGGACGAGCTAGTGTTCTGAGCTCATCATAAATCATAGATCTCATGCTCGTCAGAGCGCACTCGGATGACACGCACAAAGCAACAAACAGCTCAGCTGGCTTCGGCTTATTCTTACGTGTCATATAAACAGGAAAACATTGGGTAAATAATTATTAATTCAAGGAATTCACTAAAACTATTTTGAATTATCCAATCCAAAAACAGTGTGTTGAAGCAATTGAAGGGATGAAATATTAGTTTGAATTACAGCTTAGCTGAATTTCGTATTAATCCCCATACCTTCAGCCCGGAACCGACTTGAAGTTCAAAATATATCAAGTCTCAGATTAACCGAGTTTGTGTTAACGAGGGTTTACTCTAACTCTAACTGACTAATGAGAGGTTAATTTTGGTCCTTCATATTTTTTTTTCCTGAATAATTTTTATTTTAATATCATTGTTTTAAAAATACCTTGTCTGATTTTTTAATTTAAACTACAGTATAAAATAGTATTTAAATTCTGCTTCAACAAAATCAAAGTCGACTAGTATGACCCAACATGAAATGGGTCTTTCAGTCAGCAGAATAAATAGCATGATGCTACAATATCTTGGTATGGTACATGACAAATGAGCTGCTAGTCTACCTACGTTATAACATCTACTTTATTGTAATCATTAGAAAGGGCATTACGTTAGCAATCTCTCGTGAGATTGCTTGTTAGTAATGCCCATTTTCTCAACCTCGAATGCAGAAATAAATTAAAATGCCATTAACTGATCGTCGTCAGTAAGCCAAGTTGTGAGTTAATCAAAATTCACGTGATTGTAGGAAAACGTTGACTAGGAAGAATCTACAAGGTAGTTGCAACTGAGATTACCGCTTTCCGATACAACTTCTACGACTAATAATTGCTACGTCTTGAACCGTAATTATGACTGAACCGGTAGTATAGATTGAATGATTGGTCATGAAATCCACCTTTGGAGACATGTACATATTCTTCTTACAAATCTAATACTGTACACAAACGAGTTTTTCATCCCAAATCAAGTTTTTGAACAATGTTACAGGCCTGTAAATTTATGGCAGTATATAATATCAATTCTGACAATTCCTAGAAAGTTACCGTAACTATTCAATTGACATAAATTTGTAATATTGTAGATGGGAGGAGATCATTAATGAATTTAATATCTACCACATTGCCACGAGGCATGATTACCCCCCTTTTTCAATTCCCCCAGTTTGAATAAAAAAAGTCTCATTCTTATTATTCATATTAGTCTTTACTCTTTACTTATTGTTTTTTCCAAAAAATTACATAATTTTTTTAAAATTTCCTTCTATAAAATGAATATGGGAAGTTCAGTATTTTGTAAGCATTCAGCAGCTGTTCCACTTATCTGGACAGCTAGCGCATTTGGAAAGCCTTTCGTCTTGCCTTCTTTCACCGACTTTGTTAGACCTTGTTCGTCAACATGTTTGAATATTAAATCTCAAGTTTGGTTAGGAATATGTACGTCTCCAATTGCGATTGAACTACGTAACGTGTTTGGTGACCAGACCCAATACGACGTTTTTTAAACATTCTCGTGAAGTTTGTTAAAAATCGTTACATTATGTTGTAAAGTCACTGTCACTTCACGTACTGTCTCTGGTATCTTCTGAAATGGACTAGTTCGTGGAAATTTCAAAATTTCGTAATTGAGCTGTTTAAATGATGTTGAAAGTCGAGTGGACAATGGAAATTGATTACAACATTAGAGAACAAAGTTATGAAATCTATCTTTCTCTCGAATGATCATTCAATATTTTTTCAAGTACTCTCATAGTTTCTAAGAAAAAAATAAAATACCGAAAAAAACTAAATTGGCGAAAGAAGTGGAAATAAAGTGACGCGAAATCTTAAAACTTGGCGCAAGACAGCTTAGCTTCAGTTTGGCTCAATAGAAGTGTTGTTTGACTCTAACCGACTCGATAAAAACGTTTAAATTTAGGCACATTATTGAATTGTTGTTTTGTGTTGTTTTGAAAACAGCGTGACGTTCAAGTTAGGCGGACGTGATTGGCTTACTTCTTAGGGCTAATGCATTAATAGAGATTATTCTATATAATAGTCGTGGCCAGTACAAAGTTTTTCTACAGACATTTTTTTATTTTCTATGTAGTCGGGTCATATCGTCGGGACGCTTCTTTGTTATAGAATTAATTGAAGTGGATTAATCGAGATATTTGAAGGGCGTTGATTAATATTTTGGTAATTTATAGAGTGCTTGTGATGTATTAGTGTTTGTGTAAAAAAAAAACTGTTGATTTATTCTTAAAATATTATCAATTATTGAATGGAAACTTTACACGTTTGTCTTTTTATAAAATTATCGGAAATCTAAAACAACTCGTTAGCCTTCTAGATTTGTGAAGAAAAATCCTATAAGAATAGAAGCCTACACTTTTTAAAAATATAGAAAAATTTACGTAAAAAAAAATACTAAAAAAGATACTAAGTATATAATATATATTATGAGTAGGCTTATAAAGAAGCTTTCTGTACGTTGACATGATAACTCAAGCCCGAGTGTTGCATTGCATTTGGATTTCCTTAGTTTTATAATTATTTATTAAGGTAAAAACAAACGTCTGACGTCGATAGTTGATTGTCAAATCAGATTTCATTAACATTGTTATTATGTGGTTACAAGAATTCCCACAAAACCCAAGTAGCATCAGTTGTTCAGTTGTTTTTGTTATACTTTTATGTGGAAAAATAGATATATTATAAATATTATATATATATTACGAGTTTTGTACAGAACGGGGGTTATTACTAGTTCTACATATTTAGAAACGTGATAATTTTCAAGCTAAGAATAATTGTAAATAGATAGCATTAAATTGAATTTTAAAATCTAAATAATGTATTTACTCTATAGTTGAATATATTACTATACTGGGAGGGGTCCTAGATACATTAAAATCACCGATATATATATATCTATATATATATATAAATAAGCTTGAACTTCTGTCTTTTGTCAACTTTTATTTCATTACTTTATGTTTTATTGTCTTATTAATTAATAATATATATTATCATACTAATAGTGAAGTGCCGTATATGTTATCCATTTTCCCACCTCTACTAGTGATTTCTCACCCAATGGTTGTTTTTCTCTTGCATCACCAAGTGTCATTGTGCGTTCTCAACAACTACTAATGTAGTCAATACAAAAGCTATTGTTGTGGCAATACCCCAAAAAACAAGCTTTTCTTAATTAGGGAATCGGTGCATTTTTTAATTATTGTCGCAAAAAAAGGTAATAATTTTTTTAATGCTATTATCAAATTACAGTTCTAATGCTATTATCATTATAAATATATATATTATACATGATTATTGATAGTCTTGTGAAATAATTTGTAAATAATGTTGTAAATATATATTGATTGATAAAGTATGATCACAAAACCATATGTATATTGTACAGAAATGCCCTGCTATTAGGCCTAGGTTTCTTTGTATTTTAGTACATACAAAACATTGTCATTACTCATGTAGCTTTCGGAGTCAAAAGAAGTCATTTCAAAGATAATCTGTTTTTCTTTTGCTTATACGAATGAGGCCTATTCCAATCCATATCCTCTTCACATTCCAAACGTAACGTCGAGCAAAAACTTCGTGATCTCGGTGGCGGAAATGAATCTTTGAATTCATATGAGCCATAATGTTTTTTGTGTAAAATCTAAACATGTGTGCAAACGACTTTCTTTATTTAGCTGGGTTCTAGCTACCTAGGCTTGCGTGTATCTACATATGAAGTTGGACGTCCATCAATATAACAAACCGTTATATTTTAATGCTGCAGCTGTAATATTTGTTTCTGGAAGATTGTTACGATGACTAAAGCACATGCATCTTTCATTCTTCAAGTTGCATGATGTAATTACTCATAGTCATATGTTACTAGTGGGTCCGTAAATAACCCAGTTTTGAGGATAGATGGGATAGATAATTTTATTATGTAAGTTGAGCAAATCACAAGTTGATTCATTTTTATTTTTTAATTTCAGATTTAATTTTTCAAGTTTCTTATTGGCATATAGGTTTATATTTATTAAATCACTTGTCTGGTGATAGTGGAAAACTAACTGAAAACTGTTCAATAATTCCAGCTTTATTATTATTTATTTGTTTCATTGTTTTGAGATTTAGGAGTGCTCAATACTTGTTTTTTTTTTCTTCAAGCCAATTAGTGTATTAGCAAGGCAAGTATTAGTGGTTGGATAAACAGCTGATGAAAATCCTCACTCAAACAAAATTGTGATTTCCATTTTTGTGTCTTGTCACTCTTGGGCTAATCTAATTGAATAAGAAGTAGTAGTAATAAAGTTTTATTTCCATTAATTGTACATTACATATGACACAGTGTGAGCACAAATGACAAGGTATGAACACAAACCCTTTAGGATATATACCATTAAGGGTGTATGGAAAGGTTTTTAACCATATATAACTTATTAAAAAATAAGTTGATAACATAATACAAGATAAATTAGAATAATCATAACGAGTTGGTATAATATACTGACATGTATATTATGCACCTATTATGTTAAAAGCATATCTAACATCGATCTGTTTAACCATTTCAACCCATCGCAAACCATTTCACAGTTTTGAGTCACCAGATTTAGTTTGAAAAAAATAACCATAGGCCTACTATATGTTGAAACATTAGGTCTGAATGAAGAGAAATTGATGTATGTTGTGGCTTCAGTACAATAAATGGGTAATTATGCAATTATGGATAAATTATGCAACATATTGGTCCAAGTATTCTCCACAATTTTTTTGTTCAAGTTATCAAACAGTCAACTGAATTTCAATAAAACTGGAAAACTTTTCAAAACAAATTTTGAAAAAACGTTTGGGATGATAGTGAAAATTTAATATGCCAACATTTGAACAAAAGTGTTTTAAATGTAAACAAAATGTTTGTTTGACTTATTGTTTGACTGGATCTGAAAAAAGTGTGTGCATTATGCCTATTGGTCTACTACTGTAATGTAAGATGAATCATCATAAAAGCTACATAGATGCAAATAGATATACCCTATGACACTACCTACATTAGTTTTGTATTATTATATTAATCTGATATTATTGAATGTATATTAAAATTCAACATACAACTGAAATAAATTACTTCTAAAAGTTTTTTGTGGGAGCAATAGCAAAGGATTCTGATTTTTTTTGGGGGGGGGGGGCTCTTCATAGATCGATGGGCATGCAGGGCTAATCCACATGAAACATTTCCTAGACATCTCAGTCATCTATCTTGGAATGGTATAATTTTGAGAAATTTATATGTTTAATGTAATGTTGAAATTACCCATGCCAATAACATTACAGAAAAAATGTGAAAATGTTTATTATTTCCTCCAAAAAAATCGAGATGTTTTTTTGGCAACAATAACGAGCATGTTTGACAAGCTTATAGAAATTGCGTACGCCCCTTAATCATCACTCATGAATCACAATTTTTTATCAACATTGAAACTCAATATTACACTTTGTGATCTACTTTGAAAAGGGCGCCGCTCGAGAGACGTCAAATGTCACGTGACAGTCGGTAAGACAGGTAGCTGCACACCAGCGTAGGGATATTGAGGTCATGCGAGTAGAAAGCAAACATGACGAACTGAAAGACAAGATCATATTAATTGAATTCGTCTTGTTTTTAGAGGATGGTAATGATAAAAAAACGAATTCTCCTGATAATTTCAGATTTGTTCAATGTTTCATAGCGGAACATATCATTTATTGATATGTTTTGCCGAACTATTTTCTCTGAGTTCTCTTTGTAATGACTTCCTTCCTACTTTTCCCTCGACAGCTGAATCAGTTCCAGTTCAGTGTTCGTGAGTTGAACTTGTCATACGTCATTTTCGTCCTTGGATAGGCCTAGGCCTAGGCCTACAATTTTTATTGCTTCAGTGTCATTTCATTTAGTGTTTTACCATAAGATTTATATCATAATAGAACGTGCTCATTGTGATCAATCTCCAGGTGGCAGCTGTCAACGAAAAGTGTGAAGTGTTTTTAGTTCGAAACTCGTCAGTGCAAAAGTATTGATCGTACGATCGTGTGTGCTGCCAGTGTTAACACTTTCTTTGTGTATATTACTGTTTTGAAACCATTCTCGTGGTAGGTTAACTTATACCATTTATTTTAAATAGAGCTGATCTTAATTCCTCATGCTATGGTTTGATTATAAACATCACTTCTTGCTACGGCCAATCCTTGATAGCGCCTGGTAAAGGCCTAGGCCCCTAGGCCTAGACCTAATACGACTAGGCCTAGGCCTATGGACCCTTGATTTTAGGTCATAACCTAGGTCTAGGTGCCTTTTAGTCCTAGCTAGCACCTTTGCTAGGCCTAGGATTAGGCTGTTATAGGCCTGGGGTATCGGTTACATATACGGCATATTTACAAAATATGCCGTAGGTCTATATGTAACCAATCATTTTTTGAGAAATGAAAGTCACCATAAAAAAAAGAAGATGAATGATCAGTTACATATACGGCATACTACCTTACGATTGTGAGGGGGAAATTGCTATTTGAAGTGAGCAACGAATTAAATTTTCATGTGGTCAATCGCACGCCGAGATTAGTTGGCCTACAAGTATTTGATCAAAATTCTGTATTGGCATAAACCTAGCTTTTTTCTTTGAGAATCAAAATTGAAAAAATGAATTGGATATTCAAAAATATCAGCGCACGTATACGGTCAAGATTGACAGTTCACGCAGAGAAAGAATCAAATCTCGTTAGAAAGACGTTGATAGATCTTTATCTCTCTTAATTATTTCCAGCTGATTGCTCTCATTACTGGGCACTGTGTTTGGTGCCCTGAAAACCGAGAATGGAGAGTATGATGCAATTGACTTCGCAGAATCCTCTGTCTCTGCTTGTCAAGTACGGCATAATGGCTTGGAATGGCACCTGCGTGGATAATTGTTCCGGCCATGGGGAGTGTCACAATGGCACTTGTCTCTGCGAGGTAAGCTGGAGAAAATGTTACTTCTAATTTAGTTCTATATTTTCAGTTGTTCACAGCACTTGATTGTCATGTTTTTCTTCTTTTTCAATTGATTGTGTGGTGAGTTGTAGGCCTACCGGTACCAATTAAAAAAAATAACAAATAGGCCCATATGTATTGCCTGATGATTATTTGTAGGAAATAGGCTCATATGTATTGCCTGATGATTATTTGTAGGCCTATGATAGGCCTAAATGATTCCCAATCTCAATTAAAATCTGCTACCTGTACAGTCATGATAGATGTTATTGAAACTTTGAACGGTGTTGATTTTATGAATTTGAGTTCATGGCTACATGTAGCCTAGTACCGGTACCCAGTAAATGGATGAAAACAAAGTTTTGTTCAATGTGTCGCTAGTAAAAGTGATGGTGACTGGTAGTTTCTATTGCCATTCAATCTATGTTTCCTGAGGTTAGTTACACTTCTGAACTGTCAATGTCAACTAGGGTCTAGGCTTGTTCGCTTTTATGATGATAACCAAATTAGAAGACGTAGACCCATTCTGGCAGTCTTGATGGTGGTATTTGATGAGTTTGATTTGATAATTGACTGCCTGACATGACTATCATCTAACTAGAGGGAGTGGATTTACGGAAAAATCAATTTGGAAAAATTTTCAGAAATTTTCCGATTTGATGGAAGATTATTTGTAGCTTATTAGGCCTACATCCCAACGTATATTGTTCATATACCTATACATTATACCTCTATAAAACCTCTTTAGGACTCCTAATGGTAGAGCACAGTCTTTGGGTGATATGGAATGGAGTACTTCATTCTATTCCTATCAGAGTAACGTTACTCTGAGAGGAATAAAAAAGTGGCATACCTTGAAATACCCCCATAATAGACCTACATTAGGCTATTAATTAGGGGCCTGCTTACTCAATTGTGTAGGCTCTATCATGCAGCTGCTAAAGTTGGGTTGCAATGGAAAATAAAATTACATACAATTATAAAAATTACGACAATCAAGTGATTCAAGTCTATAACATTATTGATTTCATTTCTACTGAGTATTTTCTGGAAAAATGGAAAATTTCCAATCTGGAGACTTTTCCGTCAAAACATCTCCAACCCACTTGCGTATTTCTAACACAACCATAACTCAGTCATGTTATTGAATGAGTTATGGTTTTGATTTAAAAATCATATAGGCCTAAATCAAAGAACATTTTCTAATTGATCTATATTTCAATTCTTTTTCGTGTACCGGTAACACTGCAAGACGTGAATATGCCCAATGTTTTGTTTCTAGATCCAGTTTGACGGTCTGGAGTGTCATACGCCTAACATGAGCTACTACATTGCGTTTTCAACTATATTCTTCTTCATGGCGTTAGTTTGTTTAATACAACTAGTCATGTGTATAGTGGCCGAGTGGCAAAGGATGAAGGCACCCTCGTTTTTACGAGCGTGTCGGATAACCACGCAGAAGTTGCTCTACTTTGTCGTGTTCCTTGCTTCGCTTCTACGTGGCGCTTACTTCACGTCACCGGTAAGTTGGTTGATGGCAAAAATAATATTGTTGTACTTGTGTCTGCAAAAGAAGAAAGTCATCTACCAACTGAATAACTGTGAAAATGTTTGTAAAATTTTTCATAACCTCGCTGCAACTTTAATGATTTCACGCTTTTAAAAGATGCAGTTGCAAATTTCTTATCGCCAATCTCATCCTAACAGATCAAAATACCCTGAAGTTGCCACAGCTATACATAATAACGGTAATATTTGTGTAGGCCTATAGATGGTATTTTTTTGGATGGCCTACGTTTTTAAAATTGTATTCTATATTGGGGCTAACGACGCACTGTAACAATAACTAAGATCTATTTGCGTCGGATAAATGATTAATGATATGATGGGATGATGATATGCAGGTCTCTTAGGTAACTGGAAGGAAGTGATGGTGGCTTATATTGTAGGAACCATCCCGGCATTAGCCTAGACTACAGAGGAAAACCGCAAAAAAAAACTGTAAAGATTGATGGTGGCGGGGTTCGAATGAGGTCCAATAAGCCTCTCACCTACTGTATATGACTTCTTTCGTGGATACAAATATAATATAATTTTCAGAAAAATGTGTTGTAAATAGGAGATAGGCCATATATATGCAGTAGTTATCTGTATATATTATCAAAATGTTTTTGATGTATCGTCTTCAATTAACGAATCCACTCGACCAAAGAAGTGCGCATGTGTGATGTGCAAGTGTCACCGAGTATCGTTATTTCTGTGAAACCCCGTTTTCGTGCTCCTACTACTTCCATTTCTACAAATCAGTTCGATTCGTCTCCAGTTTTCCTACGTGTTCTGACAAATCTTTCTCTTTACGCATCTAATAGCTTGATGTAGAATATTTCTATCTAAGCCTAGCGTCTAATTATTCCAGCAAATACTAGCAGGTCTAAATGGGTATTCTAATATGACCTACATACTTATATGCAGTGGTCTGAACTTTCTTGTTTGTTTGTACAAGATAAAGCCTACTATGAACTGAATCCCAAGGTTCCGTCACAAATGCCATCAATATCAACTGGTGGTGATAATTTAATTAATATGTGTGTCTAGTAGGGCCTAATTATCAGTTTCATATGTTATTGTTACCCTTTGCCCTTCAAATAGTCTCAGACTGATAAGACCTGCTCATATCTAGACATTTGAGCACATAGCGATCCAGGAACAACGCATTCACAAGGACTAAGGAATAATTGGCCTACGAACAAATTGAAAAAAAAGTTTTTGAATGTTCATCAAAAAGAATCCACTGGAGACTTGGACTTTTGATTCAATCATTCTATATTCATTTAGACTTGGAATTTATTCAAATTAGGCCTACGGGTAACTAATTTAATTTATAAATTGGTCATTGTTTATTGTTGGTTCACGATTTTCATAGAACACAAATAAATTGTATAAATCAGGTCAAGATACAGAAATTATAAAACTAAAGATTGAATATTTTATGTTCAATTCAAGTTAAGAGTTTAGGTATTCGTCAATATTATAATGGCACTCCTTCATTAGGTGATGCTTGACAGCTAGCTTGAATTGAGTCAACTCTAGTCATTATTGAAGTACCTTTTCTTAAAATCCAAATGGTTTGAATAAATTACTAATATTACTCAATTTGATATCTATAATGTACAATGTAGAAGAGTATGAACTTTCTTCACATAGGATTCTGTCGAGTACTGGTAACAAATAACGAATAATGGTTACCTTGGCAATACTCAAACTGGTGGACTAGCACAGATTGTGAGTGGCTATTTATCAGTTGGTGAACATTGTTGTATGTCTCTCAACAATGAGTATGTCATTTGAAATTAGCCTATTAGACTAGAAATATGTCGAGAATGTCATTGTGAATAGTTTGATAATGTCAAAAATGTTGAAAAAACAAAATTTAAAAAATCAAGGAACCGTCCCCCGTGGTTTCGTCAATTAACGCACCATGTTGGAAACTTGAGTTGGGCATGGGTTCGAGTCCCACATAAGGCATGGGTTTTTGTGAATGTCCTCTCCCCTCTCATCACTTCATCGTTTCATCATCACCCTCTCATTCGTACTCCCGTATAACCTAGCTGTTGCTGGGGTCGTTGAGCAACATCAAAATAATTAAATGAAAAATCAAGGAAGCAATAGTAGTGACTTCCAGCCAAATATCTAGACCAAGGTCAATGAAATTTAAATATATAAAAAATTATTCGTAGTTCTTTATGCCAAGCTACCCGACTCTTATGAATTGATTGAAATTTTCTTTCTAATTTTTCTGGCGAGTGCCCAAAGTAATTTTATTGCAATGGTACTAGGCACACAGCTCTCAGAGTTCTTACTCTGCAGAACACAAATGAATGCTCAAAGTAATTGTTCAAACAAACACCTACTTTTTCATATTTTCATTTACATTAACCATTTTTTAAAAATTTTTTGAATAACATTGAAACTTGATACGAAATCATTGTTCATTGATTAAGGCTATGGATGGAAGATAGGATCGTTTGAACGAGCACCACAAGGGCGATCTGGCCTCCCCATTTAATTACTTTAAATAAAAAACAATGAACTTTGACACCAGTAAGTCTGCGTTGTGCTAAATTCAATCTGGACATATTTTATATCATAGAGGCCTATGCCATGCTTACTTATTTGCCTAATATTAAATACCTTGTAAGTTAATACCTTGTAAATACCTTGTAATCGTCAGTGAATATGGTATCCCATATGAAATTTATTCTTGCTCTCACCTAAGCAGGTTAACAAAGACTTCCGCTCTACGCATCAAACCAATTTTTTGTTCGTTTAAACAAAGCAAAACTTGTCTAGGTGTCATTGTTCTCAATTAAGGCTAAGGGTGTCAAGGTAGGATCTTTATTTATAAAAAGAAGTTTATACACCAGGAATGTATATTCAGTTATGTTAGTATCATATTAGTGTTGTGTTTGTATTGTACCGTATTGAGTTGAGTTTAGTTTAGTTATGTTGAAGAAAATGTTTGAAAAATGATGCTGACAAACTTCAAATATGTATAAAAATATGAATGAATTGAGAAATGAATATGTTGTAGGTGTTTTGACCTCAGATTCCTGGTAGGTAAATATAGTTTCAATTTATTTCAATTTGTTCAATATATTTTACGTTTGCTAGCGTAATTATTATCAAGAAGTAATTTTTATATTCAAGGTAGGATCGTTGAGACGGTGTACCACAAGTCTTCCGCTCCAAGTTTATAGGCCTACTGATTAGAAAAACAAAATATTCCTCTTCGATTATCTGCCTTGTATTCGTAGTGATAACATCATGTGTTTTCTGTTTACCGCAGAATGCGTTCCGTGAGGGCTGGTCTTCCAGCCTCATGAGTGCGTACTACCCTCTCCTCTTGTCTGGGTCGTCTCTGGTCGTCTGCTTTTGGGCTGAGGTGAGTCAAACTTCACGTTTCATGTTACGACCTTGGGTACAGTTACGTTGGACGAAGTTGCGTGGCCAAATTTACATGCATAGGAAACGGATTTTTTTATGTACGTGAAAAAAAGCAATTTACCGGAACTAAAACGATGTAGGCATACCTCTTTTGAATGAGGTATAATTGCTCGAGCTAATTGGATGAGCGATAGCAAAGACTTCCATCCTACTTTTTCGAAGCTTCATCTTTTTTATTTTTGTGTATTTTGTAATCACTGTAGGCCTACTGATCGCACGATTTGAATCAACATGAAGCTTTTTCTGAACGTGCGTTTTTACCATTTTCAAGAAACACCATCACAAGTTTCTAAATACCCCATAGGCCATAAGATTAGGCTGGAAATGAACATTTTGAAAAATGAAATCTCTCCAAAACAAATCAAATTTTCACTGATTGTAAACACATAAAAGATACAGATTATCACAAATTTTCATCTAGATCGGACGATCCGTTTTGAAGTGAATAATTTAATAAATGTTTTTTATTTATCAAATCTAGATAAAAATACTAATAGCAGAACCATGGTGTCAAGATCTACGGCTTTCTTGACTCGAATTGAAAATTTATTTCGATCGATTTTCAATTTTCAATATCGTTTGTAATTTTCATATCGAACAACAACCCTACTTTTCAATTTTATTTATGTTGGGTTTAATGTTGTAACATTTGATGGCTAAGATCTATTGGTATTACTTCTTTTCATCTTGCACACTCCTTTATCACTTTTATACAGTCACGTTATATTATAAATTACATTCTTTGCACACATGGGAAGTATGAAAATTAAAAAAATCTTCACGCCTATGTCCAGTTCAAGTTGGGCTGTCAATTAGGAAATGGAACAGTGACATCATTAGTTTATTTTCATTGTACTGTAACCTCATTACTATTTGAATAAAGTAGTCTCTTAATATCCAGACTTTTACTGTATGCTAATTCCCCTGTCATCTGGATGCAGATGAATGACATACACACTTGAATAGGGTGAACTATGGTTGCTAGCATTATTAGTCGTAATTTCATTCGTGTCACAGTAACTGCTCAACCGAATGTGTCGACACCCACAATTGGTTATTAAGGTCTAACTGGTGTATTCATAACGCATTTTAACAAATAAAATGTAATGTTTTAAATACATATTTTATATTTCGAATCAATGCATGTCATTAATTTTAATACATTTTTGTTTTTAAATGATTTTCATATGTTGAAATAATAACAATAACTAATGAATTAATTAATGAACAAATACAGTAGGCCTATATATAAACACATAATACTGTAGGCCTACATACCCGTAATAGCAAATAGTGGGAATTTTTAGCGATATGATTTATGAGTGTCATCAAATGTTATGGAACAACAACAACAAAACACATGGCAAAAATAAGTGAATCATCTTTCAGTCAGAGATCAAATATCCATTAAATGATTGGAACCTATTTTTCAATTTGTCTGTATTCAATTACTGGTGCTCACTGATGTAATAAACCGGTACATATCGATCTGTATTCAACAATTTGATATGTATTCGTACGAATGTATGAATAATGAATATCACATAAATATATATTATAAATATGTTTTCAATATACATATACAGTAGTAGGTCTATGTTTAGTCCTGTTCCCATTAGAGTTGAAGGTCATCTACCAACATAAAAAACACAAATATCTTCTATAAAGTGCTTATAGCTGTGGTAATTTGAGGGTCAACGATTTATCGTGATGAGATTTACAATTAGCAACACAACTACATGTTTCAAAATTGTAGCGAGTTTCATTGAATTATCGGCCTACGGTACTTATGTTTTTTACAATTGTTCAGTTGGTATACCGTGGATCTCTCGTGGACTATTTATTGGTTTCATGATGCTCATATTTCAAATAGGTGCTTCGTATTCAGTAGTTTGTCGATGTCTTGGCTGTATCATGCTAATGCTATTGTCATCTCGAAACATATATAACAATAGTCAGTTGGAGATGATACATGTTACGTGTGAAATTAGTCACGTCTTCATGATTAACTGCTCGAGTGTTGCTCTGCATGTTAATCCGTGACCTTGAATATATAGCTATAGTAGTAGTCACAATGAGAGTGATGCTGCTGGTAGGCCCACTGTTGTGTGGTTGTCAGTGATGTGGGTGATATCAATTAAACAGTTGACCATGTGCAGTTGAAGTAGCAGGTTCAAGTTCTAGTCTTATCTGGCACATCATGTAACATTGAATTAGCTGGCACTCTGCCTCGGTCAACTGACGCTCTGCGTCGGAAACTAATGTCAAGTCGGGCGTGGGTTCGAGTCTCGTAGAAGGCATGAACTTTTGTGATCTCGATTCATATTTTACTTGCTCACTTGCGCCCCTAAATAACCCAACTGTTAGTAGGGCCGTGGAGCAAGGAATAAATCGTCATCATAGCATTGAGAAACATTTTATACTTAACGAAGATCAATAAATGAATTATTATTATTATTATTATTATTTTGTTAGGATTATGAATTCATTTTATATAGGCTACTAGTAATGCTCAATGGAATTTCAAATCAACAAGCAGATAGTAGGTAACCTGATTATATCAACTACCGGTATGTAAAATGCAAATTGTTGATTCGAATAACAATCAATAAGTCAATTAGTATAAAATAGGTAGTATCTAACAAGTAGTTCAATCAGGCCCTGAATAAATTGCTGGCTAATCTAGTTGGAAGAGGTTCGTGAATTGCACAGAATTATAATGTTCTGCAAAAGGCTTCAACATACCGGTATGTTGAACGAAAACCATCAACTTTCTCAAGTTAGCAAGAAAGCAACTATTATTGTATTCACTTGAATCTGTATGAGAGGTCCACAGCAAACTCCCAATCGTCAGAGCTTGAGGATAGGTACAACGTTGAAAAAGACGGACGTTGTTTGGAGTTCTCATTTCAACTTCAATGTACGTACTGACGCAGGTTGACCAGTGGCTTGCAAGCTGAACCGTCTTTCAGATCGGGTTCGATTCCCGCTGTGATAGATCACCTTGACAGTGTTTTTTTTTTTGTAGTTTTCCTATGTCGATGACGTTAGTACTGGGTTGGCTTCTTGTAAACAGGCCATGATGATTTCCTGCCCACTATCTATAAAGAAAACCTAAAATAGGCTAAAAAAATTCCTTCATCTCATCTTTCCATCATCTAATACATCACTCACTGACGTCAATAGATCTAAATTTAGTTGGTTATCAGTATAGTGGTCAAACCCAAGATGGATAAAAAATCATATATTATATTTTTATACAAATTATTGTGCGTAGAATGAAATTGATGTCGTAGATAGAATTCTTCTCACGGGAGAAGAGGAAGTAGATTACAATACAGCAGCAGTGTTGTGGTTTATGAATTTGAGTGAGTAGAACATCCTGCTGACTAGATGTCCCCCTTTCGACATGTGGCATGTTAATCAATAACGTGCTAAATGAAGCATCTCACTTTGAGTGTAAATTCATGCCATGCTTAATTAAATTAAGGGCTATTCAATTTCAATTCAATTTCAATTTCAACATGTTTTTTATTCACATTAAACAATCACATGATAAATATGAAATAGAATAACAAACACATGGGGATGATAACAAATGAATTCAATACGAATATAACGGTAAAATAAGAAAAATGAAGAAGAACTGCCATTAGTGCGAAATAAGTTGATTAATAATAAGAAGCCCGCATGAACTTGTCCCTTCCAGTTTTAGTACCAGTAGTAGACATTCTTGTGACTACATTTCAAAATGCTATGCCCTAATTTAGGTATTTAATTGAATTCAATGAGCATATCCTATGGTGTTCATTGTTTTATTGTTTTATTCAATGGTAATGTCCATTTTAGAGTTAGTTTTTAACAATAATTCATTAGTACATAATCTTGTGTTCACAATGGAAGGTTCTGACCAGCCCTTCCCTCTACCCCACACCACTGCATAGTCCAAATATATTCTTGGTAAGCCTACCAAGAATATATTTGGACTATGACACCACCGCTTGCATCTTCTTCCGTGGTTACAAGTATATCAAAATATTGTTAGTGCTGTCTGGAGGAAATGTGTTTTTCGATTGTTAGTGGGGGGGGGGGGGGGGGGCGTTGTATCTAAAATATTATTGAATTTAGGAATTCAAATCTATGAAATTATACTTCATCCAAAAACTTCACATTGGAAGTGTAAAAATTAGAATGTCAGTGGCTTTCATTTGGCATATCAGTATATTACTTCCTAGCTTGATAATTCTGTGCTATCCATAGACCTTAAATGTGCAATTTAAATTCAATTGGTCTAGTCTTTTAATCAGTGGTTGATTGAACTATTTGTTGATGGTCAACGCACCAATTGATGAATTATATAGATCGATAATTTGCGAGATTGAAATGCTCCTGTTACCCACCATATTCTTGTCGATGATCAATTCGATGACGGGCAACGTATTAGTTTTGCCCTCCAATATCAAATGGTTTTAGGCAATTGGTTGGGCTTAATTGCTTGATTTAGCTGTTTTATCGTGCCTGTTTTACTAACTGTAACAGATTGGCGATCAGTCTCGAGCAATTTGAAGCAATTTAATGGGCTTTAAATTAAATCTACTGTCAATTATTTATTGTTTTGGTTATGTGGCAGATATCGAGTTATATATCATTCCAATATGAAATATCACTACCCTCAAAATATATTTTTACCTTTCAAATAAATACCGGTATGTGTTTCTCACTCGTTTTTGAGACTTAGAAAAGTTTCATTCAATTTTTCTCAATTGTTATTTTAAATTTGACACATCTAAGCTAAAAATTGAATTACCCAAGAACTGTCAGTACATTTCAGCAATACAATAACCATGCAATGATAATATAGTATAAACAACATTATCTGGTAGTTTAGCTGATCTACAGTAATTAAAATGCAATTTCAAAACCAATTAATGTCCATGGTTACCCTTGAAATTTCATTGACTCACTAATTATACTTATTTGATAGTAAAATTATTGTCACTATGATCATTATCTTCTTCTTCTATTACGAGACAGATAATTGTCATGGCAACTAGCAATCTCAACTTGTTCAACTAATTACTTTGAGACTTGAGAGTGATTGTTTTAACTGCCACTAAACGTGCGTGTTGGTCGTGCTGACTCAATGTTGCATGTCTAGCAATGCGATAGAACCCACGGGACGCTTCATAGTGGTAACCCTGTCATTGTTACAGGTCTAGCAGGGAAGACCTTCTGTCTGATTGTACTAATCTATAGAGCTGGTATAAGCAAAGCAGTTTATTGTTTCAAGGGAGCAAAATTTTTATGGCACAGAGGTTCTTGAGGGGCTATAATTTGTCCATGTTACACAGTAGGGAATTATAAAATTAAAATGGAAAAAATTGAAGGCATACCATCCATACCCATGAATTTTACTGCTGGTGAGCATATATCAGATAATAATCTAAAATATCTAAATTAACCAAAATAATGTAATCTTCATAACCAACCCATAAACTTACCACGGCTTTTCTTAACGGAGGATCCACAAAATTCAAGATCAATCCGTCACGAAAATTCAGTGCCGTTCATTCATGCATTGGTTCACATATAAGTAAAACAATAGAATTATGGCCTAACAATATATTAGTATACCTAGCATGTACAACATTTACATTTACAACGTAGGCTTACTGTGCATTTTTTTCACATCAGAAACGTATCTAATGTTCCCCAATTAAGACTGAGGCTTGCAACGTAGGATCGTTCGGGACAGGGCACCACCGCGGCGATTTTACCACTCCAATTGAATTCGGCCCATTTGTCGAAACTAAACAAATATAATTTTGAAATATTTTGAGATAACTCAAGTCTTCAGGTGAAACTGTAGGCTAATTATATGGATGTCGATAATTCGATAACGATGATGAAGTCTTGATTTGATTTCACAGTCACATTCACAGTTGATTCAACCACATTAAAATACATTATGACAAAAATTTACAACCCTAAATACATACTGAAATTAGCAGAATATGTATTTTGTCCTACGCACACTCCTCGTACTTTCTATGAAAAAATTACTATAAAATGTGCGTAGATTTTATTTCAATACAAATTTCGGAAAACTGTTTTACGTGACTGCTGGTTCATCGTTAACTGCATTCGTAATGCGTTCATCGAGAGTTTTGCTTCAATTTAGTGAGACAATCTATTCTTTAATTTTCAATTTAATTTTTTTTTTTACGATTGAACTTCTAACGTTCTATTAGCCTTTGATACGACATCTTTCCGAGCATATGTCGCGCATGCAGAGGCTGCATGGCAACTTACTCGTTAAGTATTCATTGTTGACAGACACTGCTCTTACCTGTTATAGATGGCCTTCACCTCTATGTGTTATTGCTATAATGCAAGTACATTATTTAATTCATATTAGGCCTATTGATTTCATTTTTTGTGAGAGGGAAACTTGGCACCAGATAGGTTTTCTTTGTTGACCTTCACCTTGACTATCTCCATGAAGTACAAGCTTATGTGCATATGTTGATGCAGCTTTACGGTTTGCTTGCAGTTACCCAGCAGACAGATTACTTTTATTGGAGATCGTCTCAAGGTTGCGTGGTTCCCAATCAACCAGAAAGACTGAAAATTTCAAAATTTCAAACTTTTTTTTTTGGGGGGGTATACATTTTCATTTCTTACCTCTGGTTGTGTTGTAGTTAGCATTATAATTTATAATTGTTTTTCAAACTGGAGTTATATAATTTTGGGGTGGTAAGATTGCCCTTGTGGTGCCCCGTTCTAACGATTCTACTTTCATCCACAGCCTTAATTGGCGGAGAATAATTTTGTGTGAAATTTTTATGTTATTCAAATACAAATTATCAACTCACTGCTTCGAATAGAGTTAGAATATGAATAATTAAAGGCATTAAGGGCGTTATCAAATTATTCATACTTTTTTGCTTCATCAATGACACTGCTTCACCATAGAACCATTGAATTTGTACAACTCACAAAACTTACAAAATCAATGACAGAACGTACTGAAAATCTAATAATTCGACTTGGAGATTTGTTAGTGCTCAAGCATTAGGTTAAAAATATGTATAAGTTGAATAATTTTACAATATTGAAATTTTAGAAAATTGAAATTATCAAAATTTGTCAACCCCAAGTCCTTTTAAAGAAGGATTTTGAACCATTCACTCTTTAAACTTGTTTTGAACACATTTTTGTTTGGTGTTGCCAGTTCCAAAAATTTTCAAATTCAAAATTTCTCTCTTTCAAGTTTTTCAATCAGTGGCGAGTGAAGCTGTGTATTTATGATCTAATGGGTGACACTGGGACTAGGTTAATTTTACAAAACATTGTTGTGTATTTAGCTGGTATGTTCAAACTATCCTCGATGTTCTCTGCTGCACATGCATAATCTTGTTTTATAAGGGACACTCATGCTTCCTTATGGCAGTGATATAATGGATGGGTGGATACTGGATATATGACACTCCCCTCAGTAAATTAGATACAGTTGTGTTTGCCCTGCATTGTAAAAAGTTTCTACTTCCTGAATACCCTGTTCACTCTAATTTGAGTTGAAAGTTGTTAAAATTGGATTTCTACTTTTTTTTCATTACGAATATTTGTGTTGAAAATTTATGTGTATGAATTGTCAGTTTTTACCAAAGTGTAAGGTCCGGTTTTACGAATAATAAATGTGTTGATTAAACGATGATTAGTGGATTAGCTTGTTATTACCCTTGGTTACCAATGGTATTTTTGTACCTTAATTAATAAATTAGCTTAATTAACACATTTTTATTATTGTCAATTTGGGATCTAAGTAAAACAAAAGTGAAATAAAATGGTGTACACTGGTATTCACGAGAGTTGGAGATTGTCTACCAACAAAATAAGGGAAATTCCATATTTTTTATGATGCTGCTTAACGACCCCAACAACAGCTAGGTTATATGGGGGTACGAGTGGGCGGCTGATGATGTAACGCTAAAGTGATGATAGTTGAAAGGACGTTCACAAAAACCCATGCCTTATGCGGAACTCAAACCCTCGCCCGACTTGACTTCAGTTTCTGACGCAGTGCGATAGTCGACCGAGTCGCGGGGCGGCTAATGCCTGTGGGATTTTCAGGGTAGGAGGATTTTACAGGGTGTTGAAAGTTAACGAAAAAACGCGTCTCCGTCTTTTGATACGTTCTTAAATGTTTAAAAGTGTCACAAGTTTCTTCGGTAGACCGGCGTTATCTCCCGTAAACATGAGCATATAATATTAATTTGGTATGATTTTTTAAATAGGCACACCATATGATTCTGTTGCAAATTAAAAAGTATGCAAATGTTTTAAGGAAGGAGGAAGTTTAAACACACTGAGACGTGTGGCCAAGTGGTTAATACACTGAACCGTCATTTACGAGACCGGGGTTCGATTCCAACCATGGTCAACCATCCTGACAGTTTTTTTTTTTCGTGGTTCCCGTCTGTTGTTCAGGACAATACTGGGATGGTTCCTTAACAACAGGCCACGACCGACTCCGTTCCACTATCCAAAAACACCTAAAAAATAACCTTTTATCTCACCATCTCATATATCAGTCAACGACGCCAATAGATCATAGTCATCAGTAGAGTGCGTCTCGTTAAACAAAATATAAATAAATGATGTTTTACTTTAGTTGACCAGTGTCTAGCTTTTTGGTACCATAACTGAAAAGTTCTCCCATCTTTTATTCTATTTCAGCACAGTATGCTTTATGTTTGACATCAACAGTGCAGTAATGCTACTAATGCAGATATTGATTTACTATCATGAATAAAATATAGCATGGTAGCATAGGCCTTGTGGTATCATCATGGCCATACGATTATATGTTTTTGGTAAAGTATACCTGTATGAATATTTCAACATACACAATTGTATCATTGACTACCAGCTCAGAGTGCAGTTCTAATTGAAACACTGGTACAATTTTCATCATATATAGTTTTTGTGTGTGTAGCCCTGGGTCTACAGACCAAATTAAGAGTCCTAAATACAAACAAGTTCAAAGTTTCCCCAAACACAAAGTTTATATATACAGAAGAAGGGTATGGCTAATAAAAAAACTCAGTTTTACAATTTTGAAAACCTCCACTTATAAGAAAATCTCCATTTAAAAGAGAATTATAATTAATATTGGAATGATTTTTCTAATAATTATAATATTGACGATACGTTATAGTCTGTATAGCTGAAGTATCATTTCATGAAAATAAAATTTATTTGAGATTGACAGATGGCATGAACTTATGGCGTTTTCCCACTATTTCCACATGATATTTACGATGTCAACATTTGAACACCATGCCAGTAAACCTGATCCAAATGTTTTTATTTTTTATTCTATTCATTTGTTTTAATTAATCAGCTTTTTTCGTGTTCTGCAATTGCAATTGTTGTGAGTTCCAACATTTAATAATAACCTAATCCTTGGGGTGATGATTATTAAAACTCATCATCACCTGTATTGCATTAGGCCCGTAATGCACTAAAAGTGAGGGTCACAGTTGTGAATAATAAATATATAACTAAATATAATAAATATATAACACATACAGAAAATTTACTCTATGTGTAAATATATATGTAAATAATAAATATATATACTTCTTATCTTTATTAAAAACATTATGAAAATAAAAATTGTTAGGTGTCGAGACTCTAGAATATAAGAATAAAATGAGTTTTAAATGAAAAATTAAGAGAAAAAAGGAAAATGGGAGAGCTAGGTTAGATTTTGAGAACTGTTTCGAGTTATTTTTTTTGATAGAAGAGGCTTTTGATGTTAGGTCCCAAACATCGGAGTTGATTTAGCCTGACACCAGTATTATCGTAATAAGTAACAACTTATACTAAGCTTGCCGTTTGGCTCAGTCAGCCAAGATTCTGTTTTCGAAACGGAATTGTCAAATCGGGCGTGGGTTCGAGTCTCGCATATGACATGGGTTCGAGTCCCGCGTGTAGCATCAGTGTTTATTAGCGTCATCCAGTTCATAGGCACCCACACCTATAATCACTTTCCCTCCTATACATCACTCAATCTCTCAGCAACAAAACCTTCAACCACAACGTCAAAGTTTTCCTAATCCAAAACCCCTTGAAAAACAAAACCCTTAACCTTCCACAACCTTTGATCTCACTTGATGCGTTCATGCTTGACATCCACACCCAAATTTACTGACCTTTTTCACCATCCAGTGTACCTTTCACCTCACCTTAGGCACACACCACTCCAAATCCATCAGAATTGACCAATGTGGATGGGCGTGACTTATACGAAGCAGCGGAAATTTTAGATACCTTGATTGGTTATTTTCCTATTTCCCCTGCTTCACTGTCCACTTGATTGGTTTTTATATTTAGTGACATCACGAGGGCGGACGATCTACATCGGTCAATTAGAACCCTCCATTAATTTTTTTTGACTCAGTTTTTAATCATTTTGATTTTGTTTCTCCTTTCTATTTTGTTATTATTATTTTTTATTTCTGGTTTTACCGACGCATTATAATGATAACTAAAATCTCTTGGCGTCGAATGAGTGATTTATGAGATGATGAGATGAAGGTTTTATGGGTATGGGAAGGATAGTGTGAAGGAAGCGGTCATGGCCTATATTGTAGGAACCATCCCAGCATTAGTCTAGACTACAGAGGGAAAACACGAAAAATCCCTGTAAAGATGGACGGTGGCGGGGATCGAACCGGGTCCGATATGCCCCTTCACCTTCTGGATCACATGAAGTGAGTGCGTTAACCACTCAGCTACATGTGCCGGTTATTTTATTATATTATTATTCATCATTATTTTCACTGATATTATCATCTTATATTTAGCCCAACGTTTTGACGAAACTATATTTAATATTATTACTATGAACTAATCTACGGTGCATAAAGAATACAATAAATACAACAACATATGCTTATTAGTACCCTTAATAAGCTAGATGTTTCCAGGGTGAAGGGGGGGGGGGGGATTCATCAAACGAAACAGTCAATAATCATCGCAATAAATTACAAGGTATACAAATTCTAGTAAAAATAGTAGAAATAGTAAAAATGCAATACTGATCTTTTTTCAATATATCATGAAAATATATAAAAAAATATATTATAAGAATATAAAAACGATTGAACTCACGTCCCAAAAATCTCATGGTGAAAATTGTAATGCAGAATATATAGAAAGGTTTTGTTTGTACTTTTTTTATTCTGAAATTCTTCTCATCTGTGACCGGTCTGTAAATGGAACTCTTTTCACATTCGTAAACTGTCTAGTTTGTTTTATTTATTTTCGGTGTTTGACCTATACTTGCGAATAGGACACGGATCTGTTCGCCATGTTTGCCTATAGTTCATCAACCCTGTACTATTATTAGGCCTACTGTGCGATATTTTCCACGACACGTGACTTTTGAGGCTTGCATGTAGGCGAGTCCACCACACGTTATGGCCACGGAGTTGTGATAGTTTATTTTTAATATTGGGTTTAACGATGTTTAACTGATGACTACTATCTATTGGCGTCGGTGAATGATATTTGAGATGATGGGATGTAAGGTTATTTTTAGTAGCATAGGAAACTGCGTTGTGTGGAAGTCGCTTATCAGGTTTTTTGTGATAATTTTCTAACGGTATGATATACTAGGAAAACGCAGTATATGCGTTGTAAGATAAGCTTTTTAGAAGTATGAAAATCTAGAATTCTGTCAGTTCACTATATATCTACAGACCTTGTATTGCTTCAAAAGTTTAAAAACCCTACCTGCTGCCTGTTGATATTTATATAGTGCTGTTGAATGACCACTAGCAACAACTTTTGATCCTAATATTCAATGAAATCATTGAAATATGTACTTTTATAGGGTTTTCTTCGTTATTTCTGATACGATTATCGTAAACAATACTGAAAATATGTATAATAGTTTCGTTTATATACACAGAGAAAATTTTAGAGCTTTTAAAGAATATTTGTTTCTCAAGCATTTTCTCTATCCCAAGTTATTCTTTTGGGGATTTTCCAAACTTTCCGATTTTTTTCCGAGAAAACCATTTCACCGATTTTTCTAAAAAACAATCCCAACCTATTCTGGTATGACACCAATGTGCAGAAAAAGTTTCGAGTTGATGTGTGCTTTTTCCGAACCTGTACGCCGCTTACAAAATTAGAAATTACAAAATAAAAACGAAGCCCGATTTGAAGCACGCTGTTATATTGCGCTCATATAATAGGCTGGGAACCATTGTGCTAAAACAATAGCTTCGCAGATCATTTTGATACGTTTAAAACCTATAATTCTGAAAGGTATACGGATAAAAACATATTTTTTTTTGCTGTGAGATCGAAAGTGTTAGGGTCAATTAGGTTAATAATTTTAAAAAATTTTATGTATATCAAAAATGACAAGCTAAATGACCTCGCTGATTCATTCAAAAATGACAAACAATCGTTACCATAGCAATACAGTGAACTGGTGGACTAACAAATATTCTGATTGGTCGATTCCAACTTGTGGACATTGTTGTCTGTCTCTTGCAACAATGAGTGACGTCACCTGACAGAAGCCTATAATAAGAATCTGTTTCTACTTTTTATTGCAGCAGAATTGTATATATCAATATCGTTTAAAGTTTTATCACCAAAAAATGATCACTTTGCAGATCACAGCGTAACCATAGGCTAATTAACGAAGGATGTTGAACAATTACTATTCTAGATTACAAACATTTTCGACTGTTTCTATATTTAAGTTACGTGAAGCTTCTATTTTTACTCCAGTAGGCCTAGTTCTGATCGGTATAAGTAAATATAAATAATTAAGTAAATGAATGGAAGTGAATAAAATAAAGAAATTGTGTTCCGAACTTCTGGAAACTGAAAGACTTATCTGCAGCGAAAAAATATGGTCACAGAGACAATGCAGTCCTGGTGTCAATGTTCATTGGTTATAATAAGATCGCTCCTGTGGTGCCCCGTTTAAACGATCCTATACTTTCATGCATATAGCTTCAATTGGGGAACAATGATTTTGAATCAAGTCTCGATGTGAAGGAAATGAAATCTGATTTCTCTTACATTAAAAACAGCAATTTTCAATTGTTGTATGAAATAAACATGCGTAGGCCCTATATTAGTTAGGCCCGGCTAGGCCTACTGGACCCCTATTCCTGACATAAATGAGATGTGAGAAAACTATTATCTCACTTAAAATTGCCGATTCACCATTACCAATCGGTCATTTTAAGTGAGATAATCGTTTTCTCACTCATTTTTATTTTTCTCACATCTCATTTATCTCAGGAATAGAGGTCCTGGTGAAGATATATTGAATTATTAGCCAATTGACGACTCGAAATAGGCGTGGCTTTATCAGTCAGCCAGTTGGACCTATATCATTTGTAGTAATTTCAAGATACCCCGATTGGATATTTGCATTTGACCACAGTTCTAACAGTCCTGTTGATTGGACGGTATGATTTATGACGTCATGCGGAGACTGCGAGTCGTCGATTGATACATTTTCAGTGAATAAGTCGTGTTTTCGAGCTAGCGACGTTCTTTAATTTAATTTTTTCAATTATTCCTTGTATTTAAATTTTCATTTTTCGACAGAACATTTGCTATTGATTACAATGTGTTTCTTTCTACATACAATTAAGTTACTGAATTAAAATTTCTAGATTGATTATTTAAATTTATTCATACTCATATGAAAGTGTTTTGTGTGCTAGTAGTGTGTCTGTGCCACTTCGTATTTTAATGTCATAGAATAAGTTTATTAGCATAGAACTTTTGTCTCCTATTTGATTTGATATGATGTCCTGTAATGTACCATAAATAATACCAATGAAAAATACTGAATTTCAAATTATATTCTTGACTTGAACTTGGTGACAGAGTGTAATAAATTTACATAAATTATATTCAAATATTGATGAATTATGTTGATGATGTAATAAAAATGGTAATTTGAGCTAGGCTCAGTGATAATTATAATAAATTGAATTAATTTCCATTGTTAACGTGAAATTTAAAACAAAATTTAAACAAAAATATATAAATACGTGAGACAAAATACCTCAATAAATGACACTTCTATCGCGTATCAGTGTCTGGGCCAAATTATAGTGGAAACATTGGTGAGACATTGTAACATTGGGGCAGATTTGTACCAGTCACCATATTTTTTATACATCTCCTGTTCTTTTGAAAAGAAAAATATCTAAATGTGTATAGTATTGTTAACAGGAAAGTTATAGATGAACAAAGAAATATGGCCTACTTAGGAAAAGGCAAGGACCCACGTATACCAATTGTCTTGAAAATGAGTATTTTCTTTCATTTATTTATTTATTGTGTTTCTATACAGTTTGTATACTGTTTACTGGTAGTGAGGATATAGCGGAAGCCCCGTAACAACCAACATGTGCCTCACTACCTGCATGATAATATAAATTCAAACCTTACAATAATTGATAACAGCAAATGAAATTGAAATAAAATGACCAAAATGAAAAATAAAAATGCCCAACACAATCCCTAATATAACATTTGTAAAATTTCAAGTAGGCCTACCTATAATTAAGCAAGGATTGTCTATAATTGAGTGTATATTTGTATCCACAAAAGATGAAGGTGATTATCACTATAATATAACGACAAATATATTTGCTATAATTATAATTTTCTGGTATTTCTAGGGTGGCGCCCCTATTACGATTTTTCAAGCCAAGGTTTATGATAAAAAACGACCTCAGAAGTTGTACGATTATTTAGTTGGTTCGATGACCTTCTTTCTTGGACATGAGTATATTACTTATCAGTTTGAATAAAATTTAATAATTCAGATACGTCAGCAAAAGAAGCGACATCGAGACGCAATTTTGGATCGGGTTTGTTTTTATTTTGTTAGTTTATTTGCCAATTGCCACTGTCCAATCGAAGCCTATAATTTTACTGTCATACCAGAATATAGATATTGCGAATAGTCTTTGCGCAAAATCGGCATAATAATTCCTTGAGATGATTTTGAAAGTAAATTTTGGAAAACTCGTGTCAGAATAACCCGGGTGGATGAGATCGCAGAATAGAAAATAAATTATCAAAATAAATTGGAACGTCTTATGCACTTGGGGATGACATTATATTTCTAAAATTTAGAGTACAATTCGAAAATTGATAAAATGGTGTCATTTTTTTTCACCCCTACGCTCACATCACAACGATTTCTTATTACCTTTCGTCCATGCCCACAATTTGTTTTTGAAAAATTTTCTTGTGACTACCTTGACGTAACACCCAATATTGAACTGATTATCATAATAATAGGCAATTGAAACAATCTGATAATAATTATAATCTGATATTCATGCAAAAAACTGACGTTTACGATCATCAAAATAATATTGTAAATTATTTTTAAACAGATTAGATTAGATTAGCTCGTATAAAGCTATATAAGTTGAGCGGGGTCGGTATAAATATTGATATTGATCATAATAACGTAAACCGTGCCGTGAATAAATTAACGTGAAATTGTGTCCATTTCTAAAAATACACAGTGCAGTTTGTATTTGGGATTACGTATTTATATTATTCTTCGCTCGTCGCTATATGAAAAGTACTCGTGCGTATCGAAATAAAAATAAAAAATTCTACATCCAAGTCAATATAATATATAATATCATTTTACCCTGTTTCGCTAATTCTATAGTTTTCCAACTCATTTTCATTTGTTATTTTTATATAAATAATAGATCAAAATCAATAAGTTTTTGTATAAATTCATTTAAATAATATATTAAAAGATAAACATCCAAAACTGTCACGTGTGGAGTCTGTGACTTTTGACGTGTGAATTTGTGGATTGTTACATTTGTGTTACAATAAAATATCGACCGTTTGTGGAAAATAATCAGGTATGGCTAATACAATAAGAATATAATATTTTCAGAATTTCACATCGATTTTTGTATAAACTAAGAAATAAACTATAGATGAACTAAGAGAAGGCCGTTTCCGTAACGATCGGAGAAAGTTGTGCTCAGTGTTGAATTCACAGATTTTTCTGCGGGGGAGCTTTTATGTTTTACGGGGGGGCAAGGGAAAAAAAACGAAAAAATTTCTCAAAAAATACACTAAAGACCTAGTGTCTAATGTTTTTATCTCGGGGGGAGGGGGGGGGGGGAACGAACGATGATGTTTACTAGGAGAGCTACCTGTCATGGCAACGTGTCTGGTCTGTGTATTTCCATTGTTGTTAGCACAAAACCCTAGCCCTGCTTATGAGGTAGATTTCGAAATGTGATGGAATTATTCAGTCAAAGAGACCGTGAATTTGTTTTTATAATATATTGCCATTGTTGGTGGCTTTTTTAGACAACATTAACCAATCAAAGTCATAGCCTCTTGAAGCTACCTATAACCCCAGCACGTTATTTCAAGTGGATTATCAGGTAAGGGTCCAGATCGCCAGTTTGCTCCGATCCTAGATTTAACACCGTTGAAACATGCTAGGTAAGCATTTCACCGTTTCATTTGTCTCGGAATTGTTTAGATACCAGGCGGACGCGGTGTATGCATTCATTGCAAGATGAGCGAGATATCTATATAAAGTATAATTGAAAAAATCGACACACCTTGACACATATAAAATATACTTCATTCGGTAAATAGCGATTCTAGAAAGCCGTGTATTTTTCTGCACTATTATTTCTAACAATTTTATAATGAACACAAAATATTCATTCAACCATTTTCTTCGAAACCGCTGGTTTGAATTTTGTACAAATTCGTAATAATGTCTTATCATTTATGAGTTCATATGCAGTGAAAATTTGAATCTTTTTGGAGAGATTTCATTTTTTCAAATTTTCTCGTCCGGCCTGATCTTTCAGGAGTTTTTAGAAACTTTGAGGTGGTGTTTCTCAAAAATGGTCCAACCGATTTGACCCCAAAAGTATACAGTTCCAACTTCCAAGTTAGATAAGTCTACGTTTGCAGAAAAAGTTTCATGTCGATCAGTCAAACCCTGCGACCTGTGCAGTACTTACAAACAAACAGAAAAACAAAACAAAAAACACATATACAAAACTCCATAAGAGAGGGAAAGAAGTCTTCGCTATCCTTCATCCAATTATTCCAACTTACATTGCCTTTGTTTGGAACCATTGCATCTTCTAAAGCTCTGACATGAAAGCTGCACAGTATATTCTGAAACTGAAACGAGTTGGAAAATTTCTTAATGTGTCCCTTTTTTCAGAATTACATGCTTTAAAATTGAATCTGATTAAAATTTGAGATAGCTATTGATTCCGACAATTAAAACTGAGACGAGTGGCTAGCACACTAAACTGTCATTCACGAGACCGGGGTTCGATTCCCGCCATGGTCGACTATCCTGACAGGTTTTCTTCATGTTTTCCTCCCGTCTGTCGTTCAGGTCAATAATGGGATGGTTCTTTAACAACAGGCCACGATCGACTCCTTCCCAATATCCAAAACCACATAACAAAATAGCCTTTCATCTCATCATCCCATCATCTCGTATATCATTCACCGACGCCAATAGATCGTGGTCATCAGTACAGTGCGTCGTTAAACTCAATATACCTATATAAGGGAATTTTCAGAATAACATGTTTACAATTAAATCCTATTAAAATTTGAGATATCACTTGGTTCCCACTAATAAAATGATACCATAATTATATAATACCGAAAAAAATCAATCAAATTTGATTCCCTATGAGTAATTGCCTCATATAAAAGTGCACCAGTTTTCTGCTGGTATACATCTGTGTCGAGATTCGCTCATCCGTAACTATTCCACACAATCGATATTGCCTAGCTGAGGACGCTAGCACCGAGCTCGTTGAGTGCACCTGCACTGAGCCCCCTGGCGAGTGCAAGTTCGGTGCAGCTGTACTCGAGTGAACTCGTCAGCTGATCGTGATTCACAAGGGTTTCACTGTACTGTGGTCGGATGTATGTGTTCAGGCTTGCCTGTCAACACTTGTAAATCTTTCTTGCGTCATCGGATGTATTAATAGTGTTTGACTAGACATGGTATGCTGAGGCGGATTTTTTTTTTCTAATTGCTTTTGGGATGTAGACCATAAATGGTTGACAGTAAATAGACGATGAAGATATAGAAGGGCATTGGTGTATGCGTACCGAAGTTTCAGTCACTTTCCATTTTCTTCGTTATCTTTTGAACAATAATCTTTGATCAATGAATAATCTCGCTTTAAAAAATATCGGTATTATTTTTTCTACCTTGTTTTTCTTCTCATAATTTATTGTGATTTTTAAAATCGCGTTTTTTTAGTTGTGGGGTCTCACTTATGTCACTTATCTCACTTTGAATTTTTTTTTTCAATTTCTACCTTATTTTCCTTGTCATAATTTCTTGTGATTAATAAGATGACGTTTTTTTTTAGTTGGTGGGGGTATCACATGTCACAAATCAATATAGTGCAAAATTAATAAACCCTACCTTATATATAAGGAATAAGCTAATGCAAATTGTTTATGAATTTGACCTTTTTTATTATAACTATTGACTGCTATATAAAGTAGAAATTACGCATAGTAATTAATACTCCTCCCATCTACAATGAGTACAAATCAGCTACAAAAACACATTTAGATCTGCAATTCTCGAAAAGCAACCACAGCTTATAGCAGCAGAGCTTGGTTTCCATCTTCAAATATTGTTTTCGTCTTCTTTAATAATTATTGTGAATTTACAAGAGTTTGCCTAGCTGGTTTTCCTTTTTTTTTTAATTTTTAAATTTCCAATTTTTCATAAATGTTTTCATGCATGCATCTCTTTAATGGCAGATTGTAACAATGCGTGGAATGTGCTAGCAGATAAGTCTACTCTGAATATTTTTATTTTATCTACGCAAAAAAAACAGTTGAAAGAAGTTAGATGTTGTCAAATAAGCACTTCCTGTATACCTGTGGAGGGGGGAGGGGAGTATCAACTAAACCCTCCTAATACCTAAATAAGCTAAGCTGAGGCATGATAATTGTGTTAGTGATGTGTTCAAAATGAACTTTATCCAACATATCAGCCAGATACAAGCCAAGGAATCTTATCTGAAATTGCTGTCATTAGTGTTTCCATCAAGTAACCATGTATGTTGAGTCAACTTACTATTAATGAATAGTATATCAGAAATATTATAATTATACAGGCATTTAGATAGGCCAAGCTTGTTAACAATACACCAAAACAGAGGTGTACATATTTTAAACAAATAATATTTTGTTGACATAGTTATAGGTACTGTTATGTTTTATTTTAGACATAATGAAGCTAAATACAGAAAGGAGTGAAAAATGAATGCATAAACGTATTGAGACATGTAACTGGCTAATAATAAGTACGGTAGTGATGATAATAATAACAAAGCCAATATAAATATAAATAAATATACCAGTAACTATTGAATGGAAATTCTGAAAAATTGTATTCTAAATTGTCCGTAAAACCTGTGTAATTCTAAAATGGTGCTAAAAGATGAATGTATATTCACATCAGAAGGTTTTAAATCACTTTAAATACAATGTGAAGAAATTTTGCCAAATCGTTTTCTCATTGTTTCATACAATGTAAGAGCAGACTTATTGTCCTCTATATATAAAGGTGATCTATAACGGGTAAAGGTCCGGAAAATTTTTAACGAGTCTCCGCTGCTTGCGTGTCTTGAGCAACGTTTATATTGTTGTGACTTTATTTTATGCTTGGGTATTGAGTAAAGATCCACTTTGACCTTCAAAACTTGGCAAAGGTACAAACATTCAGCACTGTATTGGACATGCTTCAACATATTTCAGTAAATTATCCAACTTTGATCTTTTATTTTATTTTATTAATTTTTTAATTTGATATAATGTTGGCACGAAGTCGACTATCGTCATAGTTGTCACATTTAAGAAATTGTCCATTCCAACTGTGGCATGCAGCCGTTTACACATTATAAAACACGTATGATATGCGGTTACAAAGTTTATATAATGAGGGTTGCTTAAACCTAAACAAGCTTTTTTTTAAGGTTTAAAACCATAATTTTGTAAAATTATTTTGTTTTTTTACATTAGCTTTCAACAGTGTTACTAATTTTTTAACGAGTAAATTAAATGATTGCCACCCTCGATAGCTCGGTCAGCTAAGGCACCGGTTCAGAACCAAAGTCACCGGTTCAGAACCAAAGTCACTGTTGGGCGTGGGTTTGAGTGTTGCTGGCTCTCCCGCATAAGGAATGGGTTTTTGTAAAAGTCCTAGCTCACTAATCATCACTTCATAGTCTCATAATTACCTGCATGCTCATTCGTACCCCCGTATGACTTAGCTGTGGGTGGGGTCGTTGAGCAAACAATAATCAATCAAATTAAAGGAATCAATTGAGGGGAGACAGGAGTGAGGGAATTCAAATATCAGCAGCTGGGTGATTATTTGGACCATAAATATCAATCAAAATTGTAATGGTGACATAAAATGTATTTTTTCTCATAAAATAATGTGAATATGAACATCAATGTATCCTGTAATCTATAAAGCAGGTACATATTTCGCTTAAATTCTGAGTGAAAATGAAATATTACACTCATGGATATATCAGCCTATTTATTTAGACATATATTACATAATTCTATTGATAAATGTAAATACAAAGTTCAATGAACTGAAAAAACTAAAGGTACAAAGTGACTCAATTAAATTCAAATCTGACTCAATTAGGTCTAGAATAATCAACAAATTAGAAATAATAGGTGTAATAAGAGGTACAAATTACTTGTAGAGATTACTTAATAATAGTACACTAATAAATAATCATTATACAGCCAGTGACTTTGTTCTCATGTATGAAGTAGTGAACTTTCAAGCTCGGTTACTGCAATACAACCGTTGCAGATCTGTGTAGGAAGTACATGACTCATTCATGAGCAATCTACTTCCATCTGTATTCCCTGAACCTGGCTGCAGTATTCCCTGTCTCCCCTCACACTCCAGTACTCCTTCTCCCGGAACAAACTTGTACCGGTAATGCATTCAGCTGAGTTTTGTGCCAACTTTCAGTTTTATTACAAAATTTATAATGTATGCTCGAGTTTGATGACCCCGGCATTCATGTGGGTTCATAGTTTAATATATCTGGGAGAGAGCGAGATGTTTTTGTATTCTAAAAATATTTGGAATATATTGAAATTAATTTTCATCCTCATTATAGATCTTGAACCAATTTGAGGTCTTACTTGTATGGTATTATATATATATATATATATATATATATATATATATATATATATATATATATATATATATATAGGCCTATATGTCTAATACATATAATGATTTGAACCATTTTATTTTATTTTTTACATAGAGTAGTTTAAATAGCAACATAGATACAATATTATAGAAATACCGTAAATAAGCTGTGTAAAGGTTGATTGTAGCTAATTGAACCGGAAATGTGTGATGACTTTATTAATAAATACCTATCTCCGTGTTTGATCTATTACTTGTAAATTGAGTTATAAATGCATACATTGCATCATAAAAATTATTATAAATATTATTATTGTTATCATACTTATTTGAAATTGTACTCCAGGGAGTCAAGGCCCATATTATTGCACTATGCAAAATAATCAATAAACCAACAGCCATAAATAAAATAAAAGTAGTTTCAAATAAGTTTTGCAGCCCCTTGAACTTCCTTGTTGGGATATTTATTCAACTTATGTATATTAGTAGTATTTCCTCATTTTTGTTATGTTGTTCTGTGGACATGTTTATGACATGTTTATGTACCTGCACTAGTGAACAAGGAACTATAAAATGGCGAGTACAATCAATTCGAACTTGAGAAGGCTTAATGGCAGTGCTATAACACTGAAGGCCACATCACAAGCTAATTACAATCTGGCTTATTGCTCATACTCCTTATCGGTAGGACCATTATGACCAAATACTCGCAGGACGTTGAAAGTAATGGATCCTCTTCCTTCCTTCCTTGGATATATCTTGTCAGTTGTTTGTTGTTGTCGTGAGAGAGTAGTACCGGAGAAGAGGAATACTGTCGCAAACCAGAAATCATCGACAGTTACTAGTAACACTGGTCAGAAAAGTTAACTTCACTTATACATACTAGTTCTATATTCTGTTTGAATATTTTGTACCTATACAGTTACAGTATTAGGCTGTTATTAATCGATAGCTATTCATTTTTATTCATTTGTATCGACATTGAAATATTGACATGCAATCATTTTTTCCCGATTAAGGTTAAGGATGAATTAGTGAGACCGTTTACAAGCGGCACCTATTAGATTTCGAAGTGGGAACATCCCCGAAAAGACCAGCATTGCTCCGCTCAGCGGCCTTTGCAGGGCTTTTTGCGCAAATAACTGAATTAAAATTTAGTGATTTTATTCATTTCAACTTATTGTCATATGTCGTATTTGTCGTCGTATGCCAAGACTGCCATAGCACATGTGTCTATTCATGAAAATGAAGTATTAACCTACTTGAGTAATTCTTAATTGTCTGCAGGAAAAAACTGTTACAGTTTTGGAACAAATATTGGCATGATTTAAAAAACAAATCTACCTGTGTATCAGTTTTTCTACACTTTCATTCGGGCACGCTTAGTCACGATGATCCATGTCGATTGCAACTCTCATTTCTTATCGCAGATCTAACGTATCTTGCTCTCTGTCGTTACAGGTGTTCCACTTGCCGAACGTTCGCTGGGAGAAGCCGCAATTCCTCTCCAAGTCTTTCCTCGCATTCGTCACTTTCAACATCATCACATACTCGTTACTGCTCGGCGAGTTCATCACTACCAACCTGGCCAACACGAACAACACCGAGCGCAGTTTCTACACGCACATCTTCAACGGGTGCTACGCGGTGCTGCTGTTCATTGTCGTCATCTTCTTCCTCATCTACGGCGTAGAAGTGTTCTTCAAGGTAAGCTGCTTAGTTCTGGACGAAACGTGTACAGTAGAGCTTCTTTAGTAACGGTAGTAGATAATAGATATTAAATGATTAAACATTAAACATAGTAAACATAGGCGAGGGCTATGGAAGTGTGGAGGGGGAAATTCAGTTTCGCTCTACCATAATAGTGAAGTTGTCTTTGTAGTATATCTTTTGTTTATGGTATAATCTGCAATGGCCTCGGCTGAGAGTTCCGAGGTCATTAGCATTCAGTCATGTGATACCGATCTTACCAATCTAATTGTATCTTTGTTGACTTGTTGCTCCTTGGAGATGTAAGGCACGTTCTCTATGTACTGGTGAACGTTCTTACATTATCGCGTATATCAATCATGCCAAGAAGATATTGCCTTCTAATGCGTAATTACCTTATCTATAAAATAAATTAATGTCAATATTTATACTCTTGGGTCTATTGTGTTTAATGTTGAAGTTATCAAGGCTGAGTGTTATGATTCTTATGTAAATATGAGTATTTTATGTTTAAAATCAGCATATAGTGAAACTCAATTTTTTGTATTTCATGAAATGGAGGAAAATAACGAAAATAGAAGGATTTAATTTGTTGGAATAAATAATTTCTTGAATGTAAGCCTACAGAGAGATCTCCGCAGTAATATTGGATATCAGAGTAGAATTCAAACATGAGCCGAGTAATGTTTAGGTTTTCTGTCAATCTAGTGAATTGAAACTTCATGAATAAAAAAATACAATTTTTCAAATTGAGTACCGGTATTTAAACGTACCTGGAAAATCACCATACCATTTTGCATTGAATAAATATTGGCATTTTAATTTTTGCCATAAGGTCATATTTATTTTCACGTTTGCGCCTGTAACATAAAATGTCGCAGTCGTATATTTTTACGGTTGGTATTATTACGATTGTCGAGTTCAATGTTTTTACTTTATAGAGTGTGACCAGATGAAGTATAGTAACTGTGTTAACGCATTTCCAACATTCTGTCCGCTAGTCAAGTGCAGATTGTGGAACTTGCCACTCTTATCTGATATCTATAGTAAGATTATCAATTTCTTTCAAGTTCACATAGTTATTGTTACAAAAATTTTTTGAAGGTTGGACCAATGAATATTTGAATTTATGAATTGACATATCAGTAGGCCTTCGCTATTATATTTCATGTAACTACATCTTCTGTATTTGTCATGATTATTGTTTTTCAAAGAAATGACACGCACTTCTGGCATTCTTTTGTAACATTGTTGGGGTATTGCACTGGTCATTTTTTTCTGGTCGTTTCGATTATAAATACTTCCAAGGTTTCACACATGTGCTCGATGATCTGTTTTACCGAGACTTCATAAACATACAAGAAGCGATATAAAATAGACTGGGGTATTTTTCTATTTACAACTGCATGTGTAATGAGCCTGTTGCAAAAAATTGAAGCTATAAATAAAATGAACAATTTAAAGATGTGATATACATTTTCTGAACAAGCTCTTCAGAATCTTGATTATACATTTTTGTACCGTCAAATGTCTAGTTTTTGTTTTGTAAAATCAATACTCACTCTCACAATGACCTTGAATGAATTTGCATTAAGAGTACATAATGTGCTATTTTAAAACTCTTAAAGATTTTTGATGAGCGTAGCGAAGTCTCCATCCCACTCTTATAGGGCTTTGTCTGTGTGTGTGTTTTTTTTTTTTTTTTTTTTTGTTTGTAAGCACTCCACAGGTCGCAAGGGTTGACTGATCAACATGAAACTTTTTTTGTACACACAAACTCATCCAACTTAGAACTGTATAGTTTTTGGGATGAATCGGTCGGACCGATTTTGAGAATCATCATCTCAAAGTTTCTAAAAACCCCATAAGATTTGGCTGGGCAGAAAATGTTGGAAAATAAAATCTCTCCAAATGGAATGAAATTCTCTCTAAATGTGTATACATGGATTTTACACATTATTACGATCTTTTAAGCAATTCTGATCAGTCGTTTTGAAGAAAAAAAATAAAATGTCTGATAATATTCATAAAATATATCATAAAAATTGTGACAGAATTAAGTTGTCGAGATTCACTGCTTTCTAGATTCAAGAGTTGACCAACAATGAAGTATTTTTTATATGCGTCAAGGTGTGTAGAACACCAGAGTCAATGAAGTGGCAAGAGTAAAACTACTTTAACGACTTTAATAGCTTATTCAGATATCAAGGTGTGTAGAATACCAGAGTCGATAAAGTAGCAAGGGTAGAACTACTTTAAGGACTTTTATACCTTATTGAGATATCTCGCTCATCTTACAACGCATATTTCGCGTTTGACTAGTTAACTACAAGTAAGTGTTGGTAAATTACATATTAACGGGCAATATCGAAGGTGGGCTATAGTTGACAGCATGAAAAATGGTAATTTCATTCCAAGTCTATGAGTTTGAGTTTCTTTCCTGTGTAGCAATAATTTTTTAATTGTGAGAATTGATCATAAACAGCCATTCACAGTACAACCCAGTAAAAAATAGTCTATATCGTTTTGTTTTGGTTGATGAATATTTTGTGTGGAACTTCTTTAGTACGTTTTCAGGGGACCAGACAGAAAAAACTTGGGTACTAAAGTGAAAAATTTACTCAAGAAACTATTAAACATATAGGAGCATATGGATGGGATTAGAAAATGAAACCTACTACGACATAAGGTGAAAAATGTACTGAAGAGAAACTTACTAAAGAGGTTCTACTGTAAATATAGACAGATAAAATCCCAATTTTTCTTATGAAAGTAAGGGATCCAAGTCTATTCAACTGTTTTAGCATAATATCTGCATTTTTCTGATAACTTTTGAATAATAAGATTTCAAAATTCTGATACAAGTATGTAAGAACAGTCCAAGTTTTATAACATATAACAACCACAGGCATACAGTTGGAAAAAACATAATTCTTCAGCTGAAAACCTGTGAATACGTTACGATGCAAGGTTAATCAGTTTTGATACAGAATCATTTTGAAGGTACCAAAGAGAACTGTTTCTGTAGATATTAGAATTTTAATATCTCATAGACTACTATTCAAAAGTTTCAGCAAAAAATAATATTTTTTTAAAATTAGTGGGACCAATGAAGTACACATAGTGGTTTACATATACTTACAAGTATTCTTAACCCCACTTTGTTTGCGTACAGGTCCGCGGTGGTTTCCTCGGCGACTCGACGATCTCCACCATCGGCTCGAGCAATCGCACGCCCGCCGACGAAGCGACTGCCGAGGGCGAAGCCAACAAGCTGTTTCCCAGCCCGAGCACGAGCTTCGTGTCGCCGGTGCCGGTGAGGAAAATCGACCAATCGCAGCTGAGCCAGTCGCGGGTTGGTCTGCTGTCGCAAGCGTTGATGCTCAGCATCATCGTCGGTTTCCTCTTCAGCGAGACACTCTCCGAGTTCTGGAAGAAGAAGTAAGTACGCTAGCATCGCTAGTAATTGACGACTTGCATTTTCTGACCCTTTGAATCACAAAACGTGAAGGACATCACAACCCTCAAACTGGATTTCAATGAATAATGACGATATTTATTTCCCTAATTTTAGAGAAAACCAGAAATCATAATCTTAATTTCAGAAATTATAATCAATTTTTTTTTGTTCTTCAAAGACCATGAGTCGGATCGTGTTCATTACCCATTCTGTATAGAAAGATGAACAGAAGTTCATCTGTCTACGTCATTCATGTCTACGTCACGACTCAGAAAAATTGACGGGTCCCGAAGGACAAATAAATTAATTATAATTTCTCAAATTGAGACCATGATTTCTAGTTTTCTATCAAATTAGGGAAATAAATATCATCATTATTCGTTGAAATCTAGTTCCAGGGTTGTGATGTCCTAATAACATCTAATCAAGATGGCTGTTAAAACTGTGGTAAAATTCAAATATCCAATCAGGGTATGTCTAAATGACTGCAAATTATATGTATCCAACTGGCCAACGGTTGGAGCCACGCCTATCTTCAGTCGTCAATTATCGCATCTCAACGGAGAACTTTGAAGTGGTCGTTACACAGACTCAGATTTTTCGTTACAGTTTATCTGCCATATTTCTTGGTAGAAAATAATTTTCTGGTGTATTCATGTTATTCATTGCCACTTCCGCATGACAAGATCGCAAAGAATGTATTCATTCCTTCCCAAGAGGCAAATGAAAGTATGCATTATTTTAAAGATGATTTCTAATATGACAATAGTATGAAGTTATTCAACTTCGAAATCTTGACCCGAGGAAGCAGTTTTACTTTGGTTGTTCAATTTTTTCACGATAGAGCTGTTTGCTGCAATCTAAACAGTATCAAGTCACCAAGTCCTTTTTAAACATACTATTTAATGAATAGAATAGAATATTTATTTATTTCATAGTAATAAAATTGTACAAGTAAATACAAGAAGATACATTATACAATAAATATTGCTTACTTATGTAATTAAGAGTTTAGAACTTATAATTAAGTATTGAAATTCGTCAATAAATGTTAGTATTGTTACCATTGATCATTTTCGGAACAAGTTGATATTTTTCAAGTTCTAATCATCATTTTGAACATCTAATCCAGACCTCTTTGTTCAGCATGCGTCTAAACTGTGTGTGTCTGCCTGTCTGCAGGGTGCCCCTTGTGAGCCGCAACTGGCATGACGTTGTGTTCCGGGTGGTTGAGATCGGAGTGGTCCTGTGGTTCCCGTGCGTTCTCTGGAACTGTATGAGGTGAGTAGCAAGGCTAGACATTACGATAAACGATACCCAGGAGAAAACCATGGGGCAAGAGTTTACTGATGATGATGTTTCAATTTACTGCTGAACTTTGCTGTAGATCACATAAAATGATAGTACTAACACTCAGGCGTTCACTTGATTTAAAAAAAGCCGTCTATTATCAATTTTAGTCCAACAGTAAAAACAAATGTGTAATTTCATTTATTTATATATGGTCCATTTATTTAGTTGCCTTTCATTTTATTGTGTTGAAATCAATATTGGTTCAACATTCTTCTTTTAAATTACGTTCTACCTCGTTACTGTTATGTAATTATTGTCTTTGATGGTAATCTATACTTTTTAACTACAAATTGATATATATATAATATGCATGTTGCACCCGCTTTCAACTGGATTTAAACTCATTCAACTGAAGTCAAATCGTGCACGGATTCGATTACTGCATGAAATATAGATTTCATTAATCATAGTTGAAGGCTATGGACAACGATCACTCGTTTATTCGTACCACCAAGTAACGCATCTGTTGGTGGGGACATAATGCAAACAATAATCATCCCATAATTTAAAAATATTCTGCATCATGTACCAATCAGCGGACTGTGCGAGTTTTTGAGGCAAAATATTTTTTTGTCGAAAATTTTCCCTCCAAAAGTACCATCACCGACTTTCTTGTCTTAGTTCTTGGCCATCCTACCGATAGAATGTCTCTAGATTTTGTCTTTTTGTCGGCAATTGATCTACCATAAAGATCATTTCGGGTCACCGTGTTCCGTGGAACCTCTTTAGTACGTTTTTCAGGAGACCAGACAAAAAACTTACCAAAGTGGAAAACTTACTGAAGAAACTATTCCAACATGTGGGAGAATATAGATGGGATTGAAGAATAAAACTTACTAAGGAGAAAAATGTACCAACAAGAAACTTACTAAAGAGGTTCCACTGTAATTATTTTACAAAATTAAAGTCATTGCATAAGCCTTGTTCGCTAATTGTTGGTCCACGTCTCTCAGCCCCGAACAGTTATGGATCTTGAACCCGAAGCGGATCCTGATGAAGCTGGACCTGGAGCCGGCCCGGCCCGCCGAAGACACGGGCCTGACGGAGAAGGCTGCGGGCCGAGGGGAGGAAGACGACGGGTGCAAGGACTGCTGGATATGCTACGACAGCGACCGGTCCGACGCCGGGCCGCTCATACAGCCGTGCCATTGCAGCGGTGACGTCAGCAGCGTGCACCACGACTGTCTACGTCGCTGGCTGGTGGAGGTCGGTGAACTTTACGTTCAGTTCTTGTTTTGTTCGACGTTTGAGACTCGAGTCCCGCTTAGTAGAGATGTAGGAATTTAGCATTAATAATGAAATAGACCATCAAATCCAAATATTTACAAAGATATATATTCTTGATATTCTTTGTTTTATGGTATTTCAGTTCATTCAACATCATATTCTATTTCACTATTTCTCACTATTAATGTCTTTTTCAGATTATTTAGGTACACTTAGCTATTTCGTGAAAATTTGCACGATTTTGAGCTGGATCGTATAAAATATTATTTTTGAAGAGTCTGTTCAAGTATAAAATTAACTAGTGTAACCAATGAACCAAATGTCAAGTTGAAGATAATCGTGACCTTTTTCTTGGAACAACTCACTGCCTCGAGACTGGAAAGTCCGAAAGAATTTGTGATTTTCGTTGATAATTCCGTAGTTGTTGATCTAGATTTGACAGTTCCTGTTTCCAGTAGTTTGCTAAAAAAAATGCTGTATTCCACGTAAATATCGGCTACCAAACCTAAAAATGAATGTTATATTCTTACAACTCTACGCATAAGGCCTGGGCTCTTGTAAATGTCCTTTCACATATCACTTCATAATTTCCTTATCACCTACTTATTTGTACCCCCAAATAACTTGGCTGTTGGTTTCATTTGAAAGACCATTATCAGATAGTCTGCATCTATGGTTCTTACCCTGATCCCTTGCCAAACGATAGATAGTTTTTCCACGTGTGATTCATCAACTACATACCGGTACAGAAGGTACTGCAGTATGATTATATTTGAAATGACGATTTCTTTTTTAAATGTACGTTTGCTCGACTACTCGGTGCTACGTATCGTCACTTAACGACAATTTGAAGTCAAAGTTTGACATCGTCAGAGTGCTCAACAATAAACAGATTCGTGCGCTGAGCGCATGTTACCTGTTGTTCTCAGCATGCAGAAGAGTGTATACCTGTATGCATCGTTCTTGCATATTCCTGCTTGTATCGTTCATTTTGTTCCACGCCACTCCCATTTGACCAATCTTGAATTATCCTTGATGTATCGTTTCTCTGCTTGGGTGATTCATTATTCCTGGTCCCTTGAAGAGCGAAAGGTAGAGATTTCACTGTACATTGAAATCTTTATCCTCTGTTTCTCAAGTAAAAAAATAAGAATAGAAAAATAAAAATAATGATAAAAATAAGTAAGAATAAAAAACCATCCGTGCAGGAAAACGATACATCCAGGAAAATTTATCATTGATTATATGGGAGAAGGGCGAGAAAAAATGAATGATACAAGTAGGAAAACAACGAACGATGCACAGAGATTATTTCCGATAGTTTCTGATTGATTTTGTTCCTTGCGGCAGAGTTCCGAGAACAACCCCGACTCGCTGTGCTGCAAGGTGTGCGGCGACAGCTACAACGTGGAGCGGGGCACGCGGCTCGACTGGCAGCACGGCTTCACGTCGCAGCACTGGCTGCAGACGGCTGCGATCGTTACGTGCATGTGCATGTCGGCAGCGGGCGCGTGGGTCGTCATACAGCTGTTCGACGACCCGGTGGTGCGCATGCTGGCCGCGGGCAGCGCCCTATTGGTGCAGTATGTCTGCGTGAGGTGAGTGCGTCGCGCGCGGGAGTGTTGCCCAATACACACATGTACAAATTGTGACCAAATCTATTTTGCGAAATATTCTAAACTTGATTGCGTATAGATTAGCAATTGAATTGGGTAGAAAATATGTTTATATTTCTATTTTTTATGAAAAATTGCGAATAAAAATGCACGAAATTCATGAATAATCAGTTCTCAGAGAAGTAAAAAAAATTGCAGATTCATGTATACATCATAATTTTAATATCAATCAATTCTTTCAATCCATTATCAATCTAAGTATTAAATCTTGAACAATCAGAACTAAGAAAAACCTTGTAATAATTCACGAAGAACGTCATTCAATCAGGGGTAGCTAAAGTACTAATTGCAGTATGATGGATGGTACGTTGTCAGCGAGGTAGAAATTGAATGAGGAACGCTGAAGAGTTTATACGGTAATAAAGTTGACTCGGTCGTGTGACATGGGCTTCGGGGTACTTTTCAATGGAATGTGGTTAGGGTTCAGGTAAGGTTGGACACCCAAACCCATGTCACACAACCGAGTCGACTTTATTCCCTTATACGTTCTTCAGGCGTCCCGTCGACGAGCTGCCTATCGAAGGCGCTGTTCGAGAAAATGGTCGTGAGTTTGAGTCCTGCGTAAAGCCAGATTCTTATACGTTTATAAGAAGATCATTGAACTTCGAAAAGGTCGTGAGAGTTTGGGGAGAAGAAGAAGGTTGTGTACCGTCAGAATAATTGTAAAAATTCAATCATTACATAAAATCGCTGTAACTTGAACGTTTTTCAAAAGTTGTAGTTTTGTTCCTTAGTGTAAACCTTGTCCTGAAAAATAATAATACCCTAAAAATATCATGGCTACTGTAACGGTGATATTTGTGTTTGTTCTGTACGTTGACGATCTTTTTCTTTCGTAGACAATCTTTTTCTTTCGTAGATATAAGACAGTTACACGTTTTTCTCTGTCCCGCTAAGTCACGTGAACCTGTTTAGTAAACATCGTTCACCTTATCCGCTCATTCGTGCCTGCAAATATCTTAGCGGTTTGTGGTGTCGTTACCAAACAATAAACATTCATCATGTACTGTACAATTTTCAGTTATCATCAGATTTCACAATGTCTCATTTACTAATTACTAATTGGGTATAAATGGACTAAATAGTTTTAGGAAATGAATCTCAGAATATTCCCCCTTTTAAGTACTGTCTCACATTGTAATGAATTAGTTTCCGGTATATCAACTTTAGCGTATAAACATGTCTTTTCCATCATTTGCCTATTCAGTAGTATTTCCCTCTCTAATTACCAGACTCCATCTATTCTCTCCGACTCCTCCGTCTCTTTCCGGTTCACTCAACTCCGGTTCTCTCGACTCCGGTTCTTTCTTCCAAGTCTAAAGCTGTTGTCGTGTTCCAGATTCCTCGGCTTGAACACGGTGGTGGCTTACCATCGAGCGAAGGTGTCCGCGCTGAACATTGTCGGAGGCGAGCAGAAAGACCACCTGTCAACGATCAGCGAGACAGTGGCCGTCAACATCCCAAAGTCCCAGGCTGCCGCCAGCATCTGAACATTCGTCTCGTCTGAAACCGTACTAGGTCCAGCTGCCATATTACTAGATTACCTTTAGGCGGCACACGTTGCAAACAACGCTGTTCTAGTCTTTTAGCAATAATTTTGCGCAGAACGTTGGTCGCTACTGCCGATTATTACTACCAGTGAAGGATTGAAGATGATATTAAAATGGTTGAACAATTCAAGATGGTATCGAACATATTTTAGCTGTAAATACTCTTTTTTTATTTCTTTTAAAATATTTTTATAAACTTTTAATGTACTTTAATGAATTACAGTTTGCAGTCGAAAAGTTGATGACTGATTAATTTTCATTGAATTTGGTACCAACTTGAAAATATTGGTATCTGATATCAATATTTTAACTGTGATAACTTTACATAGTGGAATTTTAACTTTTTCATTGTTTGGTGAACATTAGTACGTATTGTCATTTACCTACATTATTTGTTCGTTTTCACTATCAGTAGATTGTGAAAGTTTTGAAAATTATCAACAAAGAATGTAGAAGAGTTTCAAGCGTCCCAAGTTATTGCTACAAGATAGGAATAAGAAGTTGATGCTCGTGTGTTGAAAGCCGTCGTATGCCGGAATGTCTTCTGTCTGAATACCTCTCTAGAACTTGAATGAGACGTTTATTTCCGACACGATTTCACAGCCCTCGTTTTGTTTTCGAGTTCGTCGTACATGAAGTGAATTGGCGATTGGATGCGAAGTGAATTAACTCTATTCAGTTTCATTCTAATTTTCCAGGTGTACTTTTAACTATATCGTCAACAAACTTGGCTTGCGATTTGATTTCGCTTTCAGGTGCTCGACGATTACATTTACGTTTGTGAACAATTCAAACTCGATGACTGTCACGTAACTGAATCTAGCAATAAATCAAGGAACAGATATAGATGAGTACTCGGGTACTAGATTTTTCAAGTCATCACATTTATTCAAAATGAAATATCACCCCAGATATATTCTACATTTGTGAATTTTGCGTTTTTTCACAAAAAAAAAGTTCATTTGTTACTGCAACCAATTGACGACGTGCTTGTTTCGTTCTAGTTGTTCGAGAAAGATGTAGTTGATAAGTTAGTGGTATTATACTCTAATAATGAGAAGTGAAATACGTGTTGGTATCATTGTAACGTACAAATAGATGCATTACTGCAATACAGGAGTGTCGACAAACATAACAAGACCCAGTTGGTCTCTTGTAAGTAACACTACCGTAGTGGTATTACTTACGGGTTAGCTGTGTGTAACGTCTCCAATTTTCATTATTTATTTCTTTTGATAAACACTTGAACAATTTAGGTCAACACTGTGTAGTGTGTACCCTATTTACACTATGACTATACCTTTTAGTGCCAATTTCCAAGACGAGCAGTACCCTTGGTCCTCGGATCAGTGAAGTCAAATATTGTGGGTAACCATGGTCAAAAAACTCCATCTGACCAATTAAGTTAATTCTGTGTATTTCCTCCATATGCTTCATGTCTCTTAACTGCAGTTAGCAAGTATAGTTAGGATGTTTTGGCTTGTCATGTTTGTTGTCGATACGCTTGAATTGCAGTTTATAACGAAAGACTGGAAACGAACGCATAATCTGGTATCGAAGAAATAGTTAGAATTGTGGTTCAATATTACAGACGTAGCTCTGTTATCATCCATTCAAAGAAATATTGTGTGTGATTTAGATCTTTAGAATATATTCAAACGATATTGGATACATATTAATTAATTTTATTGACATGGAAAGAATTTGAAAAAGACAAATGAATGAGTTGTTGATTTATGTTATAAGGTTAAAGTCACGAGTCCATAGTTTTACTATTGTGTACAGTTGTTTGTTAGTGATGTATCATTTTGATTTGTTTCATCTAATCCTTGATCATGGTAATGCGTTTGAATCTAGGTCGCAATTCCCAACGTTTGCTTCAATTCGAACGTTGACTTTGACGTCTCACTAGCAGATTATCTTTCTGTCTGACACAGTATCTACAAATTGTTACTGAAAAGATTGAATTCAAACTTCATTACTGTACCAAGAAAAAAGATTGAGGTTAGATATGTTTTTTTTCTACAGATTTGCCAACAGTACTATTGTAATTAATTATATGAACTTTTCATTTCGATTGCATTTGATTGAAAATCTTATTTTTTTAAAATACTTCTACCCAATTGCCAAATCCTCATGTAAACTAGCACATTTGTTGTATAAATTATAATACACCATGGAAAGTTATCGTTACAGTTATTAATTTTTATTTCATATTGGTTTTGTTTAAGAACGTGATGTTCAGTTTCGATTCAGTAAAAATCTAACAACCTTATGGCCTGACCACAAATTGAAAATTGTATTGTTGAAGATTTTTTCTTGCCTTTTTGATCTCATACAAAATTGATATAGAAAGAAAGATAAACATACGTAATATGTTTTGTCTGTTCCATGAAATGGTCATGTAATAAGACAGTAAAGTTCATTTCATCCACTAATTTGGGTGCCATTGCAACCAAGTCATCAGAATCATTAGTTTCCCATTGTTACATGACGTAAAAGTATTGACAAAATTTGAGTGTGCTTATTTGTCAATATTCTTTTGCTATATTAACATTTACTATGATTAATAATTTAGGCATACATATAATGAAGACATTGTTTGGTAATATTATTTGTAACCACAGGATTATAATATACTGGTAACTAGTAGTTAGTTAGTATGTATTTGAGGTATATGATTCATTATTCTTGATATTTAAACTAACTGCACTATGTATATATAAAATTGTAAAATACCTAGATGGAGAAAAATAGTAGTGATACAAATTGTTAAAACTGAGCAACCTTTTACAAATCCAAGTGCAATCTTATAAAGTAATATAATAATAATTATTAATAACATAGATGAAAAACATAGTTTTAATTTTATATCTTGTATAGTAGAATCCCAGTGAGCTGTTTTCTCTCATTACAATATGTGTATACTGTGAGAGACTACACTGATGTACGTAAAACTAGGGCTCGATATTTCGATAGTGCGTTGAAGTGTATTGAAAAACCTGCCCCCAAGATATGGCGTGAGTGAGGTAGCCTTGGCAAGTATCACAGCTTTCTTAAAAGTAGATTTGTGTTGAGCTACTTGGAAACTAAAGTCGATAGTGAGCAGGATGAATCTTCCAGCAAGCCGTGATAGTTGTTATGACGTCTCAAGTCCTTGGTCAAGTATACTGTAATTCTTGTGTAGTGGCACGACAAACTAAACCATAACTGTTACAACTTGTATATTAGTCGGTAACATTCTGCGATAATAACACGGTTAAAATAGTCGTGTTTTTGTTATTTATGTTGGCTACTGTGTACTGTGTTTGCATACATGTGACACGAATCCCTGCTATGAAAACTTCATTTTTTAAATGTAAATTAACGCAACTACTTCTACTCCTTCCATAATGAAACATATGTAGTTTGAAAAAAAATGTTATAGTTAGGCTCCAGTTAATTCAGTGAAAATATATAGAAATTGTGAGACTTTTGAAAACACCAATAATATATTCAAATTATTACTTGCTGTGTTTGATTCTGTGAAGAGATTATTCAAAAAAGGGTGTATCTTATATGAGTGTAACTACAGTACGTCATTAACTTTCCCGCTTTTCATGTGATTCTTGTAAATAGTTGTTTTATTGTATCTGTGACATCACGTAAGTTTTAATGAGAAATGGCTTCTTAAACCACACTAGTCATAGTTAGCTGTGGGAAGAAAAAAAATGTTTAGGATTATATTATTTGTGTATTGTTTGCTGGATGATGAGAATTAATAAAATATTTAAAACCGTCGATAGTGTTGTTCAATTTATCTTGGAAGTGTCTATTCGCAAAGTAAAAAATAGCCGAATACTTTGCAAACAAGAACCTAAAATGCTATTGGCAACTTAAAAAATGGCTTGAAAATGGCAAAACGGCCTAAAACGCCTGAGTTATCTGGACAAAGCAAGTTTGCGAATACGTAGTAGGCTAGGTTTTTGAGACTAGGTTAGTGTTCAAACCTCGCTTATACCGCCGGCAGGCGGAACGGAGCCGGGCGCTTGTCACACAATTTACTTTGCGAATAGGGCCGGCCATTTATCTTTGTGTCTACGTAATAATAAATCTTCCTTCTTTCCTTTTTCATTTTTATAAGTCTTCCTCTTCAATATGACATTTAGCTGGCTATGCCACTTGAAAACCTCTTATAGGGTTCCCCTTTAAATATCCTCAGATGCCCCTGATTTTAGTGATTTCCATAATCATGCATATTTGCAACTGCGTAGTGGTTGATCACGTCACATATTTACTGAAATCATACACACTAGGAAATCTTCAATATCTCAACATCAACAACTTGAACATAATTCATCCCGACTGAAAGTTTTTCGTGGTTTACCTCAGGCCTCAGATGTTGAAGTAATGTATAACTCCCACATTCAATCAGCCTCAACCAAATAGTATTGAAAAAACTAATAAAATGCAAAAAACAAAACGAGGAGATCAATTTTTGTATTAAATACAGGTACAGAGAAAAAGGAAGAAAAAAAATTCAATAATAATAAAGAAGATTCAAGATTTTTTTCTCCCCACCACGTATTTTTTAATTGTTTTCTAACCCTGGAATAATTATTTCCTTGAGATTTATTGTTTCTTAAATGAGTCATCCTATTTTTAATTATTCTTTGGGGTGGTAAGATCGCCCTTGTGGTGCCCCGTCCGAACGATCCCATCTTTCATCCATAGCCTTAATTGGGGAACAATGATTTTGTATCATGTTTCGATTTGAAAAAAAGATTATTAAATAGATTATAATAAAGTTATCCACTCCAGGTACAATCTGTAGAAAAAAGGTTCAAATCCAAGAAGTTTTCTATTAAATTTCGTAAAAAGCAACATTTTATGTGACTACAAGTGTACATAGCATAAAAGTGACATGAAATATGACGGAAGTGGCTATTTGTTGGACCGGAAGTAGATTTGACTGAGATTGGTTTTAGTTTGGATTAAATTAGTTGAGGAAGTTGGTTTGGTTATGTTTATTATTTTTATGTTTGCTTAACGACCTCGCCAACAGCAGGTTATATCAAAGTGAAAATGTCATATTTCAAGCCATTGTAGTGGATAAAGACCAAACATTTGTATTGCCTGCAACTCCTTTCAGTATTTTCATAAGCTTGCGATATTGAAAATCGCTACTCCTTTTCAGTGGTGATACTTGAAGAACTGATTTTTTTTTATGTGAATCCAATGTGATATTCTTGACAATAAATGGGGAGCACATTTTCCATTTGGGCCAAATTTTCCTTCAAATAAATTCCTTCAAATTGAATTATTTTGTCCAAAACTGAGAAGAAAAATATTTGTGAAGTTCTAGTTATAAAAAAATTAATTTCGTAATAAATTCCTAAATGTGATCCTCATTCATCTTTCATACATTCGTCCTAAAAAATATAAAAAAATAATAACTTCAAAAACATGAAAAGTGTGGGAGGAGTAGTATTTGAAAAAAAAGTCAAATTTTTTATTGGAAAAATTAAAAACAAAAGATTTGCCAACATTTTTTTTGTTTCATAATATATATTCAGTTTTGAGCAAAAAGACATCATGTGCGAAAATTTCATGGCCTTTGAACTCTCACCTAGGAAGATGGAAATTTCAGTGGCTTGTCCCCTTAATTGATAATGATGAATGTTTATAGATAAATGAATCAAGAATTAAATATATAGATATGTGAACATGATGATGCATCAAATTAGTTATAGATTTGGGGATTTAGGTTACTTTCGTTTGCGCACAACAACAACAACAACAACAACAATTACAACAACAACGTCCGCATGTGGCTGCCAAATTTAATGGTGTTTGTTTTATTAGACGATAACTTCCAACTCTAGTGGATACAAGTATATTCAACATTTAATATAAAGTAAACATATAAAACCTAATCTCCACAACATGACCCGACTGGTGGTGTAAATCAAATGTAATACTAGGAAAACGCGTTGTGTTTCCGCGTTGATGGATGAGCTAGATTCTAGAACATATCAACGTATTTATAGTTGGTTATATATATATATATATATATATATATATATATATATATATATATATATATATATATATATATATATATCTTCCATCTTTAATCAATTCTTTAATTAGAATAAGTAATTAATAAAATAGGAGAGTGACGTAATTGTTTGGATCTCAAGGTGGATATATATATATATATATATATATATATATATATATATATATATATATATATATAATTATATATATATATATATATATATATATATATATATATATATATATATATATCCACCTTGAGATCCAAACAATTACGTCACTCTCCTATTTTATTAATTACTTATTCTAATTAAAGAATTGGCCTTATTTTAATCGTTTTTGATCAATTGGCGAATTGTTGCTTAGATTTAATTGGTATCTTAATTGATTTGATTGATGTAAAAACATTACGTTATATATTTTGTTATATCAAAAGATCGCTCTTGTCTTGCCCCGTCCAAACGATCCTACCTTTCATCTATAGTCTTAATTGGAGAACAATGATTTTGTATCAAGTTTCAATGTTATTAAAAAAATATATAGCAAAACAGCTGATCTGATTTGAGTGCAAGTTCGGAATAATGTGTTTCATTATTATATTGAAATTCCGTGAAAATTTGTTTTCTCTCGAAGGGAATATTTTTTACGAATTTTCTCCTCTGCGTTTTTCATATAGAATTTTTAAAAACTTTGAAATGGGTTTTCTCAGAAGTGGTTCAACCGATTGCTCCTCAAAACTATATACAATATCGAATTAGATAAGGACACTTGTGTATGCCAAGTTTCAACTGAATTTGAATTTTCGTTTGTCAATTGTCCCGTGGAGCGCGAACAAAGAAACTTTTTTTTTTCGATCATGGTCGAGTCTTTGTTTCGTTCATCCAAAAATTGTATTTACGGTTTCTCGCAAGTCACAGGTACAGTCTTCCAAGAGGAAAATTTAAAACTCTCTTACTGTCATTTGACCATCTTAAGAGCAAATTTAATCAGCTTGTATTATGACGAAAGTAGGTTAATTATTGGGTGTCAAGGCATGTAGAGTGTGGGGGGTAAGTACATTAGTGGGGGGGGGGGGGGTCATTACCCCGTATCCCCCTTCCTAACGCGACTATTGACATTACTAAAACAAGATGATCATTGATCATTTCCGAAAGATAATTATTGCCTGCTATCTTATTGACATTGGCCGCCATGTCACACTTTGTCAAATCTTGAATCTATTCTACGACGCATTGTACTGATGTCGTTGATCTATTGGCGTCCGTGAATGATATATGAGATGATGGGATGATGAGATGAAAGGATATTTTATCAGGTGTTTTTGGATAGTGAGAAGGAGTCGGTCGTGGCATGTTGTTAAGGAACCATCTCAATATTAACCTGAACGACAGAGGGAAGCCACGGAAAAATCCTGTCAGGATGGTCGATCATAGCGGGAATCGAACCACGGTCTCCTGAATGACGGTTCAGTGTATTAACCACTCGGCCACACGTCTCAGTTTTGTCAAATCTTTTGGATCTTTGCATCCGGCTTAGCTTCTATAGGATGAAATAGAGAGTAGAGACCGACACGCAACATTGCGCATTTCAAACATCATGTTGGAAAGTTATTTATAATCAATTAGACTTGTGATTGTTTTCAGTCGTTAACAACATCAACTAGACTATAGTTATCAACTAATATTGTCCGCAACAAATGGGTGAGTGTGAATTGACTCGGTATGTTCTTATATTTCGGATAATAACATTATACAGCCCAAAGTTGTAATTAATTAATTAACTAATTCAAATAAAAATTTATAAAATATAGTCCTCCATCGACGCGGGACACTACGTACGTCTAGAGTACGGAAAATTTACTGGTAAAATATGTGTAGATTTTATTTAAATTTTAATTATAAAATGAAATAATAAATTTTTTCATTATAAATTTTAATGAAAAAACATTTCATATGACTGCAAGTGCACATTGCCACATACTTTGATTTATATAATAATTATGTTGAATAAACTTGAAAATAAATTAAATTAGTCATTATCCCTGTGTTCCTTGAAAGTTGGTCTGGTTGTTGTTGTTTGTTGTTGTTGTTCACTGCAATTGCGCATGTTTGCGCGGTGACAGCTGTTTTTTATCCTCGTCCAGGCTCTTGGCTCCTCTTGCCTCCGTGCACAGAGATCGTTCCACTCCCTCAAAGTTCTTTGAGTGAAACCACTCCTTCCCAATTCTGTGTTGGCCCTCTCCACAGCAAGCTGTTCCCCTCCTCTCCCACTCCTCTGGTTATACTTGAAAATACTGGAAAAGCCACTCTTTGAAAATTATCATTGTTTCATGGGTATTATCCAAAATTACACAGAACTTCTCTGCCAAATTGCATTACATTCTTCTTTAGTTCTATCATATTCATTCCCACTTGCGTTATATTCATATTTCTCCTCTAATTAAGATTCCATTCGAGAACCTTCTGTCATATTCAAATCGGGTTGACTAATCAATCATCTCAACTCTATAATATGTAATATTCTGTATGTATTCAGTGAACTTACGTCTAGTTTCTTTATAGTTTCTTCTAGTTTTGGGGTGGTAAGATCGCCCTTGATGTGCCCCGTCCAAACGATCCCATCTTCCATCCATAGCTTTAATTGGGGAACAATGATTTTGTACCAAGTTTTGATAAACAAAAAATATAGGTATACTCAAACAATGAAAGAAATTGATAAAACAACACTTTTAGGATAATTGCGGATAATATTAACCGAGGCTTAAAAGTACTAAACTAATTCATTAATTATACATGGATAATTAAATATGTTTGAAAAATATTTAACTATTGTTAATTAATTTAATAAATCATCAAACCGGCACATGTAGCTCAGTTGCCAACGCACGCGCTTTATGTGATCCGGGAGATGAACGACATATCGGACCTGGTTCGATCCCCGCCACCGTCCATCTCTACAGTTATTTTTGTGGTTTCCCACTATAGTTGAGGCTAATGCCAGGATGGTTCCTACAACATAGGCCATGACCGCTTCCTTCCTACTATCCTTTCGATTATACTAACGATAATACTGATCTATTTTTATTTCATATAAATTGTGATCACTATTACAATCATGTAAACATTGAATATAAAAGGACGAGTATTGAAATACGGCAAGGTGTAAACATGAATATAGTCATTCATATCAATGTTAAAATTAATGTTCATCTCACCATCCCACCATCTCATTAATCATTCATCTGACGCCAATATATCTTAGTTATATCATCACAGTGGGCCAATATATCAAATAGAAAGAAAAGAAGAAAGAAAGAAGGCGCGAACCACCCGCGCGCTAATCGTAGGAGATACGGGTGACAGTCATTCGGAACCTACTTTTTTCGTGGATATACGTATAATTCTTCGAAAATGTGATCTATATATGAAGTATGTACTGAATGTATGTAGTTCACGATGGTTAGGGACTTCCGAACGTACATGCTAAAGGATATAAGAAAGGGTTGTTCGTATCCTTCAAAATATCTTATCATGTATGTACTCGTCTATGACTCAGCCCTGGCTGAATATTCATCCCCTCCTTCATCATGTTGTCGAAAACTGGTTCAGATTTTTAGTAATTCGCTCGGGTCTGTCATTGTGAGGCTGAGTCTTGAAGAGGAAGGGTCGTGCTGATCATCTGCCATAATTACAGGTAAATTTATTACTCCATTCGATATTTTAATATTGTAGCCTATTCATGGTCAATAAATATTCAAAGATTTTTAAAAATATATCTAGACTAGAATTTCATCCGTCACAAAGGATATCCTTAATTCAATTCGTGATCAAAGATAAAACATGCGCATTAAATGCACCAAAATAATTTGGTTTTCATGATTTGCCCAGTGAAAAACAGAATTTCTACTTGTAATACTAGCATAGAGATACCAAATTTTCATTTTTTTTTTGTTATAGAGTGATTTTCATATTTATTTCTATTCAACCTGCCATCTGCATTAATCCACTTGAAATAATTCTACGATTTCGATCAAAAATTATCCCCTAAGACTACCCAGAACAAAAACTAGCCGTACTATTGTCATTACTCAGACTGTCGACTTTTGAATATTATAATAATAGATAGAATAATATTACTTTTCATTTTTTTAGCTTGATAGTTTTCAATCATAATACCTTCCTTCAGAGATGGTGAAAACGATAATTCTTGTGTTGTGAGAGAGTGGGATGAGAGCGAAAGAGAAACAGATTGAGGAGAAAAAATTCCGTAGACAAACTTCAAACAATACAAAACATTGCTCATGCAACTTACCAGTAACATAATGAATGAATATTAGAGTTTTAAGGCGCATCGACAGCGAGGTCATTTAGCGCCTCCAGTAACATAAATATTAATCATACTTTAATAGTAACATAAATATTAATCATACTTTAAGAGTCCGTTCTACCAAATTATAATAAACTGTTAGTTGATAATTCCCCAAGGTATGAAAATAGTAGACATTTGTGATAACAAGTTAATTCGCCAATATTTGTTCCGTCTCTTATAGCATTAGTAATCTACTTTCAACCAACCAGTTTTTTTTTGTTTGGAGATATTTATTAAAAGCAATCGGCATCTGCTACTTGAATCACACGTGTCATTTTCTTGATACGAATGTACTAATCTTATATTTAAAATTATTAGTTCATCCAAATTCTTAATATCAGGTAGTGCATTATATAAACTATTAGCTTGATAAAATGAACCATTTTTCAACATATCTGTATTACAAACTTCCAAGTACGTAATGACTGAATGTTGTATATGCATTTCACTTTCAATGTCTACAATTTTTTTTTTCAATTTTCTGGCATATTACTCTGATAATTAACAAGACAATACTTGAATAATAGTTCTGAATACCAATCTCACATTTTGGTCAATTACTCATTCATTAATTTCTAATTTTCTACTATGGCGCGAACGCGAAATAATTATGCATTTCCTAATTACGTACGCGAGGGTCAATCGTAAACACAAACTTGAGACCATTAACTAATTAAACGAACTATATGCACAGTGCAATAACTGGAGTGACGCTGTGCGCGAGTTCGAGTCTCATCTCAGACATATGGGATGGATTTTTGTAGAGCATCATTCATATTATATTAATCATCTGCTCACTCAAACCCGCAAACAACCTAGCTGTAGATAAACATCTTCATAATTCAAATACTGACTAAATGAACCTGTCATCAGTTCTGTGACGTGAGTCATCGATAGTTCAAAGTTTGATTCATGTGTGGTTTGTTTAGGTTTCGTGAGGGACTATTTTACAAGTCAGTTGTCACGATGAGCTGTCGTCGCAACATCGGACTGTTGTGGCTTCTGGTTTTGTTTACAATCAATTGTCAAGGTAAATTCTTGATTATTTTTAGAAACTGGTACTCAGCTCATTCATACTTGAAGCATTCCAGTTATTTTGAATAGTAGAACTTGGTAATATTTGTTCTGGTAAGGCAGTACAATATTTCCATAATTACCAGAAATGTTCATAGACTTTAAAAACTAATTTAAAATTTAATTTTAAAATTTTCATACTGCAAAACAGTTTTCTGTTCTGTTATGTTTGAAATATGTACATAGATTTATGAAAGGAATTGAAATATTGTGTTGCTAATTAAATGGAACTGTTCAAAAATCAAACTAAAGTTATTCTGAATAATTATGTGTCATACTTGAAGTTGTTTCATATTGATGAATTAACCTCTTGTTATTTAAGAGAAATCAATCAAACTTTTTGTTCATGTGAATTTGATTGATTTTGTTTTGTTGACGAAAGAAATTATGAACATAAGGTCTAGTCTGATCATTTGAACTTTAAATAATATGAAAAATATGACTTGAGTCAGTTTTGGGTGGGATGCAGTAGTAGAGCAAATGCTCGACCTCTCGTAATACCTTTCGTTTTTCCTGGGCTGCGAGTTGCATGTTGCGTCCATGTAGATAATATTATTCAGGATTATTCACTTCGAGCTGTTCACATATCATTGACATTTTGATTCAATTTTTCATAACTTTAGCGTCCTTCATCATTTGAAGCAAACGTAATTATAATTATAATGAATTTTATAATAAAATTATCGAACTGATATGAATTTCGTTACATATACACTCAGAACACTAGCCAGAAATAATAATTACATTAGATGGGCTAAAATTAAATTTTATGAAACCAACCAAAACTTCCGAGTATGGTACTGGTAATAATGTACAAGTATCCAATCATCAGATCAGATTGTTAATTGGTTAATAAAAATGTTCACTATGTCACTGTGTATTATTCAACGTATGTTCACTTTACTAGGCGTTGGCGGCATTAAATGCCCGGATGCATTTTTCTCTTGCAAAGTGTCCGGTAATAAAGACACCTGTCTCCATAACAACCACCTGTGTGACGGAAAGGAGGACTGTCAGAACGGAGTTGACGAGAACAATTGCGGTGAGTTGATGATGCTTTATTGTTTTATAGCGGCCATTCACATGAAAGTCATATGGGACTGAATTTTATTTGAGATATTCAGTATAATTATTGATATATATTATCCCTGAATTTATTTACCATTTTCAATTTGATACACATTTAATAATCATGGTTTTGGTTTGACCACTACATTTATTTATTCATTTATTCATTTTTATTCTTTTTAATAACATCGAAACTTGATACAAAATCATGGTTCCCCAATTGAGGCTATGGATGAAAGATGGGATCGTTTGGACGGGGCACCGCAAGGGCGATCTTACCACCCCATTTTGATTATTTAAAACTAATGACCTTCAACACCATGACTGCGCTGTCTGTGACCATAATTTTTTGCCGAACTACATTTATGAGGAAGTTTGGTTTTGTAATTTGTATCTACTAATTTTAGAAATGTACCATAGTCGTAGCAAATTATTGACACCGTTCAATTCACACATTTGATACTAGCTGTATTAACAGTAGAGTTGCTGTTCGATTTCGATCGACTCGATCGATTTTCGATTATAGGTATTCGATTTCGATAGTTACTTTCGATTTTCGATTCGATCGATATCGAAAAGTTTTTGAAGATCGAAAGCGTACAACAGTATAGGAGCAGCGCGAGACGTCACGAGTAACTCGCTTACTTTCATTGACGCCCATCGTTACGAGATTTTCGAACGGTTGGTTGTCTCGAGTTTATACTTGTCCCGCTACACGTGCGTCTAGTCCCTATCTAGTCGTTTTGACGTGAAGAATGGTTTTGACTTTCGACAAGTGTGATATGGATTGACTCCCGAAGTGTATCATTGCTTTCTAAAATATCTATTATGACATATGAAATTATACATGAGGGGCGGAGGAGTTTGGTTTGGAAAAAGTCGAAGAACTATGCGCATCACGTAGATGATGAAAATGTCATCTTAGATGAAAATAGTGTTTCCAGTCTGAGAGAAATCTAGGAGAAAAAAGCAAACTAAAATATTAAAATTTTTCCGGAATATAAGCAGAGGGTTTTTATCGAAATTTAAAGTTCACCCTAGACTTATATGCGAATCTTAGCCTATAATCATTTTGATTGGGTGTACTGGACCCGCACACTCATGACAACGAACTCAACTTGAAACTGCGAGATATTCCACTAAAAACACGTTTAATAAATGTTTCATCAGGAAGAAGCAGGATTTTTCCAATTTCGGGATCATTTTTATTTCACGCGTACTTCCAAATACGCAACGATCTTTTACTGGGTGTGGTCAGTCATTGTCTGACCTTGACGAGCAACGAGACAAGACGAGACTTTTGCGGGTGAAAACACTCGGGACGGCCAAGCGCCAATAGAATCGCAATACGAAATTGACTGACTTCTACCCCAGACGTGATGATTTACGTCATTATTAGTTAGTGGATTAAATGACTCTGAGGAGAGAACGTAGTTGTGTGTATGGTAACATTATACTCATATATAGCGCGTGCGGGGTATATAAACATGGTATTTTGCTACCGTACCTTACATATTATTTTTTTCGATTCGATTTCAATTCGTCAATTCGATCGATTTCCGATAAAAATGCAATCGATTTCGATCGATTTTTGATATTGTACACTTCGATTTCGATCCCGATTTTTTGATCGAACGGCAACCCTAACTTACAGTGACATTACATGAGACCTCTGGCAACACTCACCATATTATATTATACTATTTTCATATATTCTCAAATTCTTTTTGAAATATGGCGTTGTTAGGTTCTTGGTGTACTTTGTATAGAAAAAATATTTTGTTTCTTGGATCACTTTTCATCCAATTAAATATTTGTTCCTGTAAAACCACACTCGTCTTTGACTTCAACTGTATCAATATAACAGGAACACAGAAGTGCGAGGAACCAGATTTCTTCTCTTGCCGCAACGGCAAGTGTGTCAGCAGCTTCTTCCGATGCGATGGTGAAGATGATTGCGGTGACTATTCCGATGAAGATAACTGCGAAGGACACGAGCATGTGAGTGTTTTGTAAACATTAAAGAGTACTTAGAGGACAACCTCATGGTCAATGGTGCAGAAAATCTATTGTGTATTCTCACTTTCTGTCTTGGATCTTTATTGCTGAAAGTGTATATTCATCACCAATTGCCCTACCAGTCGATAGTATTTGGCCTACAGACGGTTTACAGCGTAGTTTTTTGTATTTGATTCAGTCGAATTTGATTTAAATAAAACTTTGTTGATTAGCTGTTGGTTTATGAAATATTTGTTCATCTTCTCACTGGCATCAATGTGACATTCTTTTTTGTTTTTTACATGGTGCCAGCTATTCTCACTGGTACCTGACATTTTTGATATGTCCGTTATCTAGTACATACGGTTTTATATAGTTGATACTTTCGTCCATGTGTTGAAAGAAAATTTTTCATTTTTCACCATATTTTACCAAGTTCTTCAGTCGCAAAATGTTTTTTTTGTGGACGCGCACAAAATCGTAACACTCATACAGTAATTCATTCAATGGTGCTGATAACATGGACAGCGCCCCTAAACGCCACCAATCAATAAATCTATTTTTGTTTACTCATTCGTAACGATGAGTTATGTCGGTAAAATGAAAGGTTTGTTGTCAGGCGACATCCGAGCCAGTGGCGTGCACCAGCGAGGAGTGGCGTTGCGTGGACGACATGTGCATCCCTCGAGACTGGGTCTGCAATCAGGAGCAAGACTGCCTCGATGGTAGCGACGAGATACAGGGATGCTCTCACAAGGTAAGCAGGCTGTTTGTCCAATCAATTGTTACTTGGTAACGCTTATTGTTTTAGATTAATTTTCTATGCGATTCAATACTGCTAGTGAATCAATGGCCATTTATGAATATATTCTAATGACACTAGATTGTAACTGTGATTGAGGGAATATTTACAAATCATTTTCATTGGAGAAAATATGCGAATTGTTTCATGATAACGTTCCTCTGTGGAGTCCACTTCTATTACGATACTTGTTATAACTACACACTTTTGAAACTCACTTTTAAGATAAGTATGGCTTATGTTAAAGACTTATGTTGATCTGATAGTTTCCTCCAAATGGACATAACCTACAACTGAATTCAACCTTAATGATACAACAATCTTTCTATCTTTCAAATTTAGAACCACGTGTCTGCGGACATAATCCGGTCACCATAATTTTTTTTGACATTGTCCGATTTCAACTTTTTTTTTTACAAACTGTCGATAATGTTATGTATTTCGGTATTTCATTTGTTTATAGTGGAGAACAAAGAAATGTGACTGACTATTTGCGTGATGTTTTAGATATCGTGCGAAGACGGTTACATGTGCGCTAACAAGCAGTGTATTCCGAACGAGTGGGCATGTGACGGCAACAAGGATTGCTCCGACGGAAGCGATGAAAAAAACTGCAACTCTAAATCTAGTATGTGCTTCACAATTCAACCTCTCAATGTTCTAAGATTCTTCATGTATTCCCCCATATAACCCAACTGTTGGTGGGGTCGTTATGCAAACAATAATAATAGTCTTCATGCATTTAAATATCTATCACTATATATATTCAAAAGATCTTATTTCGTTCCGGTACTTTCATTTTGAAAATGTTTAATCTTGACGGTTTGGATACCTGATCAACTATCTCGATATTGTAGCTCTCTCCAGTCTTTTCTCGGTAGCGGAGTGGTTAACACACTTGCTCCATGTGACCCGGGAGGTAGTGGGCATGTCAGACCCGGTTCGATCCCCGCTACCGTCCATCTTTACAGGGTTTTTTCGTGGTTTCCCTCTGTAGTCAAGGCTAATGCCGAGATAGTACCCACAATATAGGCCACGACCGCTTCCTTCCCACTATCCTTCCCATTACCCATAAAAACCTTCATCTCATCATCCCATCATCTCATTAGTCATCCATCCGACGCCAATAGATCTGTCATCATTACAGTGCGTCGTTGAACCCAATATGTAAAAAAAAAAGACATGTATTGTGCTGATTGTTTGTCAAGGAGGCAAGAAGCCTGAGGTTCCAACAAAGGAATGCACCATGGATCGTGGATTGTTTCTTTGCAACGACAAACTGAACTGTTTGGAATTTAACGAAGTGTGCAGTGGAACTGCCGAGTGCCTTGACGGATCGGACGAAGGAGCTGGATGCAAGATTGGTATGGCTGAGCTTGATTATGAATAATTTATTCAATTATTTATTTTTCAAATATTCAATTATTTGGTAGAAAAGGTAGAATAAAACGGACTTTTTATTTATAGAATGCACGTACCTAATGATATGGCTGAAAATTGCAACATTTTGTACTCTCTGAAAGTTGTTCTAAATATCAAGTCAAGTAACGTTTTATTTCATTCGTAAATACATCATGTAATAACATAATCACTCACTTATGTGTATGGGCTGGGTGCCTTACTAGTATTGAAATATGTTGAGTTCACAATCAAAAGGAATTTAACTGAATGAATTAATGATTAAATTAATTTAACCATTGGATATCAATAGCTCTCTAACATTCATCTTTATCCTATTTTCCTCGTGTCATTGTACATCTTTTACTCTCTTGTCTCTAGACTTCCTTCTGTGTACCCCTCCCTTTTTATTTTCCTACAACACACTTAGTCTGCTCTTTCCATTTCTCTCGGAGCCATCACGCACATGTGTTTTGCTTCAGACGTATGCAGTGCTGCCAACTGTAGCCACGCTTGTCTCCGAACGCCTGCAGCCCCCATCTGCTACTGCCCGACCGGCTACGAACTAGCTGCCGATAAGAACAGCTGCATTGGTATGAAGACATTGCTTTTTATTACTTGACAAGTCTCACTTCATATTAATACACGGTGCATTGATCCTTGTATTGAAAATTCCAAGAAATGCGTGGTTGAAGCTGTACAGCTGCCCTCTAGCTCATTTAGTAACCTTCTGCGTTGAATTGATGCCAAAACGAGCGCGAGTTTGATCCTCGCATGAGGCGTGGATTTTGTAAACATCATTCATCTACTATCCGCTCATTCGTATACTTAAATTCACCTCTTTTTAAAATAATTTCTCTCTTGGTTGGTTTGTTAGACGTACAGATCAGTCGTTCATTGCTGCACAATTTTTTTTTAAATATAGCCTTTTTTCTTGCTCCAATGAGATATATATTACTTTTGTTCTCTTTGTTGTTTAGATTATCACAGTAAAATATCTGTCCTCCATCAGTTGAATTTGTATCACTTGTGATGTATTTCATTTAATTGTAACATTTGAATATTAGTAATATACTCCTACTGCTAAATAAATATCTACTACTATTACTACAACTTTTAAGGAATCTTGAGAAATTCAACATGAGTTGAATGGGATGTGGGGTGGGAAAAATGAACTGTAGAAGTAGAAAACGATGGGTGAGGAAACCATGCACCAAGATTCCACTGTATAGATGAATGATTACTTTTTTACTCATATAATGTTTTATCCCATCTTATCTTCTATCACTTATAAACTGCACATTTCAAGATGGTTTGATAATTCAAACCAAGAATGGCATCAAAGTACGAATTTGTTGGATGATCATTTTCGTTTGCTCGATTGCTCGCAGACACTGACGAGTGCAAGGAGTTTGGTATCTGCAGTCAGAGGTGCCTCAATGTTCTCGGCAGCTACAAGTGTCTCTGCGATGACGGGTACAAGCTAGAAGACGACGGACGCGACTGCAAAGTGCTCGGTAAGCATTCTAGTCGCTGACATCGACGCTGAAATGCGTTTTAATTTTGTGACTTGTTGTGCTAATTTGTATTAAATATCAGTATTGTAGTTAATTAAGGTGTTGTCCTGCAATCTGAATTGTTATCAGATGAAAAATATGTTGTCATTCGATAAAAATAAATTTACTGAGAATCGTTGGGATGCTAAAAGGAACAGAGGCTCTAAGCTGGAAATTCACGTCATTCGGGACGAGCCCTGCCTCGGAGGCATGAATTTTTGTAAACATGCATGATACATCTATTGTCGTCTGCTCGTTTGTGTCTCGAATGAACTTGAGTAAACAATCATTAAGGAAATTTGTCAAGTGAACAATCAACAAAGAGAACTGTTAGAACTTGAATACATTTTTTTATAATAGAGATAAATCCATACCTGTTCATCGATCAAAATATCATTACATGTTTTTCATAAGTTCATTGCCCCACTTGTCAGTCTTTGAAGGGCATCACAATACTCGAATTTGCGGCAGCAGAACAAAGAATATTTTTTAAACTAATTTTGGTGAAAAACGTCTCATTTTTAAGTTGCGTTCTAATTTCTATTTCAAATTAAACATTCTTCATTTGTGATAAAATTGACTATTTGCGACAGTCATCATGTAACAGTTAGAGAATGCATCAAAACTCCGAATTTGTAATGAATTGTAATTAATTTCTCGCATCGATTGAAATTATTCTGTTCTCACCATAATTCGTTGAGAAAATATTCTTGCTTGGCGGCCGATGAGAGCTGGTCGGCCGGGAGATTGTCGACCGTTGGACTTAGGGTGTTGCATAGCAAAGTCCGGTCGCGCCGTACTTGGCGGCCGTGAGTGGTGCCTCGGCCGCCTTTTGAACATGAAGAAATGATATTCATACGTAACCTGTGACTTTTAACTGTTGCAATTCACCTAATTCCAGGCGGTGAAGTCGTTCTGTATTACACAACCAAGAGAGATGTGCGCGGTATCTTCCTGACTAGCAACGTCAAGTTCACCGTCGGCCGCAATAAGTTGAAACATGTCGTCGGCGTGTCGTACGACGGTCTGCATGTTTATTGGACGAGCGTGGTGGAAGGAGAGGAAGCGATTGTCAGAAGCAAGGAGGACGGATCTGAGATGGAGGCTATCGTATCCGCTGGTGCGTAGTCGTTTCCATCAATTATATTGGCGTTGCCATTTGCTTGGAAATTTCAATAAGTAATACCAAAATTAATTTTATTATCAAATATTGATTGAAATGTATTCAATTTTGTGTTCTTGAATTATCAAAAATATCAACAAAAAAAATTCAATCATTTAAAACAGGAAATGCCAGGCAGCAAATACTGCATAGGGACATTCCATATGACTGAGTGGCAATTGAAGATAATTCAATTTCTTGCATGACCTACAAAATTCCTGGCACCAAATTGATTATTTTATTAATTTATCAGTTTTTAAATCGATATCAGTCATTGTTTTGTTATTGAATTCATCAAGTATTACGTATTCTACTTCATTATCAAATCGGAAGTCCTAAAATATTGAATTGATCAAAAATTTTGAAATTAAATGGCAATTCAAATACATTAACAGAACTATTTTTTCTGACAAGGAGTTCTTGGTGGGATGACGTGAAGAGTGTAAGATTGGTATTAAAGAGAATTTGGCATGCTAATGATTCTGCAAAGTGATAATACGGACTAACAGCGGGACTCTACTAACTAAGAAAATATACGTATTCTTAAAAATATTACACCACCAATAATGAGATGAAAATTTGAATTGACAAAAGAAAAACCGCGGTTATTTAAAATGTGTAATGTTCTATGATCAGTTATACAATTATTCAATCATTAGCTATAAAAGTCATTGGTACGAACAAAGGTCATAAACCAACTAAACAATTACAAAAACTTTGGTAATGCCATAATCTCGTTGCATCTTTGAACACTCAACGCTTTGTGTGTAAGTTTACTATGAAATAATATGGTAGTAAAAAATACTGCAGAATCACGTTGTTAAAAAAGTACTTCAATGCAATAAACAGGATACGGTGTCAATTTTGTTGCGACTTTTGTCCCAGGGTTGAGCTTGCCCGAAGACGTGGCCCTGGACTGGGTGACTGGCAACATTTACTTCAGCGATTCCCAAGAGCATCACGTCGCGGTCTGCTCCCCTGACGGATCCCTCTGCGCTGTGCTGGCACATGACGAGCAGGAGAATTTCCCTCGTGCCATAGCACTGCTTGTGCCGAAGGGGTGAGTTTTGACCCAAAACTGAAGCTTTTACACTAAAGATCAAAATCAGTGGTCACATTTATGGAAAATTTTTGTTGTAGAATGATTTATTATGTAATAGTTACAGTTATTAACTATTAAATTCAATGTCTTCTCTGTTAAGTATTGATTGTCCAGGTAGGGCAATTGAAATATTAAATAAAAGTTGCCCCCCCCCCCCCCCCGGTAGCTCTGTTAGCTGAGTCACCGCTTCAGAAACTAAAAGTCACCTTTCTGCGTGGGTTCGAGTCCTGCATAAGGCATCGGCTTTTGTAAATTTCACTAATCATCACTTCATACATTCATTATCACCAGCTCATTTGTACCCACGTATAACCTAGCTGTTGATGGGGTCATTATGCAAACATTAGTCATAATTAAATTATAGTTATACATATGTAATGAGTGATCATTAAACCAAGTGTTCATGTGGCATAAATTAATGTTGAATGTAATTCAGATACATTCAAGTTTAACCAATATGCGTAATATATATTATGTAGTTGTTGCCACCAATATACAAAAGTACGGTAATTGTTTCAGATTGATGTATTGGTCTCGGTGGGGTAAGTCCCCGGCTATCATGCAAGCCGGAATGGACGGTTCCAACCCGAGGAAGTTTATCTCCAAGAATATCGATTGGCCCAACGGCATTGCGTTCGACTACCCTAACAACAGGCTATATTGGGTTGACGCCAAAATGAAGAACATTGAGTCGGTACACTTTGACGGTTCTGACAGGAGGGTGAGTACATAAACGGCCATCTATCGGATGAAAGAAAGCTTTCTCACTTTGTGTTGACATGCACATGCAGTCTGTGCTTGAAATATAATATTAATCAGACACCTTTTAATAATGTGCATATATCTCGTACTGGTTTGACAGATTTGTTCTCGTTCTTTTTTTTTATTGAAATCTTGAATTTTTCAGTTTTCCTATATAAGATCAGGACCTACATATTTGACCATGATTGAAATTTAGAATGAACTTGAATTTAATTCGATCCATCATATAGTCTATAGATAATTATTCAAATTCGGTGACAAGATTGCCTTGAAGAGTCGTGACTCGTGATTCTTGGAACAACCATTTGAGGTGTTGCGTCTTAACAGTATCATCAATTCATCCTCAGCCTTGAACCAATCACTGTACCAGTATATATCATGATTCTGATGTTGAAAAAATGGTAAAAAAGATTCAACTGATTCATCTTCATATTTTCCATTTTTTTATTTTCTCATATTTGGTACTCTTTGATATTATGTTGTAGGCCCTACTATAAGTACTATAACTACAACTACTATATCTCATTTCTATAACCATTGACCACAAAAACTACTTCATATAACCTAGAAAACTTTCAAAATCCATCTCAAATGTGCACAGAATTCCATTCATAAGACGAGCATTCAAATTATATATTCAATCTTACACGTTTCTGAAATAACTGTTACGCTTCTTTTCTCCGAGTGAATAGTGCCGATTGTTTTCCAGATGGTTCTCGGCAACGTCGTGAAGCACCCGTACGGAATTGCCGTGTTTGAGAACTCTCTGTACTGGTCGGACTACCTCGACCGCGAGATCTACCGCTGCGACAAATTCACCGGCAAGCACGTCGAGTCTGTCGTCAAGGAGCGCAAGGGCTATGTGTTTGACCTCCACGTGTACCACTCGTCGGGTCACGCGTCCCAGGATAATCCGTGTGTCAAGGCCGAGTGCAGTGACCTCTGCCTGTTGGCACCGAACGCGACTTACGAGTGCGCGTGTCCGGCCGGCAAGAAACTCAAGCCCGATCTACACAACTGCATGGGTTAGTTGGCGTCTTTTGATTTATTCATTTTCTTAAATTTCATCACACATTTTATCACATTTCATACGATAGTCACATAAGTATTTTTTTTTGAGCTCCCAGTCAGATCTCGTAGGGGAGCAAATGATGTATCTGTTGTGGCTTCTGATTCCTAATTGATCCCAAATAACTCGGTCGTTGGTGGGGTCATGAAGCAATTTGAAAAGTGTGGAAACTCGATTCCTGAGCTACTATTCCGTAACTCTAGAACAATATTAAAGCAGTCCATCTTTGTTTTGTTTTGACAATTCCATATAATCCAACTTGGTGTATCATATAATAAGCTCTCGACACATTTTCATCGCGCTTTCATTTTGTTTGCAATTTAAATTTTGGTAATTTTCTTTTATTGACAGGGCAAATATCTACATTTCAAATTTTAAAATTAGAATTGGTATTTATATAGTCAAGTAGAGTGAGATGTATGGTGGAAAGACGAAGAATTGGATAGATTTGGTGAGAGAATTAAGATGGAGGTAGACTTATTTGCTCTAGTTTAAATACTTATCCAACTTTGTTATAAGGAATGAAGAACTGAAATGAGAATTGTCTACTTGTTTCTAGCGATAACTAAACGGGACAAACTGATCGTCGGGGCTGGTAACAAGCTGTTTGAGATCTACCACCAGGAGTTGGGGAAGCAACACGTGTACGAGATTAAATCGAAGTCGGTCGGCGCAATCGGTGATCTTACGTACAACCCTCTAACAGGTCAGTCTCTCTCGCATTCTGGCTTCTTTGAGTTGTGTAAAGTGAGTTCATGCACGACGACGCTGGTCCAGCCCTACCACCAGTAATCGACTTCACAACACGACTGCCTGACGCCCGGCACCTAACGGTGAGGAATAGGAAACCTGTGAATCGACTGAATCTGTGACATAAGATCAACACCTCGGATGCGGCTGGCTCTGGTAGAACACTCAGCATTGCTGGCATTAATGCCAGATCGCTGAACAGTGGCTTTGAGGCCTTTAAATCAATCATAGTTGACAATGATTTCGACGTAATTGGAATCACCGAGACCTGGCTCACATCATCTACATCTTCAACCGATGTGGAGATACCAGGATACTCACTTCATAGGCTGGACCGCCAAGACACAATAGCGGACGCTAACACCAAAAGGGGAGGAGGCGTGTGTGTCTACGTCAAAAACAATATTAGACTGAAAGAAATAACCTGCCAAAGGTCAGCTGAACCATCGGTAGAGCAAATTTGGCTGATGCTACATCTTAAAAGAACGAGGATTGCAATTGGAGTAGGATATAGACCCCCCAGCTATAAATATACCGTTATAGAAAGCATTGGGAACGTATTTGACTCTCTGCGTGACACCGCAGACAACATAATATTCGTAGGCGACATGAATATAGACATGTTGAAAAAAAACACAGCAGAGAGCAAGTTCCTGACGAAATTCCTTAAGAGATATGGCCTTACGCAAATTATTAAAGCACCCACCAGAGTCGGTATGTGCAAGAAAAATGATACCTACTCAGAAACATTAATCGACCACATATATGTCAGAGATACAAAGCCAATCGAGTACATTGATATAATGGACATAACTAAAATCAAAGATCATAGAGGGTTAAGCATCACAGACCACTGCCTCACAACATGCGTTTTTAGGTATAAAACGGCGGCGAAAAACCGAAGAACTTTCATGTTTCGTGACTTCAGTAAAGTAAATGTACAAGACATGTCAACTTACGCTGAAAACATGGAATGGGGGAAAAGTATACATCTAGACGACGTTGATGATAAAGTTAGATGTTTAAGCAACAACATAATTAATGTAGCTAACGCTTATGCACCGCTCAAAATAAAAACTATATCTGGACCCAACACGCCCTGGATGACAACCACAATACGGGAAATGATACAGCTGAAAAATAAAGCACTAAAAAGCTACAAGAATAAAAAAAACGACACAAAATGGAAATACTATACAGAATTACGTAACCACCTCAACAAGGCAGTCTGGCGTGAGAAAAAAGCGTACATTCTCATGGACCTTACAGCATGCAAGAATAATTCGAAATTGTTTTGGTCCAAATTAGAGTCGTGGAACATACATAAGCGGAGCACAAAGAGCATGCAACAGATACCGATACATCTCTCAAACCCAGACAACATAAACAGCTATCTTATTAACTCCGTCGGTCAATCCACTATTAACCAAGCTGTGCTGAACTCTTACGAAGACACATCTCATAGGCCAAATGATTCGCCAACTTGGCAGAGCTTCCGAAATGTCAATGAAAGTGAAATACTGAGTGTTCTAAAGAGCATAAAGACAAAGGCAATAGGTTCAGATAACCTATCAATATCCATGGTTCGTCTATGCCTTCCATTCTGCACCGCTAGTCTAACAGACATTGTTAATAGCTCTCTTTCAACCAGCAAGTTTCCCACAGCCTGGAAGGAAGGCCTCATAACACCACTTCCAAAAATCGCCAAACCACAAGTATATAAAGATCTTCGACCCATCACTATCCTTCCAGCACTATCAAAAATATTGGAAAAGGTAGTGTTCATACAGCTAAGGGCATACGTGGAAGATAACGCAATACTCCCAGGTACCCAGTCAGGCTTCCGAAAGGATAGAAGTACCACGACCACGTTACTGGACGTATGTGACTGTGCAACAAGAGCAATTGACGAAGGAAAGACAACAAGCCTGGTACTACTGGATTTCTCAAAAGCTTTCGACACCATCAACCATAAACTCATGCTGGCCATACTATCACACAATGGCTTAGACAAGAAGATAGTGAATTGGTTTGAAAGCTATCTGAACGGCCGCACTCAGAAGGTTAAAGTAAAGACTGGACACGAAGAAAAAATTTCAATACCCCTAACAACAGCTACAGGGGTCCCACAAGGCTCAATCCTTGGGCCTACCTTATTCACGATATACACTGCAGATTTGCAATCCGCCATTTTGCATAGTGGGTGCCACACCTATGCAGACGATGCACAGCTTCACCTGTCGTTCTTACCAGAGAAAACGCGGTTAGCTGAGGTACAAGTCAACAGTGATTTGGCAGCAGTCTCCAAATGGGCAACTGATAGGGCACTGATCCTCAACCCTACAAAGACGATATCAATGCTGTTGGGAACGAGGCACCAAAGAGACAAGGTCCTCCAGGAAGGATTTCAGGTCAAAATCAATGGAGTGGATATACCAGTCTCCAATACTGCACGAAACCTTGGTTTAACTTTAGACAGTAATCTGAAATTCACGCAACATGTAAACCTAGTCAAGAAACAATCATATTGCAAATTGAAATCATTAAAACGTTTTAAAACTCTTATCCCTTCACCTGCGAAACTGGCCCTCACCAATGCACTCGTACTCACTAAGGTTGAATATTGCGACATTGTATATGGTCCAAGCTTAAGCGCGCAGAACAGCAGTGAACTTCAAAAAATCCAAAATTCATGTCTTAGATTTGCATATAATATGAAAAGGTCTGATCACATATCACCTGCAATCAGGAGGGCGGGATGGCTGAGAATGAGCGAGCGGTGGAAGCTACACTTGCAGTGTGCCACACATAAGATCCTGAGTACCGGAAAGCCAGAGTACCTCCGCACAAAATTAGTCAAGAGAAGTGACTTACACGGGGTGAAGACCAGACAGAATAACAAACTAACAATAGCACCTCATAAAACTTCTAAATTCAAGACATCTTTCACCTACAACTCCGCAGTTTCCTACAACGAAGTGCCTGATAGCCTGAAGTTACTAAGTCACAGCTCGTTCAAGAAGAATCTCAATAAAATCCACCAAAATAGGATCTAGTCTGCCAGGAAAAAGGCATTGTTATTCAATATTCAATAATAATCATTAATTTGAATTGATTGATTTGAATCTAATTATATCACAAAAATGTGGTAACTTCTAACTTTCATTTATATTACCAATTTATGTATTACTATATATTATTATATTATTCTACCTCATTATTATTATTTTAGGCCTATTGTTGGTACTAATTATCATCACTGTTAATTATTGATGATGATAATACGATTATTACTATTGTTTTAGTATCAGTCATTATTAGTTATTTATGAATTAGGCATAGGGAGTAAAATAAGGTTGTATGGAACATCACAGCAATTACAAGCAGTGAATACCGCCTTTTTGTCTTGTCAGATGATAATATGTAAATGATTTATGATAAATGAGTGACAAATGAAGAAAAAAATTGAATTGAATTGAATTGAATTTTGATTCATTAATTCTGATATATATTTGTATAATAATATGTATAATATATACACATAAATTCTCATTAAAAGCACCATTAGACCTAATTATTCAAATAAGTTTTTTTCGGAAATATTGCAATCCTTCGAAAAATACAAAAATTCTAGTTTATATGAAATAAAATAGGCTACAGTATTTTAGAAAGCAAAATTCAAAAATTAGTATTCATTCATTTTGATTAGGTTATTTTGTTCGTTTTCTTTTAAATTCTGATTTTTTAAAATTTTTTACATCCCTTTGAAAAAAATCAACATTACAAAATTCTGTCTGTAGGCCCTATGAAGTTTTTCGTTCTTGTGAAAAAATTGTCATTGTCTTCTCTGATCATGTTTATCGTTATTTAATTGTTGTTTCAGGTGATGTTGTGATCAGTGACGTAGGTAAAAAGAAGTTCTACACATTGAACCTGGAGACCAATAAGTTGATGACGCTCCTCAACGCAACCAGCGGCACAGTCGAAGGAATAGATTTCGGTAAGAAAAAATTCAACTGCACAATTTAGACAAAAATGAAACAATTTTCTTGATGTAAGATATATCTAATTACTGTAATTAGTAACACAATTATTTTACCAGCAGCTTACCTTGTCTAAAACGTATCACTATGTCTTATCTTCCATTTTGTCGATGATTTGGCAATGATAATAATGTGTTGGTTTTGGAAATTAATTGTTCAAACTTGATAATGTGGATGCTTTCCAATTAAACATTTCTCGTCATTAATTCAACTGAATACATCCAGGAGACCAGGGTTCGAATCCTGCAGTGGTTGACCACTTATTTGTGATTTCGCTCCATCGTTTGAGTGTATACTGGGATGATTCTTCAAGAACGGACTCTTGACTGCTTCCTTCCCATACTACAATGAAACCTCTATTCATCGTTTTTCAAGGGACCAGGGCAATAAAACCAACCATACAGGAAAATAATCCATCCAGGAAAATTCAACATTGATTAAATGAGTGGGGTGAGAAAAAATGAATGATACAAGCAGGAAAACGATGGATCTGGGAACGATGCACAGAGGTTTCACTGTATCCATAAAATGATAAAATAAGTCTTTTCTGGTCTTTCCAACATCTCATTGATCATTCACCAATGCCAATAGATGAGATCTTGGTAATCATTGTCATTATCAATTCAACTTGATTAAATTAAATGATATAAATGCTACTATTCTAACAATATCCTAAATATGTCCAGTGACTAAATAATTCAATTTTTCGAATGTGGTGTGTTTCTCGTAGACCACCTCGGCAACAACTTGTACTGGTGCGACTCTGAGAGAGCGACGGTAGAAGTGTTGAGCTTGACTACGATGGAGCGTACTACGGTGATTCGAGACTTCAAAGGGGACGTTCCAATCAATCTGGCTTTGATTCCAATGGAGGGGTGCGTATTATCATTGGTATTCATTTGTATTATGGTATATAAAAATTAGGGTTGCTATTCGATGTCAAATAGTGATCGATAATTGAAATTTTTCATGATTATCGACCAATGATTGGTTATTTTTCAACTGATACATAATTGATAGATGATTGATGCTTTGAATCATCAAAGAAATAATTTACAAAATTGAAAATATAGGCCTAATATAATTTGATTCGTTGACAATATATTGGCGAATAGATTTGCCAGAAAAAATTGTGATCATGATGGTTTCGATGGCATTTTGAGTTGTAGGAGTCTTGTAATTTTGTTGATTTGCTGATTGCGTGTTAGTAAAACTAACGCTCATCTGGGTCATGATTGTGTAAACATTACTAGGAAACTTGACAGCATGTTAACAATAGTTTAGTTCATAATACCCTGAATAAATATCGATAAAATATATAAGAGGAAAAATAATCAACAAGACAGTATAGTATTTTGTGAAAACACACTATATTTGTGAAATATAATACACTTTTTACTGGGGGGATTGCATCCTTTCACATCCCCCAATGTTTGAACATCGACTTCTGTTCTCATCACTAAGCCGTTGCGATTATTTCTCATGTGATTGTTCTAGCGTGATGTTTGTATGCCTGCGGAGTAACACTGGCATCCACATTGACCGATACCTCATGGACGGTTCGAGTCACACACATGCCGTCGAAGAGGTACTGAAAGGCCCAAACGTTGCCATGACCTATGACTCGGAATTCCATCGAGTGTTCTGGGCGGATTCAGGTCGATCCATGATCGAGAGTACGGATGCTGAAGGTTAGTGAAACAAGCAGCTTACCTTGTATTCTGTTGTCGTTACGTCAAGGTGATCCTATACTGTTTGGAAATACTCTCTTGTTCGGATGGTTTGTTGCAGTACACAGTTTTTTGTTTGTTATAGTTTTTTGTATTAGCTTCACATCAATCTGCCTGGATTGATATCATTCATTTTTCACTGTTCAATTAAGAGATTCCAACCTTGTTTTATTGAAGGATAGAAAACATCACAATTAAGAATAAATCTAAAGCCAGACGGGTGCAAGTTTGAGTCTCGCTGTACCTATGTCTTGAATAAATGTTCTTTTCACCCACAATCACTTAGTTTCATCATCATATCATTCAAATACGTGTATAACCTCATTGGGTCATTGTGCAGCATTAAAAAAACTGATACAAGTGATATAGCAATTACAGCAATTATTGTATAGAAGACTATATTTTAATTCTTAATCAGGTTTAAATCATTAACACATAGGCTATTACATTCCATCCTATTATTTATATTTATGTATTATTATTATAATTTTATTTTCTAATATCTCTGACAATGTTTATACAATTTTAATATTGTTCTTTAATAAGGAACGGCAATAAATACAAATACAAATACAGAAAGCTCACCTCTCCAGACATTTGATATGATCCTAGCCTTGCTTACCTGGAGTAAATATTGATGTTTTTTCCTAAGGAATGGACCTGCACAGCTACAAGAAAGTGTCCGGGACTCCTTCGGACATTGCCTCCATCGGTCAGGACATGTTCTGGATCAATCAGAACTCGGGAGACGAACTATACTGGTCCAACAAGTACACTGGCGACGCAAAGAATAAACACATTTCACTCGGTGAGTTCACAGAGATGAAGAGACTTGATCAACTGGGTGTGCAATCCTGTAAAATTTAATCTTGATTTTAGTGGGGCACTTCTGGTTCTTTGATAAAGATTTAGCACACGTTTGAATCAGACTGGGGTTATCTGATCTCGTATAGGAATGCACAGTCTTGAACTATTTAGAAAACTGTTTTTAATGCTTAGTTTCTTTTTGCCGTTCAAGTGAATTCAACGTTGTTGTCCCAAATGGCACATAGCCAGATGACCATGAAAATGATTGTGATCTTGTTCAAATTGTGAAAAAGTATGACGTTATTGAAATGTTCTTCAAATTCTATGAAAATATATGTGTTGGTGTTGAGAAAAATTATAGGAAACATTTAATTTGCATGAAATGGAATTGTGAGTAATAATTCAATAGCATATTGAAAATAAATTTCTTGTTTTTATAAATATTTAGAGAAAATTTCTTGATAAATAATGCCCAATCCAACATATTTTGTCAAGTTTCAAGTATCCAGTTATCTAAAGTGAAGTTTCACAATAATGTTGTATTGATCGTCCTGTTTCAGACATAAGCGATGACATAAAACGGATAAGACTAGTCACTGCCAGCCAGGTATTGTCGAAGCCGTCGCATACCTGTCAGAGCAATAACGGTGGCTGCAGTCACGTTTGTCTGCTGTCACTCAAGAATATTGTGAGTAGCACAAGTGATGCTGTGGACTAGTTAGTAGGGTCAAGGTTTTACAAAAATTAATGATAAATGAATTCACAAAAACTGTCCTCTTCTTCGAATCATCATTCAGTCTAGGGTTTGCCTAGAAAGTTTTACTTTCGACATATAATCATGACTGACGTTTTACTTCAACACAATCTAAATGATCTAATCAAGATGTGAAGTTGAATATTTTATTTTCATTAACAGTAGGCCTACTTGTTGAATATGATCTTTGAATGACTATATTTTATATGCAAAAGTGATAAGAGGGCGAGGATTGGTCTAATGACTGCTCTTCTACCTAAGCGTACTCTAATGTAAACATTTCAAAATACAGATGCAATAAGATTTCAAATCATTGCTATGATTATTGATTATCATCGTTGTTGTATCGTCTCAGGTTTGTGGATGTCCTATCGGCATGCGCCTGCAGCCCAATGGTAAGACGTGCGTCTATCCGACGCGATGCGGTCGCGACCAGTTCAAGTGCATCAAAGACGACACGTGCATCAAGAAGGAACTACAGTAAGTGTGTTATCAATAGCATCTCATCTAGTGCCAAGTTCAGTATGTGTATTGATCAAAGTTTGTATTTGTGTAAACCCAGCTCATTTCTGTTTTACCATTCACACCTATTCTTGTGCAAGGTGATGACGTGAAGCTTATACACCTAGCCGACTCCTGTAACCTGTCGAGCTACAATACTCTCTTTGAAGTCAAGTTAGGTCGAGTTAACTGCATGTTAATGTAACAGATGTAATCAATCTAATCATCATCGAAACTTGGTACGAAATTGTAGTTTCCCAATTAAGGTCAAGGGGGAAAGGTAGGATCATTCGGAGAGGGCACCACAAGGGCGATCTAACACCATAAGGAATACTATGATACATACTGATGGTACTCACTTAGCAAAAACAGTAAATTTCAAGGGGTAGCCACAGCATAACATTTTTTAAATTACATTTTTTAAATATATTTTTTCTGATGTATTTTTCGTTTCTTTTATGGTTATTTCATCATCATTATAAGAATTTGTTCGAATATTTTGGCCTATTGCTTCAAAAGTTATTATGTTACATTAAGAGAATGCTAGATATAAATACAGTCTTTGAAAACGAAATTTCGTGAATATGCAGCTATGAATATGAATTTTAATATGGAACACAAATTTAATTGATATGATTTGCAAGATGATTCTCACAATATTATGATGTAGAATTATTCTGCGATATCAGCGCTAGTATATAGTACGACACGACTTGAACTTGAATTTAACAAACGTACGTGTCTATTGAGATGTGACAAGAACCCGGACTGTCCGAGCGGCGAGGACGAAGAAGACTGCGCCAACCACTGCAGCGCCAGCGAGTACCAGTGCAAGGACGGCAGCTGTATCAAGGCGGAGAAACGCTGCAATGGGAAGGACGACTGCGATGACGGGTCGGATGAACAAAACTGCATTACGGCACATTGTGCACGTGAGTTGAACCTTGTACATTCGCTCTTGATAGTTAAGAAGTCATAAAGTAATAGTTCAGTAGAATCTCTTTCATTAGTGAACCAAAAAAATCTCAAGATTTCAATTCTTTATCCTGAAATTTGTTGCAATTGGTGAAATTTATAGTATTGCAGTGAAACCTTGGAGCATTGTTACTAGATTCATCTATTTCTTTCATCATTCATTTTGTCCGACCTTACTCTCATATAACGAATATTAAATTTTCCTGCTCCCTTGACGAATGAATCACATAAAAGTGGTTGATTAAGCTTAATTGAAAAATGCATCTTGAAGAAAGTGTACCTACATTATACGCACTAGAATCATAAAATTATTATATGCACCCGTTCATTCGTACCCTCAAATCTCTTGGAATCAAATTTCAAAACTCTAAAAAATCTTGGGATGTTTATTGTATTGGTGTCATCTATAAAACTACAGGAAGAAATGAATATTTAATACAAAACAGTACAATACAATACCATAGCCTTTAGTGGGGTTGACGAGCACAATTCGAAAATTGTTCAAAATGCAAGTCAAATTTTCAGTGTTTTATATCAACTTGTTTCTGAAAAGAACTGACTGGATTTGAAATTTTTACGTTCGTGCTCTGAGTTTTGAAACCTGTTCATCTTGTTCTAGCTAATGAGTACCAGTGCACGTCCGGTCAGTGCATTCTCAGCCAGTGGCAGTGTGACTTGACAAACGATTGCGCTGACGGATCAGACGAAGAGTTCTGCACATCGGATGGTAAGGCAGAACATAAGTTTGCTTCCCTTATTTCATAATCTTGTATTTTATTTTTATGCTTGTTCTTGAAAACATTTCTCCAAATTCATAATCCTATTCAAATAAAACAATTGAACACAAATGAACTAAATATATTTTTATAATTTCCAATCATTTGTTGACATTTTGTATATAGCCAGTAATAATAACTTGTACTTGTATTGCTACTGGTGTCTGTCAGAATTGATCCATTTGGGTTCTACTGCTACCTTCTGACCTATTCAATGGAGTTATCAATATTTTTCTAAATTTATAAAAAAAGTTGTAGATCTAAAAATTTAGGTAGGCCCCCATTGTTTTTACGAATAGTCTTGGTAAATTGATTTTGAGGCAGATGTCTTCATTTGATATTATCTTCATTTGATATTATCTTCATTTGATATTACTTTCATTATTTTCGACAACATATTGACGTCATCTTGTTCTCCGATCGTAGTGACATGCTCTGAGAAACAGTTCCGCTGCAAGTTCGGCACTTGCATCTCGGCTGCTTGGGAATGTGACGGCCGAGCGGACTGCACAGACTCGAGTGACGAACACGCCCAGTGCAGTAAGTACAGCTGTGCAACACGTTGAATCGGCAAAAGTGATATTGGATGCTATCAGATGATTATTATGCAACTGATCATATAGTTCTGAAAGTCCAATTTAACAGGGTTCTAGTCACAGAGTAACATTTTCAGAGTTGGCACAACATGTATAGCTTGGATCATGAGTAAGTCAGATGGCAAATTCAGGTACACTTCACTACTCGATTACCATCTTATCGTTGATGTAGAACAAAGCTACTTCCTGGATGTTTTTGATGTCGTACCTGTACATTAGCATTTATGATATCAACATTTAACAAGTCGTAAAGCTGACATAAATAATAAGTTTTGGAGACTAAATTTAGAAGATTGAAAACATACCTGAATTTCCTCTCAAATTACTGTTGTCTAATTTTTTGCTGAATCGTAAGCAACATCACAAGGGGAACTAGTTTGACCAGATAGAAAAAATAGTTTTGGTTCAAGCTGTACAACACATAATCTGAAGTGAAATTGCTTCGTGCATTAAGAGATGCATTTTCTAAAATACTATCGAGTGCAGTATAACTTTCTCTGTTGATTCACCTCTAGTCTTAACAATCGCTATCAATACTATCTATCCATAATATAAAAGATTACATGATGTTTTTGGCTTACAATTCGTGACGAGGTAGAAATATTTGTCGAAAAATTTAGTTTTCTGGATTCAACCAGTGATCTTCCTGCGCATGTCTTTATTAATTTTGACTCATTCGTATTATGGACAATTCATCTTCACCTTCAGTCTTGTTACGATGATAACATTTTACGATGTTTGATGTACGTAAAATCCCGCTAAAGGAAACTTCTTTCTTCGATTCAAGATACAAGTTGTAAAAATGAACTGATGAGTGGCAATGAGTATAATCAGCAACACATGAGTCGCTCATAAATGCTACTTTCTCGTGTTCCAGGACCTCCGACTTGCCGATCCGACGAGCTGACTTGCAACAATGGCCGCTGCATCGCCTCAGAGCTGGTATGCGATGGCACCGACGACTGCAACGACAACACGGATGAGTCGAACTGCCCCGAAGAGAAGAGCTCGGGACGAGAAGCTGCACCGACCACTTGTCCTTCGGGACACTTCTTCTGTAACTCGGCACCAGACTTGTGCCCCTTGGAGTCTGAGAAGTGAGCCATCTAGATATTCTTTTTCACAACAAGGTCTGCACGATCTCTGCCTAGCGGACTTCTGCCATACCAGGGGCCTTATTCCTATATATTGTGACTTGTCTTGAGTGACACTCAACTTAAATGTCATATCTTTAAATTTACTATTCATTAATATGTACAGGAGTAAAATTTTCCTGTTTCAAATCAATAAAATTACTTTTCCATCATACAACATAAATTTTGCTCTTGGATATATTCATAAATATGTTAATTAAGATAAGGATCAAGTCAGGTGATCATTCAAGTCGGTCACACCCTGCAGAAATGTTAATGAAGGTGTCCTTAATCTCTGCCTTGCGGACACGAGACCTTTTCAAAGAGTGTCAATCCACTTCGGAAGAAAGATCTGGACTTCTGAACTGGACAGACACTCGAGAAAAGAGGTGAAATGTCAAGGATTTCTTCACCTTGCACAACGGATGGATATCACCCCGTAACAAAAATTTAATGCTGCATATCAAGGTCGCAAAAGTCAAACATCTTTTGAATATAATCTCTTTATGATCTCTCAATGATTCAATAGTAGAAGTTATATAAGGGTTGTTGCCTCACCTTTAGGAGTCTTCAGCTCATTTTCCATCGAAATCCTAGCACAAAAACATGAAAAAGAAAACGACTTTTGCGTTTGTGTAACCTCTTAACTCGTGCTTCTCAGATGCAACGGAATAGCCGACTGCCCGCGCGGCGAGGACGAACGCAACTGCGGCTGCGCCGGCCAAGAATTCGAGTGTGCCAACGGACGGTGCATCACGGCGATCTGGCGCTGCGACGGATCAGACGACTGCGGAGACTCGTCGGACGAGCGCGACTGCTCCACCGCGGAGCCAGCTAGCGTGAAGCAGGCGTGCAAAGAGTACACTTGCGGCTCAGGAGAGTGCGTCAAGCTGGACGTGGTGTGCGACGATAAGCCCGACTGCAAGGATAAGTCGGACGAAGCAGGTATTTGTGGTGAGTACCAACTTGATGATAATAAGAGACTTTCATTTTTGAATCTGAAATGGTGATTAACAATATAAGGACATGAATACAGAGAAGGTAATATTCAGCATGCTACTGCTAGTTAACATTACCCGAGAACCGAGTAGAATATAAATTCAATAGAAAGTCTATATTCATCGAGTAGGGCTTGAACCAAAATTAAAGTCTGTTTCTGTTTTACCCTGTAAAATCCTATGCTATATCACAAGGGTGTCTGATTTGGTTAGGTAGAAAAGAGATTTTTCACTTTCAGTGCAAGCTGTACAACCAAGTCGGAACAATCTGTAATGGCGTAGTTCATTTACATCGCTGCAATCCAACCTAATTTTGCCAAAGGGTATAATAATATAGAAGACGAATACAAATAACAAAATGAAATGGAATAACAAAAATTGACCTAGAACAGTTAACTTGATGATATGATTAGATTACAATCTGATTTTCTCCATTGTTCTACCAGTACATGTAGGTCTATGCCCGGCCACATGGTAGAACTCTGATAATGGTTACCGGTACCTGGGCAAGATTTTTCCAACCCGCTGACATTCCTAATTGAAATGATAATTTTTTCCACACACTTACCCGCCACATTGTTCCAGCGACCGCATGTGCGGCGCCGCACCCTTGCGGCGGGGTGTGTCACCCGACGCCCAACGGACCGCGCTGCTCGTGTGCCGCCGGATTCACGCTGAACGGCACGTCCTGTCTCGACGTGGACGAGTGCAAGCGAGACATCTGCTCGCAGCTGTGCTACAACACACCCGGGAGTTACAAGTGTTCGTGCGGTGAGGAGTACAGGCTTAGGACGGACCACCGGTCGTGCAAGGCTATAGGTAATAGACGCATGCATTTATTTCTTATTTCTTGGAACTTACATGTGTGGTCCAGTTACTAGTACACAGTACCATCATTTCTTCAAGATCTTGACGAGACCTTTCAGAATCTGTTTACCACGAGTCCGTGCGTATGTCCGACTCAGGTGACCGGCATTTGATTCCCGCCATGGTTGACCACCCTGACGTTTTTTTCGTGATTTCCCCTCTGTCGTTCAAGGTCATTACTGGGATGGTTCCTTAACAACATGCCATGACCAACTCCAACTCACTTTCCAAATACACCTAATAGAAAAAGCTTTCATCTAATCAACCCATCATCTCATTCATCATTCATTGACACCAATAGATCGTTATTATCAGTAGAGTACGTCGAAAAAAAAACAATATAAAAAGATTTCTTAGAGCAGTCTACAAGTTATCCTAGACAGATTTTTTACTCATCTTTATTCAATCTAATGATCATTTTGGGATATTGGTTTTAATTTCCAAGAAATTTCAATGTGGTTGTTATATCTATATTTGCCGACACAAGTTGCTCGATGTAAACACGTTTGCTTGTTAAGTAGATGAGGTGAGAGCAGATAGGGCGTCGGTTTGATCTTTACCACAGGCCATTTGCAAAATTTCTTCGTGGTTTTCCTCTATAGCTAAGACCACTGCAGGGATGGTTCTTTATGATATAGGTAGCCATTAATAAAACGATTTGAAAAGATAACGGAGGAAAATAAAAATCAAGATTACAAGAAGGTTCAAGATATTTTCTCCCCAATGTAAATGTTTGACTTGTTTTCTATCCCCAAAATTATCAACTCAAGATTTATTGTTCGTTGATGAGTTGGGCCTGTAAATCTTGATATTGAATATTCTTCGGGTGGTGAAATCGCCCTAATGGTGGCCCATTCAATCGATTTATGTCTTTCATCCAAAGCCCTAATTGGTGAACAATAATTTTGTATCAAGTTTCGATGTTCATAAAAAAATATATAATGATTAGTTATCGATGTGATGTGAACAATAATCGATATACGTTTTTACTTTTTACTTTTTACATGGTCAAGAAAGCCTAAAATTCGCTACTGCATCTATATGAACCTACTCACTCGTCTATTATGTATTTGTATGAAGTCGTTTTATTGCTAGCAATACTATCATCAAGTCCTAACTAATATGCTATAAAGATGAAATGTGTATTTATAATGAAAGAGAACAATTCACACCACTGAATTAGTTTGTAGGAACTGTTTATATTTCACCGATCTTGTTATTTACTATCCATATATATTTCCACGTGCTCGAAGGACATCTGTTCTTTTCCTTGATGAAAAAATACTGGTCCTGTGAGATTTTTCTCAGTATTTGTATTTTCAAATATCTTTATGTACTCATTTCATCTGTTATTACAAAACTCATTAGAGAAAATGAGATCATTGGAAATGGAATCATTGGAATGGGAACATTCATCTGTTGAGTTACTTTTGAACATATTTTTCTTGGTCTTAATTATTGCATATCTGCGCAGCCCTAACATGGCGATAAATAGTTGAATTCTTTTCAACGCAAGTTTCCATCCTGTAACCTCCCTGTGTTCAGGTTCACGCATGCAGTTCCTGTTCAGCGCCGGCTACCAAGTGCGCCAGGCTGCGCCAGACCTGAGCAACCTCGAGGTGGCGCTGTCCGACCCCGGCCGCACCATAACCGGCCTCGACGTAGATGTGGCCGCAAGTGATATCTATCTGAGCAATCGTGAGTTGATACGAGTACTAGTCGGCTCTCGGTCGATATTAGCTAGACAGATGAATATGAGAGATATTTGTAGGGGTGTGCAAATCCATGTTTTTTGAATCGAATCCGAATCCACTTTCAGATTCGAATTCGGTCCAATATGGAAGATTCGAAAATTTCGAAAATTTCGAAACTTGGACGCCAAAAACGTAGCAACATTGCATTCTCCATTCTCAAGAACAATTTCTGTAATGGTTAGACTTGTGCTGCATAACATTTTTTATGCATGGGTAATTATGAGAATGCTGATATAGGATTTTGACTTCCTGGATCAAGTGTAACTTGATCAGCAGTGTCGTTTGTCCCATTATTACGATCCACAATGCATGTTGAAAAGATTTGGATTCGGGTTCGGATTTGGTCATTTTGATGGAGATTTGGTTCGGATTTGGTTCGAAATAAAAAAACATGGATTTGCACACCCCTAGATATTTGTTTGAAAATGAAGTCGATACCTATACATCTCGACTTGGAAACTATTGCGCCGAGAATGCCGTGAAGTACCATACTGTGTGATTCTGGACACGGCAGTAAAGGTTTGAGTGAGGCTGCTAATGGTGAACTGAAAAACTTGAAATAAGTAGTAGTAGGAAAGAAGTACGTGCAACCTGATGTAATAACGTAAAATACTATAAATATGCTATTGTTGTCAGTTCTTCAATCTGCAATATTGCTGGCCATACTTCATTTAGGAGCACAATCTGGTATTTTCATCTGACAATTATTGACGGTTCATAATTTCGTTATTTTCATTGACAGTTATTTTCATTTAATTTTTTCATTGACCCCCAACTCTTCGATAATTACCATTACTGGCATTTTTATCTTAAAAAAAAATCTTGAAATTATTTTCTCAAATGGCTCATTCAAACTCAATGAAACCTTGATAATAGGCTACATTTATTTCTTGTAACATTCGGTAGAAATTTTCTCTGGGAGATTTTTTTTCCAAATTCTCCTGCCATGGTCGATCTTATGGGATTTGTCGAAATTCAGAGATGGTTCTCATTGAGTGGTCCAAACGATATTCCTGTTTCAAGAGTAAGGGTCCAGGGTTCAAATCTCACCATAGTCAACCATTCTCATCAAGGGTTTTTGTGGTTTCTTGTCGTTGAAGTGAATACTCGGATGGTACTTACAGGAGCAGGGGTTCGCTTTACCATTCTATTTCTTTTCAAAAACACCTTGGTCCTCATAAAATGAGTGTTTGGTAATGATTTAGAGTGCATCATTAAACCCAATATAAATGAAACTGATGATCAAGATTTCCTGTCTTGATAAGTAATTGCAATTTCTTCAGGACTGTTTGGCACGCTGACTCGGATGAATCTGGTAACGAAAGAAGAGGTGGTCTTATCTGATATTGGACAGCCAGGAAAACTGGCTCTTGATTGGGTGACAAAGAACGTCTACGTCATTGATGAAGGAATACAAGAAACTATCAAGGTAAGCTTGCTGACAATCACCATCCCCGTTTATTAATTCATTTAATCATTCATTTATACAACATCTTTGGAAAAAATGAAAAGAAAAATGACATTTTTTCTCGTAATTCTAGAGGCTTGTCGATCTTCCGTATTTATAATGATTCCAAATCATAATTCATAGTATGTATGACCACAAGTCAACAACCACCGAATTTTTATAATAATTCAAAGTTGTATGTTTTAAATGATAAATATTGATATTGTATTCAATTATTATGAATCAGAATCTGTATCTTTGAAGTCTTGAGGCTTAGATTATGACTCGGATAGTTGATTAATGGTACCAGTTCATTTGTAGAAATGAATTATATATATTGCTTCAGTTTTTTAAAAATTAGTTGTAAGATTTTGAATACAAATGTACCCATTGGGGCTTTGAAAACTTGAAGCATTTTCGGTGTGGGTTGATTTCTGCTTAAACATCACATTTAAACATCTAAATACCTAACATCGCTATCTACCATCCAGTCATTTGTGCCCCCAAATAACCTTGTTATTGATGGGATCATGGAATGAACAATCGTCAATACAATTTTTTTTTTTTTTTAATGACATCGAAACTTGATACAAAATCATTGTTCCCCAAGTAGGGCTATGGATGAAAGATGAGCTCGTTTGGACGGGGCACCACAAGGGCGATCTTACCACCCCATTTTAATTATTTAAAACCAATTAACTTTAACACCAGGACTGCGCTGTCGGTTACCATAAATTTCCGCGGCAGATAAAAGTATTTCAGTTGCCGAAAGTCCGGAACATTTTATAAGTAAAGTAGCTCGAAATGAACATCAATTTTAGTTTTTCTAGTTCTAATTATTCTGTCTCCTTCTCAGGTCTGCAACTTCGACACCAAATTCTGCTCCAAGATCGTGTTTGTCGAGCTTCCTACGAAAGTGTCGGCACTGACTATTGATCCAACGAGAAAGTAAGTTACTACAATCGGTCTGTGGCATCAAAGATACACGTTGATATGTCCAAAATTGCCCAGTTTCTGTCTATACAGTGAAACCTCTATCCATCGTTTTTCAAGGGACCAGGAAAATAAAACCATCCATGCAGGAAAACCATCCATGTGGGAAAATTTAGCATCGGTTATATGGGACTGAGGTGAGAAAAAATGAATAATACAAGCAGGAAAACAATGGATCTGTGAACGACGCATAGAGGACGCATAGAGGTTTCACTGTACTCTAAGTACCCCTTTGGTTGACCCTTACAAAATCTATCTACCGGTAGGTATATATATTTCAGGCTCAAATAACATCTACTGTTGATTTGCCATTAGACTAAGGTTAAGGAAAATGTCAAAATTATGAATTAAATTTCCGTGTCTAGAAGTATTGTTTATTCAGCAGGTTATCCGATAATACATTGATTAATTATAAATAAGTGGTGCAATTATTTATATGAAAAGATAATATACTACACTCCTCGACAATTAAAAGATTTTTTAATTTTGGTAATGCTATACCATAGAATATCTTTAATCAAATTTCTCTTCAATACATTCCATCCTGATGAGTTTTATATTTTGATTCCATTCATATGATCTCATTTTGAATGGTTTCTTTACGGAGTTTTTTTTGCAAATATTAATTTTGCATAGAGTTTACTCCTCTTTGAAAATACAAGTTATCCCATGTTCAGAGATCTCTTCATGGTACAGTACAGACGTATGGCTATTGAATAATATCTAATGACTAGGTAAGCAATTAACCAATTAGTGACTAATAGTTGATGATTGTATCATCAATAAATTACTTATTTACTACAACGTTTTTGGAATAATAATGTAGGCCTATGTTATCTAAATGTGAGTTCTTAATTATTTGAGGAAGAGATCCATCAATATTTATTGTCAACACATTTCAATTAATATCAAATTACAATTTATATCATAATTATATTATAATTAATTATATATTAATATAATTTATTCATTCATATTATATATACTATACATAATATTATATTATATACAATATAGGCTATATATATATAGGCCTATGATATATTTTATTTTCATTATATTCTACAGTATATTATATTTAATATATTATTAAATATTTATATATAGGCCTATATATAATAAATATATTTATAGGGCCTATATATATTTTATTATATTGATTATATTATTTTATTATTCTATACTAAACTATTTCAATTTATATTGATTTATACTTCATTTCAATATTAATATTCCAAAGAGTTCATCAGTTATCCGCTCGTTTTTCAGGTGTTTGTTCTGGGCGTTCACGAGTTACTGGAAACTCACCGCGCCTACTGCTGCCGTCTACCGCTCGGACCTGCTCGGCTCCGATGTCAAAGAGATAATCAGCGGAGATCTGTCGTTGGTCACTGGCCTGGCGTTGGACCTCGTGAGGCAACAGGTTTACATCGCAGACCAACACTTGCAGCGGATCGAAGTGGTTGGCTACAATGGGCAAGGCAGGAAGATTGTTTTCAGACAAGGGGTGAGTTATTGGATTAGGAGCAGGCTGGTGACCGAGCATACTCGAACACACTCAAAATAGTTTATTCAGTATGTGGTTTAAGCAAAATTCTGCATTCGAGTTTGGATAGCTTCTTTTATTTACTAACAAATTGGAGCTAAAATCAATTCAATAGCTTGAATCAGTCAAGATATTGCTCGAGAAACTTGAGTATAGCCGCGGTGTCTATGAATCCCGCCACAGATAAAGGAAGCTTCCTTCCCGCTTGATTGCGCAAAGAAATGGGTTTGCGTGGGAAAGGTGCACATATGGGATTTTGTAAACATTCAGCTATCAACTGCTTCGTACTCCCAAATAGCCTAGCTTTCGAGAGGGGTCGTCGAGCGCCAACAACTATCATGCACAGTACTTTTATTTAGCAACAAAATTGAGCCCAAATCAATTTTATCACCTCCCTTCTAGTCGGCAAGCTCACGCTCTGGGATAGTTGAGTTGGGCATGAGTTAGCATTGCACATGAGGCATATTTGACCCCCAAATAACCTAGCTGCCGATAGGGTCGTGTTCACTTGGGTATTTTTTGTTATGCACAGGTCCAACATCCCATTGCATTGGCCATGTTCGAGGACTACTTGTTGTGGCTTGGGTCTGGTTCGGGACTGATCAGCCGCTGCAGAGTGCTCGGCTTGCCACCGAGAAAATGCGACGAACTGCGAATCCATTCTTACAATGCCGAGCATCTCGTCATTTTACAAGACTCACGGCAGCCTGAAGGTAACACTGAATCACTTTGGCATAATATTTCAGTAATTGATCACTTTTTTTTTAAGTTAGTGGTAGAGAAAACTTGCTAACTTACTTTGAGCATATTTTTACTTTTCCTCGGATACTTAAATATTTTTTTCTTCAAAGTTCGTACTCTATATAGGTATCGATAAAATCAGAGGTGAAACGATATAACGTCAAACTATGATTTTTGTTTCAAGCCGATTTAAAATTAAAGCAAAGTATTTCTTTGACAACACATTCTTTTTGCATGGACTGTAAAAACTGAAGTGACTTTGATATAAGTTATTGAGAAAACCTTCACAGCAGATTAAATTGTTTGTTACCCCATACTTATCAGTTCCTCAAATTACAGTTGGCAGTTAGTTGAATGAATTGTGTTGAAATTATTACTGAAATATCATTTGAGGCAGTAAGATCACCCTTGTAGTGCCCTGTCCGAACAATTCTACCTTGTAGCCTTTATTAGGGAACATTAATTATGCATCAGGCTAATATATAGGCCTATTGTGAATATATATATATAAAAGACAAAATATTGCAAGAAATATATATTTTTTTATTCAATATCAACAATTTATTGAAGGATTATGCTGGTATATGCCAAAAATATAAAAATGAATGATTTGAACAACGATATTTTTTCAGAAAGGCTTTAATTCATCGAAGTATTTACGGGAACATGCACCATTTTATTTCAGTCTGATGATTTTGTTATTGTCGACAGGTCTGAATGTTTGTGCCAACCACACGTGTGCCACTGTCTGCGTTCCACGGATCGACGTTCCACAGTGCATCTGTTCCAACGGAACGACAGTTACAATGGGGACAGTCTGCACCGAGGTGAGAAAACACGACCAACTTTGAAACATGTTCTCCTTCATGCTATCACTTGCGACAACTTTTCTCCTCCATTAACTATTTCTTGAGAGTCTGTAATTTTATTTGAGAAATGAATGTCAATGACAACATTGACTGACACTATAATATTAATTAGAAAAGTGGAATTATACAATTTTTTGAAACATCCTTGAAATTAAAGAAATTGTTGCTCTTTCAAATTGCTTCGACTTGAGTGGATCTTGTTGGTACATCAGTCGGGTCAGCGAAGGTTCTATTTCTTCCGTTCTGCACCAATTTAATCAGTTGGGTGAGCGAAGTTTCTATTTCTTCTGTTCTGCACCAATTTAAGCTCTTTTGATCACTTCTTTGCAGAAGCCTGGAGCTTTGCCTGTTGGCTCTTGAGCTAGTTTTTGAGATCACAATATTAGAAATTGAAGATCATTGCTTTCAAATAACAGTAATCAGTAATTAATGTATGAGTGGAATGAATACTCAGGTGTAATTCAAGTTTAATTTTTCTAATTTGAAAAAAAAAAAAATCAAACTAGCATATATGAAATTAATTGGAATATAGACATTTAAAAACCATCCATTACACTTTTATTTGTGTTGGAAATCTCTTATCAATGAACTTGGAACATTCCATAATTTTTTTTTGTAAAAGTTATGAATTTAAATGATGTGAATATTCATTTCCCATTCAGCACCAAGATTTTTCACCTTGGTCGAGGTTTTTTGTGGTATTCCCTCTGTAGTTGAAGTGAGTACTGGGATTCTTTCTAATAACAAGACATGGTGAACACCACCTCTTCATTCCCACTGTCTAAAACAAAATAACTATTTAATCTAATCTCCTTATTACCTCATTCTTCATTCAGACACCAGTAGATCTTGGTCATCATTATAATATGTCATTAAACCCATCATAAATTAATAGAAAAGCCATTTTCAACGATCCATTTGTCTTCCTTTGCTTGCTTTACTCAACATGATTGTCAATGGAACAGCAGTCTCAACTATTTTATCTTGATTGCGTTTCAGTCCAACGTTGACATGGGCCCGACAGTTGCGAGAGTGGATCCAGGCACAGGAGGAGCTGTCACTGGTATTCTAGTGGCTCTTTTGTTGGTCGTCTTGGCAGGGGCTGGATATTACGTCTACCGGTACAGACTGATACACGGCACTCCTCCTATCAGGTGAGGAAACGTGTAGCACTTTCTTACTTTCCATAAACTACTTGTTAGATGTGAAACATAATTTGAACATTACAATGAACTGTATAATTGTAATAACGTACCTTTGAACGTGAGGTTGAAAAAACTTCTAAAAGAATACAGTGGAACCTCTTTAGTACGTTTTTCAGGGGACTAGACAAAAAAGACTTACCAAAGTGAAAAACTTACTAAAGAAACTATTTAACATGTAGAAGCATATGGATGGGATCAAAAAATAAAACTCACTACTAAGGTGAAAAATGTACTAAAGAGAAACTTACTAAAGAGGTTCTACTGTAGCAAAAACTGAATACTTTTGCAAGAGCTTCTTGCTTGGATTTATTACTATGAATGGACAAAGGAATTTATTTACCATTTTTATTGTTCCAAATTGCATCATACAAATGATATTAGAACAGTCGGACAAATAAAAAAGTGATCCAATCATCCATTCACTGGTTCATTCATTCATTCATTCATTCATTCATCTATCCATTCACTTGTTCATTCACCATTCACTCATTTATTCAATCACACATAGGTTTGTTCAATCGTTCACTCCCTCATTCATTCATTCATGGTATCTATGGGTTGAAACTAAAATGAATGGTGATCGTAAAAAAAAAGTCTTTCGTCAAGCTCTTCGGCTAAGCCAAGGTCCTGCTTTACAAACTAATATCAAGTTGGACATGGGTTCGAGTCTGCTCAAGACTTGTGTTAGTGTAACCATCGTTCTTCCATCATTCGTTCATTTGTATTACCAAATGACCTCTAGCTGTTCGTGGGGTGATTCATCAAACCTATAATAATCATTGTTTTGATTTGAATCATTTGAATTAGCATAAATTTGTTGATCAAGTTTCTACTACTACTAAATTGGTACCTCACCCTACAGCCATTAGTATAGTCAAGTCATATGTAGTAGTTGCTTTGACTAAACTACATCGTTTTTGTTGTTTGCAGCATGTACTTCAAGAACCCAACGTTTGGCTTCAACCCTAAAGACGTGGCCGCGACGCCCATGGACCACCTGAAGCCTGGCGAGCATCAGTACGGCAACCCTCTTGCCGGCAACAATCAGGTGAGGCTTGTGTACAGGCTAAATCATCAGACCAAGTTGTTGGGAGTATTGTATCAAATGAGTTGAGAGCACAAGTATAGGTTTCATTTCGGGCTATCTCCGTGCGCTGGAAGGCTGATACCAACAGTGCTGCTAGTTTCACCAAAATCCTTGCGGAACGCTAGGTGAGAAGAGGCCAGTCATGTTGAGTTGACATTGACAGTTGATGTCTTGCCGCCAATAATGACATACATTTTTGGTGCGCGTATGCGTTGAGCGTGATCCACTGGCCTCTTTTCATCTAGCATTTCGCACGGATTTTGGTGGAATTAGAAGTACTATTGATTTCGGGAAAAATAGCTTCGATACAAGATCTCTATACTTATTTATAGACCGTAGTTGGGAGTAATGGACAGTGAGAATATGTTTTTATAATGGATTATATCAAAGGATCAGTTTTGATCGACGGGGAGCTTTTAATCGCGTAGATGTCTTGTGTGACGGCAGTTACTATATGGCTAGTTTGGAAGTTTTGAGTACAATGTAATAGTTATTAATATTACAGTAAACCCTTCTTGTTAATTGTCTTTAACTTGATTGTCTTGTCTATAACTTTTTATGAAATTTTTGGTATAGTCCATTCATAACGTTTTACTTCATGTTTAAATTTTATTTTTGAAAGCTCGATGCCAAATACACAAATGTATGAAATTTTGTGAGGCTCATTCCATATTTTATTTTTGAAATTTGTAATAAATGACTTCCTGTGACCATTGGAAATTTCTAGAAATGTAGATTCTATTCAGATTCAAGAAAGAACAAAATAAAACAATTTTCTGGATGTGTATCTATAGCCCTATATTCTTCAAGGAATTCAACAAAATTGTTTGATCATCAATCATTTATGTAATACTTTTTCTATTCCCATGTCTAAAAATATTTTTAAAATCATTGAAATGCACAACACCGACTTCATTTGTTTCAGCACTCCGTGGACACTGTGCCGAAAGCTAAGAAAACGGTTGAATTCGAAGATCAAGAATCTGAAACCGAAAGTGTGTATTCATTAGACGATAGACTACGTCTCGTTAACTGAATTATAGTTCAATGCGAGTGTGACATCGTTAACCTTGGCTGTGTTTATCAAGACTGTAGTAAACTCGACTGTATAGAAGTGAACCAAATATTTGTTGATTGTACGTGTGCTGTGTGCTACGTACACTTGAAACTGTTATTTATACAAACTATTATTAGTATATGCTCTTGCATTTTATATTTATACATTGTCAGCACAGACAATGATTGTTGAATTAGTATTTATTATATTAATCATCTATATAAAAAACATGTTAACAATCTTTCCATTAGATTTTTAAAAGATGCAGGCTGTTATGTAACTTACAAAATCAAACTATTTAAAATAAAGTATATATATATATATATATATATATATATATATATATATATATATATATATATATATATATATATATATATATATATATATATATATACATATATACACTGCACTGAAATGGAGCAGATTAAAATAATTAAATTGATCTAGTTGTTTTGACTAGTGAAAATTTTGTAAGAATTTATAAAGTGAATAAATATAAGTGAGATGTTCAAATATTGACTGGTGTAATATTCATTGGCGAAGAAGAGGGCGTAATCAAATATTACTGGTCATAAAGTCCACGTAAATTTTTCTTGAAGCAGAATTCATTGCTGGCATACAATTATTACTCGATTTTGTAGGCATATTTAAAAGAAGTGATTCATTTAATTAGGTTCCCATTAGTAATTCAATATACTGGTAATTACATCTAGAATGTTACCAAGCAGCACATGCATATGCAAATATACTCGATATATACAACTATTGGATATGTAGCACATTCTTCATATTTGAAAGTAATGGTAATAGACTTGATAGGCTAGTATATTTATTTATTTGTAAATTCACAAATTGTAAGTGAATTTCATCTTGTATAAGATTTTGATAAATGTCATGGATGAATAATATGAACCTATTAATATAAATAAAGATAAATGAAATGTAAGAATGATCTGTGGTTGCCCATTTTACCATGTCTTGAAACTGTTTGTTAAGCATAGATAAATGTTTCTAAGACTTCCATTTCACTTTCCACCGAAAAAATCTGGGATCATGTTTGATGTTTTTTTGTACGCAGCCTGCAGGTCATGCAGAGTAACCAATCAACTTTCAAGTTTTTGTACATTGGTGTCGTGCCAGCTAGTAGATCCCTAAATTGTCTTCGAGCAAAACCGCACGGAAACGTTCAATAAAAAAATGGTGAAAATTTGAAAAATTATCGTAAGAAAGGCATTTGGTGAAATAAAAGGTAGTACTGGTACGGGTATGTTGATATTGATCTTATATGTACCGGTACCAGTATACATGGTTCTACCAAATTTCTAGAAATAAGTTTCATCAGATTTACAAAATGAACATATTTGACAAATGTGAATAATTTCAACTAGGTTAGTTAGGGGTGATCTACAAGCTGGACTATAATGAATGCAGTGATTAGAATTGATAGTTTTAAAATCAAGGTGTGTACAGTTCATATAAATACCTCATTATGCAATGCGTACACATGCTGCAGTTTCTTAGATTCAGCCTATTCTAATAGTACTTGCATATATCTTATCTACATTTATTATTTTTGACTGACAACTTCAGGCAATGTTAATAATTGGATATTTTAATCATGATCTATATCTTCAATTCACTTATGGTAGAGGAACTAGGCTAATACTTTTTTAATCTGATGAATTAAGTGAGTGTTGAGGACAACTTTCTTTATTGATAGCACATATTTTATTTTTATCGACGAATCCCTTTCAACCCATACTACTGTTTGGGTTTTATTTCAGGTGATTAATGTTTATTTTAACATTTTTATGTTTATTTTTCCCAACTTGGAGGTCATATGAGATGAGTATGCGCTTATTCAGCTAAGCCTGCCATTAAAACCATGGTATCTTGACAATTGGTAAAACTGGTCTGGACACGCAATATTGGACTATAACCTATATTTGGAAACCGGGTGGTATCGTGAAGATGAGCATTGATAAACAGTGCGATAAGGCCTGCCGTACGATGACTTGAGAGTATTTGATCCACAAGATAAAAAAGTTACATAAGGTAGGAAGTTGAGAATTAATCAACTATTAATTATTTTCGGAGTATTAATGATTTGCTTAAACTCCTAGACTATGCATAGGCATTGAGTTTGTATTGAGAAGGCCTAGGCTAGGCCTACCGAGCGTTTGTTGTCAATGCGTGAGCAGGATCATTTAGTGTGTAGTAGGCCTAGGCCATTGACTTTACAGTGTTTACAGTTTACAGTTTACAGTACACTGTAAACTCAATACCTAGGCCTAGCCATAACCTTACAAAATCAATGTCCTAGGCCATAGCCTATAGGCCCTACTACAAACTCAATGGCAGGATAAATATCCTAACCTCATAGGCCTCGTCTCTTCAGACTTCATCTAGCTAGGCAAGCGGCAGGCCTAACGAAAGCATTAAGACGAAAGTGTTTGTTTCCAAAGTAGGGGGCCTAGGCCTACTTAAACCAATTTTTAAACTCAATGACGTCAAAATTGGGCTACTAACAACAAGCACTCTTTAAACAAACAAAAATCAAACTACGGTACTCGTTTCTAGGTCTACCATTAATTTCTATTTTCAATGGATCAGTTATAAAATAAAATAAGAAATTCTGGTAGGCCTATGCTACAGAAGATCTGTGGCTAGGCCTATGCACAGGAGTCTCACACACGGGAGATTTGGGGGCAAATAGTTTGGTTGTAATTTTCACTGCTAGAGTGCACCCGACACCAGTTACCAATAAATGAACATGATCTAGGCCTATATATAAGCTCCGTTCCGCCTGCCGGTGGTATACACGAGGTGAGGACACTAACCTAACCCAATAACCTAACCCACTGTCCGCAACCTGCCTTTGTCCACATAATTGACCATGTGAACTCTGGAGGAACCAATTTGAAAAAATAATAAAATAAGTCACAGGCGGGATGTGACCAGAGCTCCCTGGCATGAGAGTCAGCAGTGCTAACTATTGTGCTGCGGAGATCACATTGATTTGGAGCGTTACTTTGGCCATTTGACTACTTCGGTGAATGAGGCACCTAGTGGTGAAGAGTTCAACTATTTTGTCTTACCCTCATGTCTCCCGTGTGTAAGACTCACAGATAGGCTTATGCCTAGTATCACTGCTCAAGTTCATAGTGTTGGGCCCGTATTCTATAACTGTAAACGAAGTTAACGCCCGACGAAAGTGTCAGAGCCCATATGATGAGCAACGGTAAACCTAGGCCTAGGCAATGCCTAGGCTAGGCGTACTCTAGGTTGAAGTATAGGAACTAGTCGGAACAAAACGATGTTGTGCGGCTCTCCTTTCTTTTTCGTGTTATAGATTAATGGCCTTGGTACGCCTAGCGTAGTTGTGTCAATGGGAATGGTGGTATTTCAATTTGAAATGCTGTGCATTTATATTTAGTTTTATCTGGTTATAAATATAAATAATAATCTAGAATGGGGCAAGCACTTTACTGAACGTGAAAAAAAGTATTATAGGCCTGCACTAAATCTGATCATGAGGAATTTAAGAGGGACGGGGACCGAAATGAAAGAAAAGAAGTATCAGTCATTAATAAGGCCAATTTTGGAATATGGCAGTACGGTTTGGGACCCACACAACCTCGGTCTAGTAAAGGCAATTTAGAAGGCATTCAAAGGGTTGCGGTGAGAAGGGTGCTCGGCAGAGTAAAAAGGTTTATTGAGAAATGAAACAGGCAAGGTAGAGAAAGTGATGGAAAAGTCTAGTGAGATGATTCAACAGCTGGGGTGGGAAACCCTAGAGGAGAGAAGGAAAAATGACAGGCTTTTCAACTTTTTTAGGTCAAGGAATTACTATGTTGGTTGGGGAGAGGAGGGAGAGAAAATGGGGGTAATAACTCGAAAGAGTGTGAGAGGAGGGGAGCAGCTTGCAGTGGAAAGTATGGAATCGGACTTGTGAAGAAACAGCTACACACAGAAAACTCTGCGAGAATGGAATGGTCTCGATCAGTGCAAGGACAAGGGAAGCCGCGACATTGGAGGAGTTCAAGTGGAGATTGAAAGTAGATATAGAACCACCACCGCGCATCTGCAGTGAATCGGATAAATACAAATGCAAATACCCTAGGTTTTTAATGTCTTGTTTTGCATCCTCTTGACATAAAACTGCTCGTAGTGTGCTTGTGTATGAAGCGATTCCCATGGCTTTTCTTGAATTTGTAGTAATAATTTACTTCAAACTGCAAACTGAAATATTTTATGTTTTAGGAGCTACGAGATTTAGACGAGTGTAACGTGCGAGAGTGCAGTCATGTCGTCGGTGAAACTTGTTTACTCCGATACGCTGACGAGGACTGATCCACACAAGAAACCTGTGCTCATCATTGGACAGATATCGAATCTGTCAAAAGCCAAGTTTAGCGACTTGAAGGTGAAACTTGAGCCCAGAGTTAGTGAAGAGGTCAGTTGCATTAGATTATGTTCTCTTTTTTTGTATTTATTCATCGTAAATACATCCCGTTTTTCACTGCTGGTACTACATTTTGTTAGGTCCTACTGTATGTTTTTTTATTCAGGCCCAACAACTTTATTTCCAGTTTGGTGTTTGGCACTTGGTTTAGTTTTATGGTTTAGTCTTGGTTCCTAGAAGTGATATGAATGTAAGGCCTATGGACATATTTTCATTTTATTTTTACTACTGTTTTAAATCACACTTCATACATATAATCCACATGGGTATTCGAGCTCCCAGTGAGAATATCTCATAGTCATAGGGGAGCAAATATAATTAAGTAACATGGTGTATCCGTCGTGTCTTCTACGGAATGAAGTTATCAAATACATATCACATCCTAAAACAAACATACATTTTAATCCTATTATTATTGTCGATTATAAAAATACATTTTGATTAATTTCTTGATATGTAGGCATTAAACAATTCAATTCAAATGTAGACATACAAAATGTGTAGAACATGGAATAAGGATGAACGTAGGGGGTCACAACCATATTAAGGCAATGTGTGCACCGGCATTGAACTTAATGGTACCTGTAATGTAGTGGGCCTTCTGGTACTGAAATAAACTTGTTTTCATTGCATCATAGAATTATGCAGAGATTATTAGAATTGTTTTCTTATTTTTTTGCACCTCACACTTCTATCTTCTTGGATTTTAGCTAAATAGCATGAAGTTCAATTTTTGTCTTTCTCAGGAACCGTACCTAAGTTGATCCATCTATTAATCATATTTGCAACTAACAGATAATGATAATAATAATAAAACTGTTTCCAAACTATTAGAATCTGGAGAATAATCGATAGGGCTGTAGCATTCCCGCTAAGATGATATGGGTAAAAAAATCCCCCACAAAAAAAATCTAAACCCCCCACACGACCACTAACGTTAAATTTTTTAAATTTTTCGTTAATAGTCATAGGCTAAATTCAAGATTATGCCGACCAAAATAATACACTAATACAGTATTTTCAATTAATTTTCAAATCTAAATGCAGAGTAATATGTACAGTATGTCCAAATTCTCTGTGAATGGGTAGGGCCTCATAAAGTAGAATTCTGATGAAAGTTAAAACGTGGTAACTCAGTTCAACTTAGAACGGTTTTAACGCTAAAATGTTATAGGATGAAATTCTTTGTCAATCCGGGCCCAGATGGTGAAAATAGTTCCCGTGACTGTTATCACCAGGTGCTCCACACCGCCTTGGATCTGGCATATAATTGCCTAGTTTCAAGACTCCTAATAGCCCAGCGGTAAGACGTGTGGATTTGATGTGACTCCACACCAGTATTCAAAACTACTTGTCTGCAACATTTTTGAATTTTTGAAAAGTTATCATTACAAAATTGGGTGCCCCAAATAGCCTCTAGTGCTATTTTCACCACCTGGTGAAAATAACCACGTTATCTATTCAAATAAAGTGTGTGTAATCTAATTCATCTGTACGTATTTAAATTTCTCAATTACTTGTATAGGGCCTACACATGTTTTTGATCTTGAACTCTGCAAAAATATCCATTCATTTTATTCTCTTTAGACCTATTTCTTTTATAACTCTGAACAGTGGAAATAGGGTCATTGTTATAAGAAATAAGGCCAGATTACCTTGGTCGAACAACATTGTCTCTTTGCCAAAATATTAACCGAGTTCTGTCTTGTTCTCAGCTCTACTCAACAGCGTTGGCAAGCCTACATCCGTCTCCCACTGACACCTGCTCTCTTTACTTGAATCTGGCAACGTTGGCTGCTTTGCCTGTGAAATGTAGCCGCCATAATACGCCTTCTAGAAGTCACGCGATAACAAAGATTGTAAGGAGCTCTACAGTCGGCGTTGACGAATCTATTGTCGTAAGTGACCCGTCTCTTGTATTCACATCTTCAGCTCATTCTCTGTGCCGTCAACTGTCATTGATGAATGTCAACGTTGTAGCCTATTATGTGAACATACACATTTATGTCTTGTCTAATTACATCTTGTTGTAGTTGAATTCTCAGTTGAACTTTATTTATGTACCTATGTTTCAAAGACCGAGACGCGTGGCCGAGTGGTAAAACACTGAACCGTCATTCGGGAGACCGGGGTTTGATTCCCGCCGTGGTCGACCATCCTGACAGGGGTACATCGTGGTTTCCCTCTGTCGTTCAGGTTGATACTGGGATGGTTCCTTAACAACGGGCCACGAACGACTCCTTCCCACCATCCAAAACACCTAATAAAATAACCTTTCATCTCATCATCCCATCATCTCATTCATCATCCACCGACGTCAATAGATCGTAGCCATCAGTATATAGTGCGTCGTTGAAACCCAATATAATGTTTCAAAGCTGTTATTCCTGAATAAAAAAGAATACATAATCATAATCAAATAAATTCATTTCTATATCGAATAGAAATGATGTTGTTCTCACTCACTCTGGTGTTCACACTCTCTCAGATCGTCTGCCAGCGCGAGGACCTGTTTGCAGCCGGCTGCGCTGTGGCGCGCGCCTACCCTCTCTACTCGCGCAAGACCAATGCCGTGCACAACCCGCGCACCACCACGGTCAGCGTAGAGTTCCTATTGGTCCCCAGCGGAGGCTCGGCTCAGGCTGTCCAGGGCGACTCCAAGGAAGGAGACGATGGCCTGAAGTTAACGGCGGAGGATATTCACTGTCTGGAAAGTGCCGCATATGGAATACGGCTGGCCGCCAAGATTGTGGACGCGCCGTGCAATGACATGAACGTCGGACACTTCTTGCAGGTACGTCAAGCTCTTTTACTTGTATCTACGAGAGAAAAAAATATGTACCAACAGAACAAACACAAATATCACTGTTATTTTGTATACCAGAGACATTGTTACGATGTTATGACGTTTCAGGACGAGATTTACGATGGGAAATGAAACTACATTGTTCAAAAGCGTTTAAAAACCTTATGGTTGCAGCAAGTTTGGATGTAATAACAGAGTTTTTAACCATTATTTTGTTGGTAGACGACTTTCTTCTTTCGTGGATACAAGTATATATATCACCATTATCTTACAAGAAATTTTGACTAGATTGCAAGCAGGATTTTTTCAACTGGACCGAGTTGGACCGAGAATTCGAATATGAATTAACTCAAATTTTGAGCAGTTTTTGGACGAGCATAATTCTTCGTTTTATGCTTTTTTGCAACTCGATGCATAGCAAATTGGTCGTAAGTCTATGTAGTCAAAATTTACACACCTTTGTTTTCAAAGTTTGGGTACCACAATACATTTCATGTATCTTCTGCTTTAAACTTCTCGGTGAAATTCTTCCGATCTCGAAGGCTATCTTGACAGGCTGAGACATCACATTGGCCGTGTTACGTGTTGTACAGGAGATCCAGACGGTGGGTGAGATCCTGGGAGTGTCGTGCAAGGTGATTAGGGGGGAGGAGCTGCAAGAGCGAGGGTTCGGCGGGATCTACGGGGTGGGCAAGGCTGCCAACTGTCCCCCGGCGCTTGCCGTGTTGTCGCACCTGCCGCACGGCGCCACGCAGACGGTCGCGTGGGTCGGCAAGGGCATCGTCTACGACACCGGCGGCCTCAGCATCAAGGGCAAGGTGAGTTTACCGCCGGCTCGGATCGACTCGGGGTCATTTTTTTTTGTATTGGGTTTGAACCATTTGACAGCCGTGGACGCGTCCACCGCAATCGATAGGTCAGCTGATGCACCGCTTCAGAAACTGAAGTCACTGTTGGGCGTGGGTTCGAGTCCACCATAAGGCGAGGGTTTTTGTAAGCGTCCTTTCACTTATAATCACTTCATAATTTCATAATCACCTGCTCATTCGTACCCCCGTATGACCTGGCCGTTGGTGGGGTCGTTAAGCAAACAATAATCAGCAATCATCTGCTGCACAGGTGTTGAAACGCAAATATGCGTTGATACACTTTCCAGTACGTTGCATTTCATTTCTTGGCAGCATTACGTCATATTGACATGGGACCTGTAGTGACATATAGAGGAGATGGACAGAGAAATTGATTTTTTTTTCTACTGATAGAGTATGCTAATGTACTGAAAAATGATACAGTAAACCCTCGATAATTCGAACTCGGTTAATTCGAATTCCGCGCTAATTCGAACCAGAGAAATGACCCCAGCCGCTGGTATAGGGATATCAATGTTAATTCATTTCGATAATTCGAATTTTTATTATTTCGAATTTCGAACTGATGATTAGTCCAAACTACTGTTTTATTATTGTTTCGTGTTTGTTTAATTCGAATTTCAGCAAAAATTACGAATAAAAGTTTTCATAATTGGATATTTTATCACGTGAAATCCTTTGTCATCAACATTCCTGGCGACCCGGCAAGCTAGAGATACGTCATAGCCACATGTGCAGCGCGTGCTATTAGGATGAGGGGTTAGGCGGGGGGTCTTTTCAGGGTCACAGACAGACATCTGGCTGGTCGAGACACCCGAGCGGTAATGTTTAGGATAATGGATGTGATTGTGTCAACTTTTATTCGTAATTTTTGCTGAAATTCAAATTGAACAAACACGAAACAATAATAAATGGACCAGCCGGCTAGTGCATGTAGAGAGAATAATTCATTCATTTCATTCCAGACCCTAATATTAATATTTGTTGCCTTGCTTTTAACTTTTTAATCCAAACATCCAGTTTGGTAATTTGACTCTTTCAACACTGTGAACTGTGATAAGTGTTACCTAATGAATGACATGATAATATATAGTATTAATGAGACTCCTTGTTGTGTTGTTAAAATTGCTGAGAAAACACTTGACTTGAAGATAACCACATGGCTGTCAAAGTTGGCTTCCTTAGAGCAAGGGGGAAGTAGGAGGGAACAAACAATGTGCAAGGCGCACATGGTCAACCAAACTGCACGCATACAGTATACTACTGTACTATACAAGGAAAAAACATTTTTTTCATAATTCGAATTTTTTTAATTCGAATTTTGATTTTTGGGGTCCCTTGGAATTCGAATTAACGAGGGTTTACTGTATAATAGGCGTAGTCAGCTGTTATCCCAGGATCTTGTTCAAGGCTATATGTGTCAAATTGACAAGTCTCATAAATGCTAAACAACAGTGATATTGGCAAATTTATTGTTTCACATATCAGGTTCAACAATATATCAATAAACTGTCAACTTATTATTAATTACTTGATTAGTTTTAATTGCTGAGAAGAGAAACTCGGACACTGTATTGTATAATACAAATCCGTTTTAATAAAGAATGAAAGTATGTATGTACAATGAAACCATTTGTTTATGCTATAGGCCTATATGTTATAAAATACTATCTAAACACAAGTATCGTGCTTTCACCGGAAAATGACCCGGCCTGGGAGATAGGGTAGTGATTTCGTAACCCGGCTGTCCAGTAGGTAACTACGCACTGCACAATGTATTGAGGGTTGCGTAGGTTGGCTGCTCTTTTACGGTGGTTTGACGCCCCTGACCAAACTATTCCATTTCATACGTACTGTCCTTGAGCCTATCAATCGTCGAGATGTAAGTTACTTGCAATATAACTTGCGTTGATACGAATCACTTCACAATTTAATAACGCATAATTCAACCTCACTATTTTTGTTTTCTCGTCATTTTTTCACTCGTATTGTCATTCAGTAGACTAATGTTCGAATCCCGCCATGGTCGACGATTTCGACAGAAGCATTTCGTGGTTTTTCTCTGTCATAGAAGTGGATACTCCTTCATATCAGGCCATGACTGTTCCTTTCCACTGATCTAAAATTTCAATAGTATAACATTTCATCTCATTTTCCCTCATCTCACTCATCATTTGATGACACCAATAGATCTATCATTCGATTTCATTGTTAAATCCAATATAAATGAATGTTTTTCATTTGCCGTCGTAAATTGCTCTTCGTTTTGTGAGTGACGGGTAATTTGTGTTTTAGACCGCCATGCCGGGCATGAAGCGCGACTGCGGCGGGGCTGCGGCCGTCCTAGGGGCCTTCTTCCTTGCGGTCAACCAGGGCTTCCAGCAGAACCTGCACGCCATCTTCTGCCTGGCGGAGAACTCTGTCGGACCCGACGCTACCAGACCCGACGACATTCACACGCTCTACTCTGGCAGGTACGTTGTGTAACAAACTTCTCTTTTAGCTGGGTCATTTTTTTGTCCCGTTCTGCGTGGGTTTGGTCAAAATTTTGGTAAATATAATGTGGTTGTAACCTGGCGTTTGTAGAGTTATGCTATATCAAGTCTTTTATTCATCATGCAAAACATTATACAAACATTCTACAATTGGAAAAGATGAAAAAAAAAACGGCAAAGTTCTGCAAAACTGCTCTTCCACCCAACCAGAAACTACTTGTTCTCATTCACTTGTGGCTTATGTATAATTCAAAACATATAATGATTGGATTATAGAAAAATAAATTTTTCTTAAATTATTTGAGTAAAATAGTTCAATCAGAGGAGCCTCTTTAAGATGTCCCGAATGTGGACCGCGGATATTAGTCGAGTTGGTATTGGTTCTTAAAGGACATCATAACTCTAGAACTAGACTTCGGTGAATAATGACAATATTCATTTCACTAGAAAACAACTGGAAAATACCATCTCAATTTCAGAAATTATAATTGATTTTTTTGTCCGCCAGTGACCATGAGTCATGACGTAGACATTATCGACTAGGCCTATGTATCATACGAACGAACGAAATCGAGTAATGTCCACAGCACGACTCGGAAAAAAGGCCTGGATCCTGGAGGGCAAATGAATTGAACATACTTTCTGAAATTGAGAGACGATTTCTAGTTTTCTCTGCACTTGGGGAAATAAATATTGTAATTATTCGTTAAAAATCTAGTTTCAGGGTTGTGATGTACTTTACCATTGTGTGACGTAACATTGTGTGTCGCTAGGACGGTGGAGATCAACAACACGGACGCTGAAGGCAGACTCGTGCTCGCCGACGGCGTTTCGTACGCACAGAAAGACCTGAAAGCCAACATCATATTGGATATCGCTACACTCACCGGAGCGCAGGTAACCGCTATGTCCAACCAGACGGCTACACTCTTACACTCGCTCGTCTTGGCCATGTGATCTTAAAAGCGCACGGGAGTTGATTTAGCGAAATATCAGATCTTTTGGTGATGAGTGACTTTTGAATGGTGAAAAAAAAATTCTCATAAAGAAGAAGTTCAGATATTTTTAATACTTTTCAGATGTTATGAGTGAAATCTATTCAACTTATATCACATAACTTTCCCAAGTAGACTCTAATACAGCTAAAAAAAAACTCATTGGTCAACTGTCTCTCTGTGAAAATGCGTACAGGTCTGCGCCAACGGCCGTCAAGTGGTTTTGCAGCATTAAAAGTGAAAATTTTGTAGTTTGCGCCATTGAATCAAATGAAAATAATCTCGTGTTCATCCTCAGGGCATCAGCTGCGGTAAGTATCATGCAGCCTTGTTGACCAACAACGAGGAGTGGGAAGAGTTTGCTGTGCTGGCTGGGAAGACTTCCGGAGACCTGGTCTTCCCGATCCCGTACTGTCCGGAGCTGCACTTCAGCGAGTTTGCGTCGGCCGTCGCGGACATGAAGAACTCGGTCGCGGTAAGTTATAATATGATTTGCGTTTCGCACAAGCATAGACAATACAGTGCAAAACCATACGGTAAACCCAAATAAACCCGGTTAATCCAAATGAGAAGAATTTGAAGTCGGCCCCCGGCTGAAGGTATAGGCATTTCAATATTGATTAATATGGTTAATCCGAATTCCAGCTGAACCGTAATTGGAACTAATATTTCGACCCTTCTTTTGCTTTAACACTGTTTTTGGATTGGATCATTTAAAATATTTAGAGTGAATTTCTTGAAATGATGATTATTTTCCCTATTTCCATGCTCTTTATTTGAGTGTAGTCTGACCTTGCCGAGCACGAGACTTGTCGAGTTCGAAACAGTCGTTCATCTGTTAGACTTGCCACAGCCGAGCACCAATTGAAGCCGGCCATGCTACGATCGCAGCGAGCCAAGTACACACGATCAGTGAGACCCCTCTCAACAGTTCTTCACACTTAGCTTCAACCAATGCATAACTTCCTTTCACGCGTAACACGAAATTAACTAAACTCAAACCGGAAAGTGTGATGATTTTGTGAAAACGGAGTTTTTTGGTTGATCCAAATTTTCATCAATCAAAATCATTCATTCTAGGTCACTTTCATTTCGGATTAACGAAGGTTCACTGTGATCTGATTTTCGTATCGTACAAAAATAGACAACGCGTGACAATGACAGTTCACACATATTGAAGTTCAAAATTGAATTTCCCTGCTCCCTGCACACCTCGCCCTTCCCCTCACCTATGTCTGCAAGAATTTTCCGACCACTGCCGATGGCCAATCACAATCCAGCATGCTTGTCGCGCTTTCTAGCGGTCGTCAGATGAACTGCAGGGCAGGGGTTGGTGAAAGGGAGTGGAGATGTTTTGTATCTCATTGTTGTTTCATTTTATTCGTTTTAATCATATTATTTCACTTTCTTTCGTATTTAAATCAATAATCATATTATCTCATATTTCATTCATAATAATAATTATAATATCTCATTAAATTCATTAATATTCATATTAGGGCCTATCATATTTCATTGATTGATAAAATCTCATAAGTTGAAATAGGATTGGTAATATGATAGAGCAGATCAACTGAAAATCTGAATATCACCATTTTTTGTTACAAAAATAAAAACTTCATTGTATTGTATGAAGAGAAGGGGATCACTTTTATTTTAGCATTGCGTGACTTGTCTTGAAGTGTATCTTCGTCTGTGATAAGTCCGAATAAATACAATGCAAATATGAAATCATACAGAACATAACTATGTACAGTGAGTTTTTGAGTTGTTAGCTTCTTTAATTCATTCTACGTATAAGTAACATACCAGGAAAATGCCACAGTTGAACTTTTTTAGTAGGCCTACATTTTTTTAGTTCTTTTTATTTCCTTTACATTTATGTCTTGACACAAATAAAATTACCAAATTGAAAAACTTGATAAGTAAACCATTTTACATGAGGAACTTATTGATAAGATAACTAGGAAAACGCGGGATGCAACTGAGATGAGCTCAGAAGTATGGCAATCTGGAATGAAAAATAACTTGTCAGCTCAATTTACATCTACAAACCGTGACTTACTTCAAACGTTCAAAAACCTCACCTGCAACTTGTTGATATTTATAGTAACCTGCAACCTGTCGCATAAACACTTTGCAAAACCAATTGATCCAAATATTCAATAAAATATACACGTTTATTGCGTTTTCTTCATTATTTCTCATTCGATTGTTGTAAAAATCTCTGAAAAGGTGTATAATAGTATTTTCCATATTCTGTGATAATTTGAGAGCTTTTGAAAAATTCTTGTTTTTCAACTATTTTTCCTCCGGGTTATTCATATGAGGATTTTCAAAACTTTACGATTATTTTCCGGAAAAACCTTCCGACCGATTCCTCTGAATAACAATCCCAACCTATTCTGGTATGACACCAACGTTTAGAAAAAGTTTCAAGTTGATTGATTCATTTCTCTGACCTGTATGCCGCGTACATAATTACAAAAAAACAAACATAAAAACGAAGCCCATTTTTTTTCAGGGTGTGAAATGGAAAGCTTCGCTACGCTCATCTAATTAAACTTATGAAGCTAGTAAATGCATTTTCGAGAAACTTTTCAAAGAGGTTCTACAGTTCATATTTACGTGTAGGCCTACATAAACTATTCCTTTTTGTTTCAACTGTTGGTAACGTTTCTTCGTGTTTGTTTTGTTGTCAGGATCGTAACAATGCACAGTCGTCGTGTGCCGGCTTGTTCATCGGGGCTCACCTCGGGTTCGACTATCCCGGCACGTGGATGCACGTCGACATGGCTTACCCCAGCTACTCTGTGAGTACCCATCAGTCTTGACCCTTTCACGGTTTCGCACGTATGCCTGCCGTTCTACAATGTCGCCCGCCACAGGTTATGCACGGATGAGATACGTTCTCAAAATGAGCTAAATGCATGCATTTTTACCGACCGAGTAATGCTTCCAAGTTCATATTTTTTTCGACGGATGTCGTTAGTTGTTCATTGATGATAATTTCAGTGGGTGTGTTTTTGAATCCATTAAATAATACTCTGAAATAAAGAGATTCAACAAGGCTGTGTTTGTTGTCAAGGTTCAAAACAATGATGGTGTCGTCCATTTGTACGCCGGCAAGTACTTCTTATCCCAATAATAGACATATAGCAATCAATCCTGATAATTTAGAGTATGTGTTAGATGAGGTAAATGATCCTGAGTTGAGCGATGAGGATAAGGACAATGACATTTTTGGAGAAAGTGATAATGAGAGTGAATTTGAGGGTTTTGTACACAGCATAAGCTCAACAACTGACAGTATTGCTGTGTTGCTGCCCACAGTATGACAGTATGCTGACAGTATTGCTGTGTAAAATGTTGTCATTTGAACTTTTATCTGACCAAATCTTTTGAAATTATTAATTTATCTTTATTGTGTGCCGAGTTATGAATTTAAATAAAATACTCTATTAATGACCAACCTGGTGAGTTTTTTATCGGAAATTTTACCAACTGTGAAAGGGTCGACGTTCAGATGCGGGTTTGCTAATTTCAACAAGCTGTGACGTACAATGTTATTTTTCAGGGTGAGCGAGCAACTGGCTACGGCGTGGCTCTGCTGGCTGCACTGTTTGGCTACATGTCGACCGACTCCCTCCTAAAGTCCGTCTGTCCGATCGACCAATCACAGATGGAAATCGGATGCCCTTGGAAGAAACTCAAACGTAATTAACGCACTCGTGTATTGTAGCTGTTGAATATTATTTGGAATAAAATATATGCAATCAAAAAAATTCTTTTTCATTTGCAACCCTTTAGAGAATTTCATGAAATATCAAAGTCTTGAAATATATCTTCGGACTACGAATTAACCGAGACGAATGGTCGAGTGGTTAACACACTGAACCGTCATACCGGAGAGCAGAGATCGATTTCCGTCATGGTCGACCATCATGGCATCGATTCTTCGTGGTTTTTCTCTGTCGTTCATGTCAATACTGGTATGGTTCCTTAATTGACAACAGGCCGAAAACGATTCCTTTCCACTATCCAAAAACACCTAATAAAATAACCTTTCATCCCACCATCTCACATTTCATGCAGACATCAATAGATCGTAGTCATCAGTGCAGAGCGTCGTTAAATCCAATATAACTACGGCAAATGAAAACAAATTGCCGAAATTGGGAAAATTTTGGGTTTCTACATTTTTAGCATTGAACTTTGAGTGTGCTGGTTGCTGATACCTGACAGATGATTCGTTTAGAAGAATAAAAAAATTACGGAGGATTTACTATAATGGCTTGGCATTGATAGCTCTTCATTAACTATCACTCAGATATTACCAAAGGCATATGGCTAAATTGTATGGAATATTCAGGTGAAAGAATAATTGCATACATTTCCTTTTTGTCTGGTACTTTTTATTAGCATCATTATGTTGAACATCTAGACCTAAATATGACGACAAAAAGATTTACACAAATCACAAACTACCTCGAACTATTCTCGGTTATAATCAGAAATGGCATATAATTCTTACAGAGAACAACACTAAAGTCCTTATCAGGGAGAGTTGAAGCTGACGTCAGAGCTATTTTCCCCTCATCATTACCACCACTGCCACTCCGTTGGGGTGAGAGGATCGAAGCTCGCGACGGGACCGTGGCCGAAAGGGCCTATTACCTGCGTCGGAAGGAGCAATAGAATGACCATTATTGAAAGAAATTAGTATCGTTGACGGAGAATCAAGATTGTTATATACCGAAGATATGAATTGGAAATGAAAATATAAGCAATCAACTTCTTTATTTGAAAAAATTCACTCATATGCGGCCGAGATACGTCGATATGTTTGTGGGAGTGATTTTTATTTCTCTGGTCACTCACACAAACGTATCGACGTATCTCGGCCGCATACGAGTGAATTTTTTCAAATAAAAAAGTTAATTGCTTATATTTTCATTTCCAATGCATATCTTTGGTATATAACAAACTTAATTCTCTGTCAACGATTCTAATTTCTTTCCATGATGGTTATTCAATTTCTATTGTTCCTTCCGGCGCAGGTAATATACCTTTTCGGCCACGGTCCCGACGAGAGCTTCGATTCTCTCACCCCAACGGAGTGGTAGCTGGTGGTAACGTTGAGGGGAAAATAGCTCTGACGTCAGCCTCAACTCTCCCTGACAAGGACTTTGGTTTAATTATTTTGACAACAGTGCTGTTATTACTCACTGCATGACTAGTTGCTAAATGGCACAAAGATAGAAGGTAACATTCAGAAGCAGGGCACAATACCTAAATGATAACATAACTCACATATACTGGTATACGGTTCCATAGCGTAAATGATGAACCACTGGTGATGCACACATCTATTTACAACAGTCACCTATGAGCAGGGTTGGCAAGTAACTACCCAGCCCAATAAAACCCGGCGGGTTTTATTGGGTACACCCACCTTAAAAAACCCGGTTAAACTACCCACAAACGGGTTTTTTAATTTTATGCATTAGGCCGTACTTATTATATAAATATCAGGCCTAGTTTATTTTATGCATTACTTATTATTCAAATGTTAGTTTCCCGAGCTCCGAGCGACTAGGAAAATGAGTTGAGCACGGATAGTAGGATAAAGTCACATTCAAACGAAAATTATGAATGTACAAGTTATCACGGCCCCCGGCCTCTACGACGAATGATATCTTTTAAATCCAAAGGGTCCTTGATCAAAATTTGTTACAATTTATAGTTAAGAGTTACAGCTAGAATAAGGTTTCTGGACCCTTATTCTGTAACCATAACTAGTTGAAGTCACTAGTGAGTGGATTTCATTTCACTCCTTTGGTATTCCATAACTTTTAGTGAGGTCATTCGAGCGACTTCAGCTGTCGACAACTATGTCGCTCTCACGGTTTTTGGCCATCACCAAAGGCGAAAACAAGTTACATAATCGCAGTGCTGGACCGACATGATCGGGGGGCAAGGCATCAAAACTCCAGAAAGTCGATATGTCATGGACGAATTTGAATACTGTACCAAATTAGAAATTTTCCATATATTATTTTAATCTCTCTTCTCTTAACAAAGTAATTTTATTGAGACATCATTACTGGTATGATTTTTTTTTTTTTTATTTAGCATGTGCTATTTATTCATTAAATTATAATACATGTGTGACTTTGTGTTTTACTTAAAAACCCAATAAAAAGCTTTTAATAAAAATAAAAGCCCGGGCTGGGCTTCTTTGAAAAAACCCGGGTTTTTGCCAACCCTACCTATGAGTAGGCCTGTCTCGACTCATAAATCTCGGTAAGCTGCTGTTCTTTCTTTCACTTTTACCTAATTCATATGAAGTCATAATCAATCATTCACATTCATCACAGAACGTTTTTACAATTTTGGCATATACGGTTTCATTCACGCAGAGTTCAAAGCAAGCCTCGCCATCTATATATTTATCATGTACTTAAATCTAAGGTTTGGTGAAAATATAAACAAATACATAAACAAATTAATACTGAGTCGGGTATTCATCCTCTACCTTTTCTACCTTACATCCTCAACCTTAATTGGGAAACAATAATTTGGTATCAAAATTCGATGTAACAGTGATGAATCTGAAAAAAAAACACCGATGCCAGACAGTGTGTCATTAAACCAAACTTCAATAATTAAAGCAATAGGCTTAATCAAGAAAACACCTCAATAGCAACAGGGCAGAAAGTCAGTCTTGATTTTTGAACAGTCTCCATGATTCTTTGCTCTATATTATTGCACAGCCATCTTAATAATACCCCATCAAATCTGCTCTTCTCTTGCGCCTGTTGTCACAAACCAGTTCACCATCATGTAAAGCTGGCTCATAATCATTCGGCACTTGACTTGAGCACTGAGGCGAGACTTGAACTGGTTGCTCAGAAGTTTCAACTAGTTCAGAAGTTTGTTGAACAGGTAGTTCAATCCTCGCAACGATTGCTTTGCTCATGGCGTCGAGGATAGAGTTGTATTCGCGAATCTTTTCCACGTCCTTCATCGAGAACGACAACTCGTGAAGATTGTCGAGATGAACGCGAAACTCGTCCAGGTCTCTCGTGTCTACATCCCCACCACTACAGTCCACGTTGGTAAAACATTCTACTTCCGTGGGATATTCCACACCTATGAAGACTTCATCGTTGATGGCAGAATTGACAGCCGTTTCGAGTTCCAAGTATGTTACGTCTTGTTCTAATAAATTAGTTGAACTATCGTTTGACTTACTCAACATGCTCGTCGAGTTCGATTGAACGCTTGGTAAATATTCCTGGATAACTTCTCGCACTAGATCCGTCAGAGATTTACCGGTATTCTGTCTCAATTTAACATAAGTATTTTTAAATAATCTGTAATAAGATTCGAGTGAGCTGATGGAGACTAACATTGCGAGAAATTCTTTCGCGTAATACGCATAAACCCACCTATGAGCGACAGGTAGCCATACTTGTTCCACGTAGGTTTGCGCCCTTGGATTCATCTCGTAGCACTCGCTTTCTTTCATCGTTTCAATATTGTCAAGGAGTTCCGTTTCGGTTTTGGACGCAGCGATACTTCGCCACGCTTTCTTTAAAGCTGCTTCAGATGCGGGTAAAATGTTATCCTTTCGGTTGAGCCAGTTATACCAAGTTTGTTCTCTACGAAAAGGGCACAAATACACTGTCGAAGATGGAAAAATACCTTCAACGGCTTCGATTTCCACTGCAGAGAGCTCCGTTAGGAAATATCTCGGTTTCCACTCAGGATTCCACCTTGTAAATACTGACAACGCTTCTTGAATTAGAGGAGTTGATTCGTTGAGGATTAAAAACGAGCCAACAACTACAAACGATCTGATTTTAGAACCAATAACGTGCTTCCAAACTGCGAGAAAATACAATGGTAAACTATGTTTGTATGTTCGGTAAATTGTGGGTTTGTCTAATAAACATATGTTATTGCCGTAACGTTCTATCAAGTCTTTTTGCCAAGTAGATTGATGACAGAAAAGTAGAGTGGAAGGAGTGTCTTTGGTATTTTCGCAATATGGTCGGAAAAAGAAGGAGTCTTGCTGAGATGACGAAGCCCAAGCATTTACAGACTGTTCAAGGATATTTTGGTCGAACTTATACTTCTTGGGTGCGGCAGGAGGGTGACAGTGGACGACCTCCGAGGAAATGAGGAACAAGAAGCGCTCCGTGGTTGAGAGTTGCGAGGCCTCCGACGAACCCAGACGTGCTTTAAGTTTCTTTACCGTCTGCAAGATGAAACAAAAAGAGCGTTTAGAGAAATTGTGTTGACTTGTTGATCTCAAAACACTACACCCATAGAAATACGGTGACATATTTACTTGTTGTTGGTAGGCAACTGCCTACTCTTTTGACAATTACCTGAGTCTGTTTTTCGGAGCCAGTGCTGTTATACGTATCAACCTTATAGTCGTGGTAGATTGTGATTTGAGTGACATGCATCTTTGCCAGACAACCAATCTTTCGTGATGGCTGTTTACGAACTCTCGTCTTCTTGACTGGCAGCTAGGGAAGAAGATCATAATTCAGAAATGTTCCCAATTCAGTTAAGGGAATAACAAGAGCCTCTAAAATATATAATGGGAGAAAGTTAGTTTCTCGTTATGATATTTGAATCCTTATTGTATATTCTATTTATTCTATTATAATTTATATAATTTATATTATGTACTCTTTATTAGGCCTATCTATTCAATTAATAGTGATATTATACTATGTTATAACTCTTTATTAGGCCTATCTATTCGATTAATAGTATTATGTACCATTTTATGTAATGTACTATTGAATAGTGCACTGATTATATATAAACTTATTATTAGGCGCCTATGGTTTATGGCATGAGCACTTATAAGAACTTTTAGGTCTTATATAATATAAGGTAATATAAAGATATTGGAGGATACGAAGCTTGCAATGATTTTTGTGGTACCAAAGTTGATTGTTTGCTGGTTTATGAATAGGTTTCACATAACTATCTGTAATAGTAGCCTACTCTATGATCAATCTGAAAATTCTATTTTTATGATCTGGGCTAGACCATTGATTTGCTAGACCTATTCGAAGTAAAATAGTGATATTTTGTAAAAGAAGAATGCAATATTTTTTTAAATCTGTGTTGACCCCCCTCCCACCCTTTCCTCCACCGCAAGTCATTTTAAATAGGGTCTATATTTCAAATGTACTGCATTAAAAAATGTAGAGTATCAATTTGTGTATACCTTCTTAGAAAAAACATTCAATTTGTATTTTGAATGGATTAAAACTTATTTCAATTTCACTTGATTATATCAATCAAGAGAGGACTCCAACTGCCAGGCTAATAGATGTGTCTAAGTAAAGAAAACAGTTAATGTTGACTGGAGGGGTGGTGTCGGATAAAATACGACATATATTCACCAATTCTTGCTCAGCGATCCCAGTCTTCTTCTCGTGGCAGCGGCTTTTGCCCTGGCAGCACTCATATAATGTGCTTTTCTTAATACTGAAAAGGGGCCCAAAAAATGGAATACGTGTGGCTCCATTGTGGATGGATTGAAAGAAGAATCCTGTAAAAAAATAACGAAATGAAGCAATGCTACCATTGAGTGCTACCTAGCTTTTTTTCATATTGGATTTCAACGACGCACTATAATGATGGCTACGATCTATTGGCGTCAGTGGATGATGAATGAGATGGTGAGATGAAAGATTATTTTATTAGGTATTTTGGATGGTGGGAAGGAGTCGGTCGAGGCCTGTTGTTAAGGAACCATCCCAGTATCATCCTGAACGACAGAGGGAAACCACGAAAAACCCCTGTCAGGATGGTCGACCATGGCGGGAATCGAATCCCGGTCTCCCGAATGACGGTTCCGAGTGTTACCACTCGGCCATGCGTCTTGGTGCTACCTAGCTGCGTGGCGAGAGTACAAGTAGGCCCACCAACTTTTTGTGTTGGTTAGTTATTGTGGCAATTTCCCAACAGTTGATCCAAAGCTAGGCTTAGGCCTATATTGTTAAAATATTAATAAATCGTGAATATACAATACAATGTTAGTTTTGTGCTCTGTATCCTGTAGCATGCAGATGCCTAGTTTATCAGTCCATGTCTTGGGGCTAACAGGCATAAGCCCCAATACTTTGATGAAATAATGTGCACACACTGTTGCTCCATACGATTAGACTAGCTTAGGCTCAATTAAAGATAGGAGCTAGTAGTACCTTTTTTTGTTTTTTTAACAGTGTTTCTGATAACAAATCTGAAACCTGTTGACTTGAGGGCATTTTGGAATTCATCATACGCTTCTGCACCGTCAATAAATCCCCTGTATGAATCCTTTTTAGCCTTAAAATTCTGTAAGTGTGTTTCGATTGTAGCTCGAAAACTCATGGTAGGCCTACACTAATATCCAACGATAATAATAATAATATAAGTGTCAAAAATTGTTTTGACATTTCAATTTTCAGGCAACAGGTAAAAAAAACTACAGTGCTATACAACCTTGAGCTTCGATCATGCGCAATGAAATATGATGCCAAACGTCAGTTGTACTGATGGCTGAATAGGCCATTCTGAAATTGCACTGGCCGTGACTTATGATTGATAGAAAAGTAGGCTAGAAGAATACGTTTTTCAGAATATAATGAAAGAAGAGGAAGAAGATGAGGTTCTTCAAGAGGTAAATACATAGATCTTGCTAAAGCGAACATGTAATTATCACAGTTCTCGTCCATTTGTCACGAAGAAACCCAACTCATTTGGGATAGTGAAAAACGTGGTACTAATTTTTAGGTTAGAATTTCATGTGATGCCCTTATCATTTTACGATATAACGTTCTGATAACCACGTTATACTTAATTATTATGTGGTAAGACCCGAGTATCCATACAAAGAATTTGAAGCTGTAGGCTCAGTCGATATTGACCTTATGAAATGCATGCAAATTATGATCAGGCCTACAATACGGTAGGAGACCAGCCTACTCATAGTTTCCTTTTGACTCGAACACAGTAGGCCTAAGGGCATAGTAGTATCTTACCAAGCAGCTAGTCTAGGCCCACTAAAAGAGACCTGCATCATAGGGGAAGGACAGTGGTTAGTGGAGGCATTGAGTTTATGTACCCATACAAACTCGGTGGTGGAGGCAGATTAATTGAGATCGTGGCATAGTACCGGCATTGATACCGGCACTAGGCCTATAGATTCAGTGGTAGGCTTCCCGGCACCGGCATAGATCAGTGGTACCGGCACTGCGTAGACCTAAATGGTTGGCTACTTGGCATTGTAGGTCTACTTGATTCGAAAGAACTCTATGGTGTTACGATTGTGAAGCTCATGCATAGCCTTATTATTGCTAATGGTATTAGGCCTATCATTATTTAAATATTTATGCTCGTTCTGAGCTTCTTTTTACAAGTCATTATTATATAACCTAGATATATAGTAAGTGGAGCCGATCTGTCAAAGGGTTATGTCAGATGGTGGTCAGGGTTAGAGGACATTGAAAATGGTAAATCTGCAGATTAGGGAGCACCCCCATTTGAGTGTTTTTTCAGTGCAAATGCCAGAACGTGATGGATTCTAATGACACATTTTATAAATCAATGGCATAGATACTCATTTTTTATGTGCTTCAATGTTTTTCCTCACTCTACATATAGGCTACATGCGAAGACAGTCAAAATTCTGTAATAAATCCGCCATTTTGAATAGCAAGTTGCCGCACTTATCACTGCTGCTAGACTTGCTGCTTGACGGTAATCCCTCACCCTAACCACGTGGCAACAATGCCAACGAATGAAGTAAACAGCTGTACTTGTGCCCGACAATGCCTGACAAAACGAACGAAAGTCAAGAAAACGATGTATTCAAGTGACGAAACGATTAGTCTAATGGTAACGGAACTGATCTACTCCCAAAAATTCCTGATAGAGCAAGTAAAGCACAGTAAGGAAATACCAACCTGAAAAACACGAACATGTGCTCCCTAAAGTGTATAATTATCCATTTGTTCTGTAGGGACTGCTCACTTGAAATCATTGATTGGCCTAGCCTCTGCTTCTATCTCTTACTAATTCCCATGTGTAATTTTCAGATACCCGTATTTTTTTCAAAGACTTTAGCCGACCAACTATACCTGTACCAATATCCTAATGAAGTTGGAGATTTGAACTTTGAGCAGACCCCCGTCATCTCGTCTAGCATTAAACTGTCGAACCAAGAAGTGGAACTAACGGTGAAGCTCGATCCCCAAAGCAACAACTACGACTACGATAAGGGAGAGAGGATAGGGATCGAAGCAAATGGGGAACCGTCAACCGATCCCAAGAAGCCGAATGAGAAATATTTTCCAAGGTAAGCTGGCTATTGGCTATGAGTTCCCCTGTTGTTCTCTTCAAGAAAGAGTAAAATATCTGCCACTGGTACAGAATATGAATAGAAAATGATTGGTAGGCCTATATTCACTGACAACTGACAGCTTTGCCAGTGAAATATTCACACATTTTTTTCTCTTATGAATGATTGAAGGTTTTTCGAAATGAAAGTGTTCGTTACCGGTACGTATATTTATGAAAATATGGCCTATAATTATTTAACTTGATCTACTCGTAGCTCAGATTTATAAGCCTGATGTAATAACTGTACTGTAAATTAGTTTAAGGTGCTAAATGACCTCACTGTCGATTCACCTTGAAACCCTAATATTCATTCATTCAATTACCGGTACGGTAGTTTTAGTCCCGTGCCACGTTGATATGTCTGTTGAATACGTTTTTGACGGATTTGTTGACATTATTTCAATACCCGTGGCTCATCAGTATTATTCAAACTGTGTTCATGATGTTTGCTTTGTATCCCCAGGAACCTTATGGACAGAATGAAGTTGGAATCAAGGTTAGCTGTTCCGGACTCGTCGAACTACGTAGCCGGTATCTTGCACAACAATGAGCTGCACATAACTCCCCTCAAGGGCATCATCCACCTTCGCAAGTCTCTCTCGTACCTGGACCATGCCGACAAGCAGGCTAAATCACTTGCCAAAGAGCAGGGACTCGGTAAGACTCGACGCAGCCATTTCTTAAAAAATGTTAGAAACAAGGATTTAACTCTGTGAATTGTAAAAAAAAATGCATATACAAAAAACGATGAGAATTGATAGGGATTTTCAATCAGCTTCTAGCGCACTAAATCTTCCGCAGGACACCGAGGTTTGATTATCATCATCGCCAATCCAGTCGGAAGTTTTTTGTGGTTTCCTCTGTCGTTGAAGTGAATTTACAGTGAATAATCAGTGAGCAGATGAATAATCATAAGTGACATGATACTTCTGTTTTTTTTTCAAACTATGTTAGGCCTACAATCGATTTAAGGCTTACTTGTATCCATTGAAGAAGATGGTTGTCTGCCAACAAAATAATCATAAAAACTTCCATAAATGGGCCTACATAATCTCGTTGCAACTTTGAGGATTAGACTCTTTTGAAAGATGGTAGTGTGATGGTGTTGTGGGCTTATTGTAAAACCACTAAAATTATGATACCTATAAATACCACAGCTATACAAATATAATGGTGATATTTGTGTTTGTTATGTCGGCAGACGATTTCCTTTCGTGGATACAAGTTTAATAATGAAAACTATTTATACAAAATGAAGGAAAATATGTCTACACAGGCCTAATAAAAAACTAATTATAACTAAAAACTAATTACTATTTAGTAATTACACAGCGAAAATGGTAGATAACTGATGAGTAGTTCCATCACAAATTTGATATTATATTCTACTAAAAATTATAGTGTAGGCCTACCGGTAATGCTTTTACCAATTTCCTCATCAATTTTCGTCCCATCTGTAGGTTGTCTTTCAGTCAAGTGACACGGTAGGTCCAAATGTTGAAAAAAGTTACGTCTGGTTGGAAGTTATTTTTGGGTATTGAAATACCTGTGCCCTGTAGCGTCCTCCAAAATCCACATGATTGTTTACTAATTTAATTTGTTTGAAAGCATTCATGTCAAATTGACTTGGGCCATACAAATTATTTTCTATTTGAAACCACTTGATTTGGTAGTTTTTAGTTTTATCCAGATTTTGTTTGTAGTGTAGGCCCGCTTGAGGTTGTTTAATTGTATTGTATTTGTAAACATCCTTGCAGATGTGCTAGATGCACGGTGGCCAGATATTATTCTATTGGATCATTTTCTTGAATTCTAATAATTTCTTTGCAGATCTTCCCTTTTCTTCGAGTTATTCCAGTCTCTTAGCCTTCTCTGGACGAAACCGTTTTTCCCTAAATTTGAGTAAACTCTCTCCACCTCCATTCTTTCTCCTCCCCTATTGCTTTCTTTGTTGATGTCTTGATTTTTGTACGTGACCCTACAGAGGACTCGGGTGCCGAAGAAGACGAAGAAGAGGCGAAACAAGTGACTGTGAAGTTTGCCCGACAAGAGAACGATCGTTACAAGCTGGCCAAGGAACGCTCGTTCAACGTACTGAGTAAACGTAGTGCCGAGGAGCCGTGGCATCACACCGAATTCCACTGCGCCTCGGCAGAACTCACCAAGGTAACATAACCTACCAAAATCCATGGATATACTAGTTACACCAAGGAAGAAGGTTCCGAGCGACTTTTGTCCCTATCCCTCACCATCTATGCATGGGTTTTTTTTTCTTTTTTTGTGGATACAACTAGAGCATAACCTAGTGTCAAACATTGGGAGAGGTTGAATTCTACGACTTGGTGCACTTTTGCGAGCTTGCCAGGCCTGTAGCACAATTTGAACACATTCACTTTGTTGACTACGTTACAAAATCATGTATAGTCCTATGTATTAACCGGCACATTTAGCTGTGCGCGCTTGTGCATTCGCTCAATGTGATTCGGAAGGTGAGGGGCATATTGAGCCTTGGTTCGATCCCTGCCACCACCCTTCTTCACAGGAGTTTCTCTCCTTTCCATTATCTATGAAAGCCTCATCATCATCTCATCAATCATTCATCCAAGGACAATAGATCTTCGTTATCATTGCACGTTGTTGAACCCAATATAAATATAAATTAAAGTATCCACCAACTTTGAGAAAAACCTTCATCATATGAAATATCAATTCCAGTAATTCATTTGAGAGTTGGCCTCTACTATTTATTATTCAATTTCAATTTTGCTGTATGATCTATAAGGTGCGATTGATTTTGTTTGCAGCGAGAACGCCAGCGGCTGTACTGTTCCAAGAAGAACGTTCTGACTGTGGAGAGGAGTGAAGTCGGCAGTCAGGCCAACATTGACCGTCAGATTGCGTTGCTAAACCTTGGCAACGAAGACGAGACGCAGGGCGATGATCCGCTGTCGATACACGATCTCAAAAAGCTGCCCGTTGCTGATAGAGTCCGCAACCTGTTGAAAGAAGGTAACAATAAGGGCACTTGAATTGTTCTTGTTATTGTTGTTCATACTTTTTATATACACTTGGCCTAAATACTTTACTTTACTTTATATATAGGCCTACACTTTATTGGTCAAACAATAAACAATAAAGAACAAGTCACGGCCTGCCTGTACAAAGCTTTTTAAGTGATGAAAAAAAATCATATTCATTTTCTTCAAAATGACTTATCCAATTTAAAAAAGTAAATCTTTGGAGTAATGTGTATGATTTTTTCAGGCATATATTTAAATTCTGTAAAAATTTGAATTTATTCGAAGAAAATATTTTTTCCAAATTTTCTCCTCTCGGTTTATTCTTACGAGGTTTTTCAAAATTTTCAAAATGATTTTTCTCAGAAGTGGTGCAACCGATTGACCCTCAAAACTACATTTTCGAAATGATAATGCATGCCAAGTTTCATCAAGATTTGTACTTACGTGTACGGCCCGAGCAAAAAATTTTTTTTTTCAAGTAAGTCCTAAGTAGGCCTACGGAAAAATTGATTCTTCGCTTCGCTCATCCAACTATTTTATTTTAATCCAAATGGCATAGGCCCTACATTCACATTCACATGATATATTATGTAACGTGTAAGAAAAGTCGATAGATACGATACTGACAAGTGTCTTGGTTGTTCTAGTAAAACTGATAGCGTTCAGTCGTCTGCTGTCGCTGTTGAACCTGGAAGGTGACGTCGTGAACGCTCTGAAGGTGGTCCAACAGGTGGCAGTACTGGTCCAAGGCAACTGGGTTGTACGCAGCGAGATACTGTACAAGAAGGACGCCGTCAAGACCCAGATGTCTCCCGAGCTGATGTGCCGTGGCCGAGACTACATCGTGAGTACCACGTCTCTACCTGACCGCGTCAAGTTTGCGAGAATTTTTCTACGAGTTGTTTTTAAATGGAACTGAAACTGACCAATGGGAAGTTATAATATTTGTGAATTTGTGACTCGGTTACCGACCCAAGCTACAATAATAATAATAATAATAATAATAATAATATGAGTGTTTTATGAAGAATGAAGTTTTCAATTATTTAGTTTCGTAATTTTAATTTGGGAATGACATTATTTTGTGTACTCTTAGACCTAAGTGACTGATATACGTTGAAGTACTTGATATTATATCCGTACGATATGTTGAAACCGGTTTTGACCGTGATTGTATGCAATGAATAGAATAAAATAATAATATATTTATTGTCTCTATTGGATCCACATACAATGATTATTTAAAATACATTACATTAAGTAATTGAAGGATGTTTAGACTTTCTATCAACATTTAAAACAATGAATAATTATAGTAAATTCATCTTGTTTAAGGTCTAACCTCCATTACCTCATGGTCATGAAAAAAATAAGATTTTTTGTCAGTCGATTCGTTTTGATGTGCTCGATAATAATATCAAAACAGATGATAGGCTAACCGGGATAAATTTTGAAATATATCAATTCAAATACTGAATGTTTCCCTATCATTTAACACACAACCTTCAAATTGTATGCGTTTTTATTATTCAACAGATCATTAAAATATACTAAAAGGAATGACATTCAATCAAAAAACTTGTTTTATTGTAGATGAAGATGTTACGAATAGAATTATGCAGAAATAAATATAGGTACCCGTTCTCATTTATGAATCACACTCATTTTAAGAGGAAAAATAGTTGATTTTTCACTAAAATGAAGTCAAAATAGCAACTTAATATTTCATTAAAGCGCTGTAACTTTGGCCAAAAAAATATGACAGTGTTTCTGATGTGATTTTAATTCAAGACAACACATGCTCAACAAAACTTTACTCAAATTTCCCCAATGTAGAATTAATTTCAAAATTACTTTTTGACTCTGCTGACCAAACGGGTGTTAGACTTTAAGGTAAGTCGATAGGCCTACATTTAAAACATGATTACCTGAGTATAATTCAAAAGACATATTAGACCCACGTCATCCTGTTATCCTATATTCATTTGAAGAATAATAAGCTTTGCCTATTAGAAGTCTTTTCAATTCAATTCTAAATTTTGACAATGATTTGAAATTTCTTAATGCTTCTGGTAATTTATAGATAATAAAGTAGCACGTTCTCTAGTATATGTTAGTGCAGTGCTAAGGTGAGCATCGCTGCCATCCATGACTCGGGATTCATGGTTTGATTTTCGACGCAGAATCTTTTTAAAAAGCATAACCATTAAATGTTGTCTCGAGCACGGGGTTGTGGTAAAGGTTCACTTTTTTCGACTGCGGAAACAAAATTATCTACACAAATGTTGTGACTCTTGAGTATTGCTTCTAGTTCCATTTAAACATTGACTTGCAGAAAAATTTGTCGTTCTTTCTTGTCATTTCTTTCTAATACGCAGCAAGCATGATTTTCAGATTTAGTTTCGTTCTACAAGAAACGAATTTCATATTTTCAACAGTAGGGCCTATCAATAATATGGCAGCCAAAAAAGTTTGGAATAATCAACAGTGGGCTTCAAATGACATTGAAAATACATGAATCATTCAGAATCTGTTGATTCAATTAATCCCGTGCTTCTGAGAGGCTGTTTTGTCGATAACGTCTGTCACGACCCATAAGATGATACAGGGGGATGCTCCTGCCTTACGACGTATCATGACGTAGTGTGCAATTTTATGAAAATCCCAGCCATATCCTTGTTGAAATAAGATATCTCTTGAATAATTCATAGAGCTAGTACTATTAGTATTCATTGACATTTTTAAAAAGGAGATTTCATCAATTTTTAGCTGGTGGTCATCGTAGAAAATAATCAGGATTGCCCTTCGGTATAAAAATTGTTAGTGATATCAAATTTTTAATATAGATTATTGATTGAAATATATCGAGGGCTGACCGTGCTTTCAGATGGCAGTCTTGTAGCTTTCGTTGTAGTAATCAACAATCACTAATAATTGTTCTTGTCAATAATGAGAGACGCTATTCCCGTCTAGTGGCAATCCAATTCGTAATGAAGAATTTTTTTTTTTTTTTTTTTTTTTTTATTGAAAGATTATTTATTATTAATTAAACATACACAATTCCACACTATCGGCCTAAACTAATAAATTTTAATAGTAAATGTGCTGTAGGGGGGCTCAGTGGTAGAATGAGTAACCTGGTAGGTGATGAGATTAAGACTGACGAGATCAGTGAAGATGAAAATTATTTTAGTACCAAAGTAGGCCTACAGAATGATTATCTACAAAAAAAAAAAATGAGGAAAACTCTTTTGTTCCAGCTTTATTTATTTACCCAGCAACGTTACGTGGACCGTTTAAAAGTGTCGGAAGTAGTGAAAATGTCGCCGGAAAACGTCAAGGACATCCTAACTCAGATAGCCCGGTTAAAAGTGAGGTTAGGTTGGGAAATGTTGTTACCGACCGACACGGAGTTTCTAGCTAAATATCCCGAAGTAGCTCAACGTCAGCAGCTGCAGTGGGACATGAAACAGAAACAGTTGAAAGACGCGTGCAAAGGACAGGCGACTCCCTCCAAGACGCGTAGAAAGTCGAATCGTGACTCGTCCGTCTCCGACAACGATGGTGTGGTCGAGGGTTCGCCGAAACGTAAACACCGGAGAAAGTCTCAGAGCTTAGTTCTGAGCTCAGACAATGAAAGCGGCGCCGAACAACGGAACAATGTCGTCAAGAATAAGAGGCGTATTAAAGTCGAGCCGAAAGAGTCATGACCCCTTGTATCTCTGGTGTTGCGGACATGGCGGTACTACGAATCACCCGTGTTTGAGGGTATTAGATGAACAATGGTAATTGTGCCAATGACTGTCAAAGTTTGCTATAAGTCGATTGATGAGCCAAGTAGATTGTAAATTGTTGATGGATACATAGACTATAGATAACACCTCAAGGCATGTCACGAAATGTTCAATAAAACCCCCTCTACTTTTTTCACTTCCTTTTACGGTTTTCACTCTAGAGTGTATCTGGCAATCATGCTGGATTGTGATTGGCTAGTGTGCTTGTGTAGTGGTCGGTGTATACACTATTCGCAAACATGGGCGAGGGAAATCGAGGTATGCAGGGGAAATTTATTCTGTTCTGCTACAGACGAGTGAACTGTCTTGGTAGTATATCTGTTGTCTATGATTTGTTAGATACAATTTGTATATGAAGCACGTTATGTTTCAGTGTCTGCCAAGATCACATTATATTGTATAGTTCATGTTCAAGGCAGTAGAGGTGCTGAAACGATGTGTTTGATGTGTAAACGTTATGTATTTCAACGAGTCTACCATGGTGCGAGGTTTGAAGTTTGAATCGGTTTTGACAATCTAACTTTACCATATTCACACGAGTTGAGAATATATAGTAGTATCTCGTTGATGCAAACACGTATATATCAAGTTAGGGTATTTGTACCACAAAGTGTAATCTTTTTATTTCAACAGAAACGTTTAAGGCGTCCCCAGTCTACATAGGGCAAAAAATTCCCACCAGCGTGATTATTTGTTCAAATATTGTGAATGCTTATTAAATATTATGTATCGACAATATTTCAGAATGTTCTTCTGTGCACTGTGTGAAGCAGTTTCACAACAATACGTTAATCTGGAAAGCCACTATGATTGTTTATGCTTTAGTTGACACTTTGCACATACTGAACTCGTCCTCGACCTGTGATTGAATATAAAGTCATGAATTTCGAAAAATTGACAAAATGTAATATTGATATATTACTCCTGGGTCAGGTCCCGTCCCCCCCCTGCCCTGTTGGCACTCATCTATTCTCTGTGACTATATTTCTATATTCGTGTGAATTTGGTAGATTGTTACTTCTAAAATCAGAGTCAAATTGTCGCCTGTTCCGTTTGGTTGAATCTAAACTTGTGAGTTCACGCAACATTGACAGTGAAACATTAAACTCAACTGAACACCGTATTTGTATTACGTTAACCCCGACAACACTTGTGAATTGCAGTACAACTGTACAAGTGCTACATTAATAGACCGATTGTGTGATGACTGATGATCTATACTTGCCAAACTGCTGTATGTATATTATGGAAATATATGAAATTGTTCTAGATTTAAATTCTTCCATTTTTTTTTTTTGCGATAGTCAACGATATATTGACACATTCAAGACTTGTCCTAACATTATTGCGGTGTAAAATATTCTGTAGGCCTATGGAATATTATGGGAATTCTCTTTCTGTATATATTAAATTTATTAATTTATTAGTGTATAATACGGTTGCTAAAATTTGAATTATGATATGGCGGAATGTGATAAAATCCTGTGAAACTTTTCGTACTAATATTGTGTTAACTTCCAGTGTCCAGTGTTGAGTAAACAGGATATTTTGAATCATCGTTGTTTGATTGTACCTGTTCATATCGTAATACAGCAAACTTGAAAGAAAATACGTTGTATATATAAACCAATTATTTTGCCCAATATACTCGTTTTATCATAATATGTTCAAGAAGATGGTGGTTCCTGTCCTTACCATAAAAATGTATTGGGACAAGAAATTATATTTATTTATTTGAAAAAATAAAGTACAGTACTGTTCTTATTGGGTGAATACTTCAGTATCATTATTAGGAGCTGAAAAATGATGAAATGCCAACTACGGTATTCTATCTTCAAACACTAGAGTAATACTGCTGTTACACTCGTGATACGGTAATACTGTTGTTGACTGTTTGTTGACGAGCGTAACAATGATATGTCCATCACAGAGCTGGGAAACTGATCGAGCCTGAACCGGTTTAAACTTCGTGATACGTATGTTGTGTCGAATCGTATTGAAAACACGGGGTAGATTGGTTCGGATGGGCGTGTCTGCAAGTCAAGGCCATTAACAAGGCGGTGTGAATATGACCAGTGTTTTTTATTTCCGAATTGTTTCGACAATTCGATTCAGGGTATTGTGATAAATGTGACATATTCGAAACGTCCCAGGTTGAGTTTCTGGGCTCTGATAAATGTAGTCAATGTCAAACTTCAATAATACTGCCGATAGATAATAGTGAGGTTTTGTTACAGTAAAATTCAACAATTGATTGGACTTGTCAATTGTTAGTGACAAGTATTTTATCCTGTTGCATTGTCTCCCATGACAACTCCCAGTAGTCGAGTTGGCATTTTGTGAATGAATATTAGGGTTTTAAGGCGCATCGACAGCGAGATCATTTAGCGCTTTGTTCTTTCCTTTGAATGATAGAATACAATGTAACCATATGTACAGTCCTAATTTTAAAATGTCTAGTGTCTAAAGCTGTCCTCACATGAACATTTCTGATTCAAATTGGCTGCTGCATGCAGGAGCAATTTTGGAGGTTGATAGCCATTTTGAATTATTGGCCAATCAGGGACGATTGTGGGATGGTGCGGGGTTTGAAAAAGTTCAGCTCAAGTGAACTTTCTTCCTGCACCGCAGTTTGGATTCTGTTGAAATTTGCTTGAGGTTGCTGTCATATTGCTTCCCCTAGAATAGCTGTCGATTTTAGCATGAATTGTTTCAATATAATCTTCTAATTGATCAATGTGTCCACGTGCGTATGACTTGTTTTATACGATTTTGTTTTTATATAATTATTACTATTATTGAGAAGACACCAGCGATGTTTACGAAGTTACAACAAACAGTCAATGAACTTGAGTCTTGACACGAAAGCGCGGGGCACTAAACACGCCCTACTTTTTGGCGACCTTGCTTGAATTGCCACTAGACAGCAGCAGTTTTGTTTTTCCGCATGCGGCAGCGAATTCGCATAAAAAATGTTCATTTAAGGCCAGTTTTAGATTTATTCTGTAATATATTTTCTATCAACTGTATTTCATAATAATATTCAGTGCATTACTATGCTGGGAAAAAAATTCAGTTAGCACAGTAATTTGTAAGATTGTGAGTACTATTTTGACTGTGGGAACTGAAATGGTTTGTGTTCAATATTATTATTTTTTTTTTATTTTTATAGTAGGGCCAGGAAATGTGAGTGTATAAATATTGTATAGTGTAGCTTATACCATTTAGCTGTAGGACTACCATCCCATTCTTGTATATCTTGTGATAGAATTATTTAATACTGTATACATATTAAAATGCAACGTATGAAGGGAGCAATTATAGCAAATGTAAAGATATAGTTGATTAGCTATTGCGTGAGTGAAATAAAGTGAGATCCTACATTTTCTTTTTATGAATTACATCCTGCACCAATGATTTTATAAAATAAGAGCATTCTCTGAACTAGATTAAAAATGACTCTTAATTGGATCAACAAAGTGAAGACATCCAATTCAAATAAAATGTTTTGTTTTTTATTCTGCTATACTAAGTTTGGACAGTTTTATTCATAAAATTTTGGTGAGAATTCCATTGTTGAATAACAATGTATTTGAGAGGGATGAAATAAGGGTAAAAGAATTCCGTCAGAATGTCAGGGAGGTGGTCAAACAGTTGTGACCAAGGATAGGGAACTTGCCACCAATGTTGCCACCATGCATTTATGCGCAACAGTAAGAGTTATAATAATGATGATGATAACGGCAAGAAAAATTGGGGAAAGTTTTTTTCAGAAAATTGTATAAAATGTACAAGTAAAACAATATACCATAGAGTAGGCCCTTTACTTTTTTAAAATCATGTAGCCATTGGCATGTAGAGTGTTGAGCGTTGCAAGTGTTTGATTAGGCTCGGGTTAGGTTGGGTCCAAAGACATTAGTATTTACTATACCTGGTTGGGCCTAATCCTAACCTTACTTTTACGTATTTTATGGCCATCTTTGGTGTAGGCCTAGGCTGATGGAGGCGTTGACTTAAAGGTTAGGTTAGGTTATGTGTATTGTTGAAAATGTTATGCAAGCCTTTGAGAAGAAAAATAGAAAAAAGAGGAAATTCTTATTCGTAATTTGAAGAAAACAAAGACAGTAGGCCTAGCTTTTAAAGGTAAGTGTAAGATGTGCTTATATTACGTTGGCTATTGACTGAGGAAAACCATTTAATTTGTAGGCCTAGGCATTGAGTATATATTATAGTGTTCACTACAAACTCAATGGCAAAAGTAGGCCTAGCTGAGGCTTCATAAAAAAAAATTGGTACAACGTGAAGAGAAAAAGTAATCATAAAAACGAGGACCAGAATAATTTTATTGGCGGATTCGAATTGGAGAACATAAACATTATTTCGGTGCAGTTTTTGTGACATATTCAAGTAAAGCAAATAATAAATATAGAAAAAAATAACATCACATCTGAATAAGAACAAGACCGGATTTTTGCATACGACATTAAAGCAGGTAAGTATTGTATTAATTTATCAAACAGTTATGTATTTTTTGACAGTGTTCCAACAGTCCCACATTTCAACACCGCCCACGTCAACAGCCCTTCAAATTCCGACACCGTTTGTTCCGTCCGTGTATATATATATATAATAATTCTCATACAATTTAATCTTAGTAAAACATTATTTATTAAATAAACACTAGTGTTTTTCGACGGTCACCAGACCGAATCCTCGCCTTTTTTAAATTGTATTCTGTACATTATAAAATAAAGACATTCTATTCTATTCTATTGTTTGCATACATATCATTCAGTCTTTACGAAGACAGGCTTGCCATCTATTTAACACGATTTTCACTGGTTTCGTACCACGGCCCCCCGGACTGGTGCATGTATGCATGCACCAGTGCTACCAACTCATAGCACATATATATATATATATATATATACCCACTAAGAAACCAATCCCGCCTACGTCAATTGAAGAGATGTGTCGAGTATTATGCTGGCTAAATGTAAAAGAACGTATTGTATTAAACACACTAACTCAGTAACTCTAATATATAAGATTTATAAAGGAATGGTACCTAGCTATCTAAGTGAAAGAATACAAGTAAATACAAATATGTATAAATATGGAACAAGAGCTAGTAAAAATATATAAAAGCAAGAACATCCACAAAAGAAGAGGATAACTCAATTTTTACGAAGGGAATACGAATTTTTAATAGGCTGCCATACTATCTAGGAGGTGGAAACGCCGGAGGACTGTATATAGCAAGCTTATTAAAGATAGAAAGCTGATCCCTCAAGATTATGAGAAACGTAATCTAAATTATTGGGACACAATAAATGTTTACTAAAAATAAGTAATTTATAGCTATGGTTCTATGTAAATTACCATAATATTAACCCCTTATTGTTTTGAAATGTGAATATTTATATTACAACAGTTACTATAATAGTATAACATACGTTTTCTATTGTTTTAGTGTTGTATATAATTATTTTATGTAAATAGCTTACAAATGCTGATAAACTTTATACTACTACTACAAACAAACCAGTATTACTATTCTGAATAAAATTAGGAATAATGTCTACACTCTACGTTGTTATTGAGGCTTGAGGGGGGGGGGGGGGGAGGACTAATTTTGACCTTTTTGTCTTTATTGTCGTAACGCGTCTAATATTGACGAGAGATGATGGTTCCGATCGACCGTCTTCTCTATCCCTCACCACTAGAGCACGGCTGGTTCACGCCTTCATAATTTGTTTATTTATGATTTATATTGAGTTCAACGATGCACTGTACTGATGACTAGTCGATCCGAGAGGGCAAATTAGGTGTACACCTGATTTCAGATTTCAAGGAAGATTTCATGACAAGTGTAGGCTAACACCAGATTTCAGGAGTTGCTAACCCCTCGCTACGATCTATTGGCGTCGGTGGATGATATATGAGATGATAGGATGATGAGATGAAAGGATATTTTATCAGATAATTTTGAATGGTGGATGGAATCAGACGTACTCTGTTGTTAAAAAAAAAACATCCCAGTATTGACCCTATTGTCCTGATTTAAAAAATAATTAAGTTCAACTAACGAATGAATTTTAGATTTTAGAAGCGTGTCGATGCGAGGTCATTCTGTACCTACCTAGCTAGACTAATTTTGACAACACAAAACACATCACTCAAGTGGCACTACTTGAGTGACCATGGTCCATATAGGTCCATATGACCATGGTTCATTTCATCACCTGTTTTCATACTATAATAGTTGTAAATTTTCATCGTTAGAACAAATTATTATGCTGGTCAGATTGAATTTCAACTACGGTATTAAATTAGATTTCTTCAACTGAAAAGAAATACTTTGTCAATATCATTACCATTGTTAGCCAAAACTTTGGAAATTGAGTCTTCGATTGCTAGCTAGCAGTCGTCTTATATTGCTGTAATCAGTAAATTTTAATAATATGTGTGTTATAGTCAATGCCACAATACATGTGTCGCTAAAAGGTAAAATTTTTCTTATTACACAGATGAGCATGCGTGAGCAGTGAATGCCTAATTCGCATACGTGCGAAAACGTCTTCTCTTCACGACCCTCAAATCACGGAATCCCAAGAGTCAATTGTAAGTGCATCTGGTTCAATTAATCTATTGGTTTGATTGTTCATCGGCACCTGATGGTTCTAGAGTTAATTTGTGGGTTCAGGAAACTAAAGGCCTCAACTAAAATGTGTCAATTAGTTCCAGCAGATCCATGTTGATCAATTCATACATTATACTGGAAAGCAGAAAAGCAGTTTTACCAAGTCTTGACATCGTTTGAGATTTATAGAAAGTAGAAATCACTGTTAAATTCACTGTAATTGAAAATCTAGTGCTCCACTGCAATAACATAAGACTGTACTGCCATGCAAGGTATTTGCCGGTCTATTTAGATATTTTTGATCGATTCGATATAGAATTGGAATCTTCGTTGATAGATATTGAATCGAAGAATTGTAATTAGCTCAAATAAGTAGGCTAATAGGTCGAATAAGCAAGTGACTAAAAATAAGTGGAAAAGTGAATACCGAACAAAAAGTTGAGAAAATAAATAAAAGGGCTTTCGGGCATGGTTTCTCGTTGCTGTCAGTGATGGTGTACGCCGAGTATGGGGCCTATTAGGTGTATGTAGGGGAAATAACTCAACAAGTTCGTAATGTTTTCTTATAGCTACCAGACTGTCAGTGACTTTCTCCTTCAAAAAGGAAATTGTCCACCTTGAAAGAGCAGATATAATTTTGTATATTATGAAATGAAAATAAACTGAAACAGTATTACACGATCAAAAATCTTTACTTCAAGTCTAGCATTTTCCCCCATTCGATTCAATATTGATTGAAAATTTTGATATATTTCGATAGATATTGAATATTAAAAGTTTCGATATCATTTGCAATTTTCATCACAAACAGATACAAGTATTATACAAGAGAAATATAAGATGATATTGATAAATCAAAATCAATTCAGCAGTTGACTGCACTGATACCTTTGCTGAAGAATAGGCTTAGTTTGCAGGTTAGAAATTAATAAATTGGGGACTCGGGATGTGAGAAGATGGATATTTCAATACATTGTTCATACAAAAATGATCAATCCAATTGATAGAAAAAGTATATTCTAATTCCCAATTAGTACATTTCTGTTGTGGTAAGAAAAATATATAAGTACAGTATTAAAGATTATATAGGCTATGCCAAATAAGACGGAATATGTGCATATATGTATGTAATATGCCAATATTTTAAAGAATGATAATAACCAGCAATAATCAGTGGCAAGAGATAGGTCTGTTATGTTTCTAAATGTATATGGTAATATAGTGTAATAATAAGTTGACGTACGTTTCAATACGATTTATAACCATCGTCTACAATGATAACAGTGATTATTTACGGTAGCTTTGAATTATACTTGATACAACTTTCAAGTTGAGGTATAGGAGAAAGAATGAATCATCAATAAAGATAATAATGAGACTGAAAATTCTGCCTCATTAGTCACAGTTACCATTGAATAGCTTGATGCTATGTCACAGAACAAAAGAAGAAGAGTTTGAAAACTATTATTGGAACAAAGTAGAAAATGCAATACATAATACAAAGCTCGTCATTCAAACACACCATTCAAATCATTTAAACAAAAACATGTCAAGAAAATGAGTTGCAGTTCTACTAAAAATAATTTGAATAACTGACATATTTATATTCATATACATCCACCCAAAAAGTTTCATTTTAAAATACAGGCAACCAACGTTTACGTAAGTGTAATGTTTGATCAAGTTATTATCGCTGAATTACTTCCGAAAACTCATCCCGGAATATTTCTTGGGGCACGTATAGACTCGAATTGTTATTGTGAACTAGTCGGCAAGTAAGAAACGGCCTGCTTGAGCGCTGTCTAACCTCAGGAGGTCTATGCAGGAAACCATTTGCAAACGCGACATTACTATGTTTCGATCCACCACTTCTATAAGTCTTCCAATTTCTGACCTTCTGTCCTCTTTACAAGCCGTTTGGGATATCTCTCTCAATCTGTCAGTTGCTTTCGTTACCTCAGCGGAAGTTTTTCGGATGTTGGTTACTTTATTGCAATGGACACATTTGTTTGTCCCGACGTTAAGTCCCAAGTGACAGTTGGTACAACGGTATGTGACGGAGTCCAACTGTTCAGGAAGTTGATCGCTGCAATCTTCGCAGTTGCATGTGAAATAGCAGATTGATTTGAGTGTAGCTCGTCTAGATGCTGATTTCTTGAAAGGTTCCATACAACCACTGTAGTCGAAAAACAACTGGAAGGGAGAAGATAACTTTTGTTTAGTAAAATTCTGAATGCTTTCTCGATTGTGATGGTAAAAATACGTGATTTTTTTTCAATCAGTGAATTAATTTGTGCAAGCCATAATTCCTCATGAATATAATCATTGATAATTGTACAGACTGAGATCAGAGTTAACTCTTAATGTATAGAATGCAATCTATGAATACATTTTTCTGAACTGGGTTAGTTCACAAAGAGTAATCAATATTGAATATCATATTGCGTCATCAAGGCACAATGGTGTCTACGTGGTTCACTAATCTTCTTAGACTTGGGAGTATTTGGCCTACAAATCAGCGTATCTGCCAGAGATGAAAATCAATTCAAAAATTGGGAATTGATCTTTCAACCATTGGAATCCACTGACAATCAATTTATTTTGTATCGGGATGAAAAAAAAAGGAAATTCACTTTGAAGTCTGCAGTGTATATATTACGATTGTTGCTGATCCCTTTACTTGGCCGTTTGACTGCTACAAGGTTATAGATGTTCCCTTCTTCTCCTAGCTCGTCTCTCTCTCCCCCCCGCTCCCACTTTATAACAAGTTCTTCCTGCATTACTGCTCCCTAACCAATCAATGTCATATTCTTGATAATAATGCTGCAGGTTTGGTTGTCACCTGTTTTAAATCACTAGACCAACATCGTGAGAATAATCTAAACAGCCCTAATGAAACATATTTTAACTGATGGTTTTAATTTCACCGACTTTTTATTCATACACAATACAAATATAGGCCGATTCATAAAAGAACATTTCATGAAATACACAGAACATAAATAGAATATAAATATTTACAAACAATACATTATAGAGTAGGCCTACAGCAGTGGTTATATTAGTGAAAATTTAGAACTGCGCAGATGAAAAAATCAAGAGTTATAAAGAGGTAGGTCCCGCGTGGATGCTGGGGGGTGTGGGGGGAGGGCCCCCACCACAGCCCCGCAGGGAATTTTTTCAAAAACTTCGTATTTTAGAGTATCATTGTTACTACGGCATTTGGGAATATGTAAGCCTGAGGCTGTTGCTTCATAGTGCATTATTACTAATGCACTATAATAGTGCATTACACTAATAATTAGTGTTATCACGTAGTATTATTAGTGCATTATTATACATGGACTAAATTTTACAACTGCGAAAATTGAAATTAAGAGCTGCATTTTTGAAGTTTAGAACTGCGCATATTAGGGTCAACTGCGCACTAATATAACCCCTGGCCTACAGTAAATACATACAGCACATGGTAAAGAAGCCCTTACAACTGAGATATGTCTCTATCGGATGTAGGAGATGTATTAATTCACACTATAGAAGGGTTGTTGTTGTGGTTCTTCACTGCAATTGAGCATGTTTGCTCGTTGGCAGCTGTTTATCATCCTCGAGCCTCTTCTTAAACTCGTCCAGGATCTTTGCTCCTCTGGCCTCCGTACACAGATCGTTCCACACCCTCAAAGTTCTTTGGGTGAAACCACTCCTTTCCAATTCTGTGTTGGCCCTCTCCACAGCAAGCTGTTCCCCTCCTCTCCCACTCCACTGAACTCTTTGTAGTGAGGAATTTTTCAAGAGATGATTTGAATGAGGTGATAAGAGGGGGACTTAATTGAGGGCTGGAGCTTGTTAAAAATTGTAGAGCAGACGTTGTGGGGATTTAGTTGATAGGGTGTAGTTATGAGGAGTGATGAAGATGTTGAGTTTTGCTCTCGTGAAGTGGGAGTGGACTGAGGAGTTTGGGAGAAATGTATCGGGGTGCAGGCAGATATAGATTGCTGCTGCTTGCATTAGGGTCGAGAGAAATGAAGTAGGGTTTGCACGATTGGTGACGTGATGAACCTGCTAGTATTCTTATAGCATGTTTCTGAAGGGTTAAGATCTGATTGGATTGCAGGGAAAGCAATAAAAATAACTACTCGGAGTAATTACTCATTCGAAACAGACAAGTACTTGGGGAAGATTATAGGGGGGTGGGTCAAGGGGGGTACAAACAGTGGAGGGGTAAAATATTACTAGGGTTGGGCGAACCTTGATTTTTGCCACGAACCGAACCTCGAACCGAACCTTTCCAAAAGGTTCGTTTTTTTGAACCTCCGACCGAACCTTTTTTTCCTTTTTTTTCAGACCTACCGTGAATATAACAGACAGATTTGGTCTCAAACCCATATGGAACAGAAATATAACTCAGTCATAATAGGGTACAGACCCGCCAAGAATACAAGCCAAGTACATCCAACCAAAGTACTAGGCCTAGTTTCAGTAGTAGGCCTAAAGTAAAACTGTGTCGTAGATTCGTAAGACAGACTGGGTCAGTATAAAATTGTGCCATTCATGACATAATTTCAGTTTTTCAGTAAAGGAATTCAGGGTTTGTTTTAGTTCAGAAGCAAGTGTAGAAACCTAGAACAGGTGATATAAACAGGTGAAGGTCTAGTTTCAAGAGCAATATCACGTCGATTAATGCAAAATTATGAAAACGATTTCATATTTAAGACATCACAGTTTGGTCAACTACATCACAAATTTCCAAACTACTTCACACAAGACACACAGCCACTAACTTAAAAACAGAACTTAAGTTCTGGTCTGTTCGATGATTGACGATCAACCTATCGAATTGATAAAAGCAAACAGCTCATAGGCCCTGCGCACTGCAACGACAGCTTTTGAAACATTTGCAGGTTATTTTTATATCTTATTGGATTATATCTTATCTGTTATCTCATTGGGGTATAAACAATAATGTATAACATTCATGTACCGGTTTTTCAACTTGACTTGATAAAGTTACCATTAATAAAGAAAATAAATTAGTGTTGTGATGATTGGTATGAACAAAAAAAAAAGAATTTTTTTTTCAGAAGTTCGAAAAAAGTTCGTTTTCGAACCTGGCCAGTTCGAAATTCGAACCTCATTTCAAGGTTCGAATTCGAACCAGTTCGCCTAACCCTAAATATTACCAATAATTGTACAAACAGCAAGTGCAGGCTCCAATAAAGTACAGTTTTGCACCAAAAAAGTAGAAAAGAATTGTTCAATAATTTTCCCTATCATTGGACATTAGAATAGATTAATCAAAGTTAATCTCAAAAGAGCGATCTACGGTATTTTGTTAGGTGATCCTTCAGTTACCTGCTCTCCTTTTGTGATTGGTCGGCACGACATCGAAACCATCGTATTTCCGCGCACATAAAAAGTAACATTGGGCACACAAGAATGATTCAGTAAGCTCGATGTAGGATACACCCCGTTGCCAATAACTGGAGAGTGACTCACGTTTGGAACACGTGATTGTGAAAGTTGACCGTCATCAAAGATTGGACTACCGTTGATTGTGCTCAGCAACAAGTACCTGAAATGAAAATCATTACACTTGTTGAAAGTTACTTGCAAAATAACTCGAAAATGACTGGAACTGTTGTAAATACGTTTTTTTTAGTTCAAATCTAATACGATGTTTGTTAATTAATTTATTGCCACTGACAGATATTATCTACATATACAATTTTACAAGTGAAGCTCGAACTACAATGGGTATTGTCGGTGCACAATCTATTGATTAGTGCCACTGCTTACTGGTAGGGGGGGCTTAAAAAGATATTGATGTGGATATGTAGTATCAGGCTTCAATGAGTGAAAGAAAACATATATTTATATACGCCCATGCGCTTAGAATAGCGACGAATCTGTAAAAATATTCAGTTTGAAAAGTAAAAGCTATCAAACAATGTCGCGTCATAATGTTGAAATTGACAACAAACAGGTAATGTTGCACTTAATTTCTAGAATGCACGAAAGTTTGTCAAAGCTAGTCGACATACCTCATGAGTAAGCCTCCGACAAACGACTCATAGTCACAACCGTCTTTGGCCGTATCTTTGAACAGATCCGAGTAGACTTGCAGACAGTTGAGTAGCTCGGCTGCCTGAAACGCACAAATGCAAATGTCCTCGATGGGCCGCGCGTAGACTCGGCTCAAGTGATGCACGGAAACATATTCTGACGAGACGTACTGGCCACTCTCGTTGAAACCTTTCGTACGTTCATTGTCCGAAGCGTTTAAAATTACCGGGTCGATGTTCTGTACGTGTTGGAAGAGTCCAGGGAGGTCGTTGTGTGTGGTGAGTGCCGTTAAGAATATGCGCATGGCGACCAACGTTACAATGTTCTCGTCGAGTTCTAGTAAAAGATGAAGGATTGGGCATTCCATTTGATGATTCTTCACCCATGAGGTGTTACGACAGGTATCAGAGCAATACATTACCTGTCAAATAATGATAAGAAATCAAGCAAGTGCTGGTACATACAAGTGAAGTTACAACTTTCTAACTGCTTCTAATTATGAAATTTTAGAAATTGACAACTATAAACCCAAATGTTCATTAATAACTTAATAAGGTACCAGTATTGCAAGATAAATTCTTCTGTCTTAAGCTGTTCTTAAAACACCTTGTAGATGATCAATTTTCCTTGCATGAAATTTCACTAATTGCAGAGAAACAATTTTGATGGTGTAAAGGCACTTGCAATTTCTGTTACGAAATTTTCATTCTGGTAGCGAGTTTTCGAGATTTGGGTATGATCGGCTTTCGAGTTACGACTTTCCTGCGGGCTTTCAGTGTCAATGTATTGCAACTAGCACTTAAACCTAACCCTACTTTAAGAACAAGTTTAGCTTAGCTGCTCTTGCAACCACGAATGTATACTAACTTGACTTTGGTATTTGTCTTGACACTCAAACAATGAAGAATAACATGACCTGAAAAGCCAATGTCAAATTTGCGATGACCGAGCGTATGCAGTCTACCCTCTTTTTTAGTGTGTTCAATGGTGAAGGACAATGTACGGTTTGTAGATCCTATGGCATCAATGGAAATGCACGTGACTGTAGGCTCGTCACTCATTAGAAAGATTTCAGTAAGTTGAATGTAGTTGAACAATTTGCAATTCTGGCATGCAATTGAAATCTTTCCATTCCCATGTGTAGGCAACATAGGAAACGTGGGTGTTCTACTTTACTAAAATTGATTGAAGAAATTAATTGAAGGAAAAAATTCATCATGTAAAGGGGGTATAAGAGAGAATGTTCTATGACGCCTCCGTGGATGTGTTCCAATGTCTTGACAACTTGAAAAAAAAGATCAATTACTGGTATAGATAGATAGTTTATGGTCTTTTCTGCGTTCCTTTACATAGCTAATTAATTGAAAAGTAAATGAACAGGACAATATTGACAGTCAGATAAATGGTATAATATTGATAGAGGTACGTGTTTTTCGCATTGACGAAAAATGCGAAAAAAAATGAATAATCCCAAAGACATTTTATTTCATGATTTCTTCATGTTTCATAGTGTTAGAATGTGTTAAAAGTGGTTTTCTATTTCACGAATCATCACGAAAAAGATCATTTTGAACAGTATAACGCGAATTTATTCTTTTCAACGAAATAGCCACGAAAAGAAAGATAACATTCATTTTTGAGTATAAATAATTTGTTTTCCACGAAACCTTGACAAAAATATTGTAATATAATACCCGGAACACAACTCATTAGTATTGTTATAAACTCAAGACGTGCTGTCAAGAGCTGTCTTATCCGGGTAAACCCCCAGGAAAATAGATCCCAATCGCCTGTGCTGTTGCCGCACCGAACGCATCAAACCCTTGGAAATACCTCCCTCCCGACATTGTGTCCTAACAGAGAATCTTTGTTGTCGCTTGCGAGTTGCAATCAGCTGGTTGACGGCCCCACGGCACTAGACCACCATTATCACGTTGAAAACAAAAGCTTAATAAAATAAAATGCTGTAGCAGGAATATTTTCTTCTTAAGATTAAAAAGTGTGTTGGTTTCAAACTCGGATTTTGTTATTTCCTCATCTCAACTTGTCATCTAAAGTCCACGTAGGTTTCATTGGCGATTTCTCAACTCCCAAGGTACGTAATAAGATTGTTGGTACGCGCCCATATATAAGAAGTGTATTGACGTAGTATCTGGCGCCCCGCGTGCTCGGGTTACTTCGATTACGTTCGGCACTAGCGATCACCCGACCAGACACGGACAATACGCGGGAAGCTATGAACAGCGTTATTTCGACAATATTAAGAGTGTACTACCCACAGTGATAGTATTAACAGTAATTCGTTCAATTTTTCGTAAATTCAACATTATTTTTGAGTATTTTGCTAAAAATGCTGCAAAATACGAATTTCCAAATTTTGAAAGCTTAGAAGTATAAAACAGAATGCTTACTTCACGTACCTCTGAATATTGATAATAAAGTTCTGATAAGTTATTGAAAAACATTTTAGGTAACCGGTCAATAAAAAAATATTATGAGGGTGACTGATAACAGAGATATATCGGTACTAATTGATTCATTATTCACATCAGCTATATCAACTACAGTTGAATATCAACACTATAGTACCAATATAAATAATTAAATATGTATAGTTAAAATTTAGTATTAATACTAAATTTTAACTATATTTAACCATAATTATGGTTAGTAACTTCAAGATGTGAAATATAAATCTTGATCATTGGTGCAGTGTAACCTAATGAAATGATAAATAAAGCCTGCAGGTCTCCAACTTGGACAAGTGTTTCACGTTCCACTCGGAATATATCTATTCAGGAAAGATGCCATGGCATTTTCTTGTTACTCTAATCTAATATGAGAATCATTTCCCTTGGTTAGTTATATACAGGTATTTATGATTATTTTACCACTCAATTCACTACGGTACTAAAAAAGTATATTCTTCAGAATGATGCCGATCATTAAATCAGACATTGAATCACTAATCGATCTGCATCAGCCAATACTTGATCAACGATTATTTATAGACGTTTCGAAACCGTGTTTGAAAGTTGTATGCTTGCGTCTAGAACAAATGGATGGCAGATTGTATCAAATCAATGCACGTGTTTACTGTTTGAACACACTACCATTTTCAATTTTATGTCATTATTTGAACATTTTGGGGGATTATTTTCATTTATTGATATTTTTGTTGTGAATTTTTGCAAATTATCTATTCAATCAATCAAATGACAAATAATCGATTGCCAATGTTTTTCCAATGCAAAATGAAATGATCTATTATTATAAAAATATATATATGGATCGTCATGATAATTAACGATAACCGTATTAACAATAAACATAAATTACAATTCACAAAAATAAATCAACTCTACTATGTTAATTAAATTTTACTCATCCTAATACTCACCAAAGCACAGGTTTTACATGGAAGCATTGCATCGTAACGCTTGAGGCAGTTGTAGCAATAGAAACCGTACCACTCTTTGGACAACACAGAAACATATGGTGTTTCTGCTATCAATATTTTGCCTGAAAAGATAAGTACAATTTTTTAGAAGAGTATAATAATATAGTAGACCTTCATTGTTAGTTCAATCTTGGGTAATCCAAAATTTCACATATCTCAAACTTGAAATCAGTCCACAGCAAAAGGTGTTGATTTATATGGTTGATCCAAATTCCAGCTAGACCTCGATTTAAATTAATATTTCTACCCTCGAATTACTTCAACACTGTTTTCTGATATGATGTTTTGCAATAGTTTGAGTGCATTCCTTGAAATAATCATTATTTTCCCAATTTCCATGCTCTTTATTCGACGTGTAAAGATAGAACCAAGCACATTGACCTGTTTGTTGTTTTGTGTGTGTCATCCAATCATAGACTTGATTTAATCAGGGCCGTATTTACGTTTTGCGCTGCCCTAGGCAAATAATTTCCCCCCCCCCCCCTCTTACTCTAGTCAATGAGATTAACTCACTTGAAAGTAAAGGCTTCCAAAACTGCTGACGTCGCACCTTCCTCGCAGCAAAGTTGTCAATAGTCTCATCGCAATCTATTCTATTAAGTAGGCCCTAAGTCGGATTCTATGTACAATATGGAAAGTGCGTTAAGCCCGGCTTTTCCCAACGTTGAACTCATTTCTTACAACAAGTCAATAATGTATTCAATTTTTTCAAATTCGCAGATGTTTGTGCAAATATAGAAAATACATGGTCTTCAAAACATTTAGGAAATGCCTCCCCCCTAAACTTTGCCGCCCTAGGCAGCTGCCTTGGTTGCCTAGGCGTAAATACAGCCCTGGGTATAAAGAAGTTACCATTACAAGTCCATGACTCAATTAACATCGGGAAGAGTGGTGAATCGATAGAAAAAGAGTTTTTCATGAATCCGAATATTTAAAATAGAATTATGTCTTCTGGGTCCATTCTATTTCTGATCAACGAGGTTTAATTATACAGATTTATACATAGACTTGGAACAGTGGTCCAGGCCTGGGAACCTGCATTCTACTTTATATTGATCGTACCAAGTGACCTGCATAATTAACATCTTTTTTGGACAAGCTATATCTACGGTACTATTATAGTTTCTTCAAAGGAGTGATTGGCAACAGTTTGTAAAACTTGACAGAATGAAAAACCAACTTATCATTTTTCAACAGTTGTATTTCCTTGGAAATTGTGTCTCTTTTAAACTGTGTGGTTTGTTTACCTGGTTTGATATCCTTGTTGGCTTTTAAATGCCGCCCCCACTCTGGAGTGTACGCAATCTCCATGCAGTCGGATGCGCTCGGCATCTCACGGCTGTCACCGTAATCTTTCACCGGCAGCGGCCGTAACACCGCGCTTGGTTTGTACGTAGACTTGATCTCTTTCTTCAGAGCTTTCAGTTTATTTGTCAGTAAAGTCACGAGTTCCTCTTTGATTTCGTTCTCCACAGCAGCTAACTGTACATATTCCAGAGAACTCTGAAATGAGAAAATTTTTAAATTATACTGTAAAATTTCATTCCAAGAATGATTACTGGATGAGCAAAACAAAATCGCACATTTTTTTAAACTTGCTGGCATGCACATGGCATCGTAAAACTCGATTCTGTTCAGTTTCAAGGCGTAATCAGTTGACCCATTACAAAACCCATTTCTAAATCTATTAACCATCAACTCGGAGAATTGTGATTTTTTCCGCATGCATTCAAATGTGTATAGAATTGAAGCATAAGAATGGCATACACTATTCAAAAACTACATGCTGGTAAATCAGAACAGCCGCTCCGAAAGAGAAAATAATTGAGGTATTATTTTACGAAGTGTCTGGTTACACTCAAGTGTCATCAGCCTTCAGGGCTCGAGGAGGCTGCTGACACTCAGTTTAATTTCCGGATTCGTTCGGCTTCTTTGTACGAGTCCGAGTGACCAACATGAAGTAAATGGCCAAAATAACACTGTCATGTCATCGATCATTGCAGCTCAATGGTTAGCACACCCGACTCCCACTCCAGGGATCTCTAATCTCATCCCACCCGAGACATTTTTTGTTTGAATTGGTTCCTCCAGAGTTTATATGTGAAGGAACATGGTCAATTATGTGGACAAAGCCAGGTTGCGGACAGTAGGTTAGGTTATTGGGTTAGGTTAGTGTATAAACCTCGCGAGACGCGACCCTGAGTGTCACCAGAATGGGAGGCTGGGAACACTCGAGGTCCACAAACATGAAGATCTGATGACACTTGAGTGTCACCAGACTCGGCCATATTACAAATCGTATTACGCGTACATGTTGCATTTACCTAGTTGGTTAAATAGAAAACCATTAACTATGCAGTTCGTCTCAGGTTGGGAAAAATAATGAACAATAAGTTAAAACTATTGTTACCATTACCTGATCTCAATATTACTTTTTTATCTTATCAATATTATTTTCACTAGTTTCAGAAAAGGGTTTGGGTGGAAGATCACCTTGTCAAGTGTGAACCCTGCCTAATTTGTAACATTAATAATATATTTACTATAATATTTTAACCTGCCATATATTACTATATTATACATTATTGCAACAATAAAGACTGAATACAATATAATACAACATAATTAAACAATGGCAAATTATTGTCATCTTATATAATAATAGAAGGATAATACATGAATTACCATTCATTTTATTCGTCTCGTTACATTGCATTTTAACTATTTGTAGACTACTCATTTTTAATTCTGACTTGGTTTATACATGTAATTATGTTTTCATAAAACTGTGAATGAATACAAATACAAAATACAAATACATTTTAGTCTACATTACCATGTTTAATTATTATTATTATTATTTAACTCTTGCAAATGCACATAAATGCGCGGTGGCAAGTTCCCTAAGTACCCCTATCCCACCATCTCCTTAACCCTCTGACGGAATAACTTTAACCTGATTTCATCCCCTTCAAAAACATTTCTACTAAGCCCACTCCAGTCCCTACCTGTCCTATTTAAGAAAGAGAATTTAAAAGAATGGGTGTGATTGTTGAAGACGCTGTACTTTATAAGGCAAGAGGGACTGATGTTGCACTTTTAGTTCAGACAATACTGTTCGTATCCACACTTTCACTAGAATTTACGAGACAGTCAAGAAGTTGGCCTACTGGCTTTGAAGATTTGATTAAGAAGTTTACCTTCAGACTCTTCCTTGTCTTCCCAATCTTCCCCATTACTTGATAGCAATCCGCTCTCCTCGTAAACAACTTGTGCTTGAGCTTATCCGGGTATTTATACTTGAACGCTTGCTCGATGTCACTCAGACACTCGTCGTACTTCCCCATAGCGAAGAGAACCGCGGATCTGTTAGCAAATCCCAGCGCTAGCTCCGTTGCATCGGAGTTCTCCTCCGCAGGGTACGGTGCCAATTTAATACATTCATCGTAAAATGCACGAGCCTTTTCAAGGTCTGGCGGTGAACTCAAATATGCACTGTTGCCTTGGCTACGACAGGACGAGGACCTGATAGCACATTTATTCGATTCCTTCTGTTGATTGTCGCTAAACGGGAGCATGCCTATTTCTCGTATTTCTTCATAGACAACTTTCATAAAGCGAGCATCAGCAGATTCAAGCCCCATACATTGAATACCCCCCATCGTTTGGATACTAGGGCAATGATACGACTTCATGGCAGCCATATAGATCCGTTGGTTCACTGGGACATACGTCCTTAGGTTCAACTTTTCAAATTCCTGGTTCATGTTAAGGGAGGAGGCCAGTGAAAATCCCAACTTCTTAAATATACCAACAAAGTGGATGAAAATTCAGTGGATTATCATTTGATGGGCAACAAAAAATAAAAAAAATAATTCAAAATTATTTATCCAAAATTTGCCTTGGAATTAAATTTTTTATGAATTTTCACGAATAGTGATGAAGAAAGCCCTCATTCGAGTAATTATTTTTTTACATTTTTTTTTTTCATTTTAAAATGGAGATAAATGATACAGTAATGAACAACAGTTATCATCCTCTTATATGTGACATACTATCAGTATATTTCAAGATTGTATTCCTCAGCAAATTTTTTGAAACAATACATTTCAAAGGTATTCAAGTTATACAATTATTTGCAATAGTTCCATCAGACATAACTGACAAAGATAACTGTCAATGATTGAGCATGTATTCAAAAATATTCACAAAAAAAATGGATATGTTTCATAAAATATTATAGAAGTTGCATCATTCTCCATATTGTATATTGTCGAAAAAATATATCCCAGAAAATACATTTGCAGATTTGAGTTGAGATTTAGTAAGTCAGTTCCTCATAACTCCTTGCCTGGCATACTAGAAGGCACCAGCCCCATACGTGAGACCCTCATTTTTCTTCAGTTTTTCTTCAGCTCTCAGCATAGCCAGCTTCTTTATATGTCGCATCTTCTCGAAGGCCAATGCTGCACGAACTTGGCTCTTTCCCACCCGTCGTTTGTCTCGTCTCTTCGTCAAGGATGCTGTGGAATGGCCTGGAGAAAGTTTTGCATTTGCCATATTTTCTTTCACTGATGCACTACATCCGTTGTTGAAAACAGAGATGGCTTCCACAACAGCCATGTCGATACGCATTTTAGAGACAAATGTATCTTTCGGACATCTGCGCCAGATGGTACTATGCAAACTTTCGTTTGCGTTCGAAGTCCGTCCGAGTAAGCACCGTTCAAGTAGGGAATCTGACGCAAGGCGCTGATAGACGGGCAGGATCTTGGTCACAACTTTATTTGATAATGGAGTCCCAATGTAATCTTTATGGTTTCCAGGTTTAGAATTATTAGCCAATGCTTTGTTGAAGAAACACCACGTATTCTCGCCTGTTGGACACTTATGGTGCCGCGGATTCAAATCAGTGGACGAACAGTGGTAGAGTGTTGCAAATATTGCGGTCTTCATCTCATTGGTGCTGTGCATATTATTGACAATAGCATTACGATAATACCTAGTCAGAGATTTGATGACGTCAGGTTTCAGGCTTCCATAAGAGCGACCTCCGAGAGTAACTCCTTGACCTTTTTCGTGAGCAATCACATTACGAAGACCAGTGCCAAGTCTCTTCGCAACGTGGTTCAAGCATTCTTCTTTTTCGAAACTAACATCTGGGCCATAAATCTGTTCCTTCACAAGATGGTTGAATGTCTTGGCATCACCGTCAGACAGTAAAGTGGTGTACCGCATTCCGAAGGATTCGGACCTTCGCCACAGCCTATCGGCTGCAGTGACCTCCATCGCAGGAGATGAACCTTCGTAATTTTGTTGACAAGATGACTTGTGGCCGTTGTACCAGACTTGATATTCTGGAGAATCTTCACCCAGTTCCGACTTCCCGATTTCACAGGACTGGCAATACTTCGATAGCACTTCAAAATCTACGACAAATCCTGTAAGTAAATCGATTACCGCAGCGAAACCATACTTGGACGTGAAACCCCTTTTGTGCCAACTACCATCAAAACTCACAGCAATTTCTATCATAGCATCCAGTAGCAACGATGGGTTCAGATTAGCGTACGCTTCTCTCACTGCTCGACGCGCTTCATCCAAAAATGATGTTTGACTAGTGACATCATTGCTATAACTTTTCAAATGGCTCGCGTAGGAGGTTTTGCTCATCGGATTCAATCCCATGATGGTGGAAAATTGTTCAAACCCAGAGTAGCCTTTTCCCATGTGTGTCATAGCTGCTGCGGCTCGCCGATTCACATCGAACCCAGGACGCGATGAACCGGTCGACATACGGGCTGACGTATACACTGATCTATTGATATCTCCACATAGTTCACAGTGAAGTGACAATTTGTGAGCTAATCCAGCTGAGTGCGTCTTAGTAACAGTCAAACTGTGCACTTTACAGATGGAACAAACGCAGTGACTCAATAATTCAGAATATGTATCAATATTTGCTATAATATACTCTACAGTGTTATCAGATGGCATGGTAACAGGATCATCCGCAGTAGCGTACACTGCCTGTATACGCTCACTCTTCTTATTCGGGCCAGTGACAACGGGCGTGGGCTCACGTTCAGAAATATTGTCTGACACTCCAGTACCGATACTTGTTGAAGGCTGACACTCCTCAACAGTCGAGTTTTCTAGTTCTTCCACACCTGACATGTATTCTGTGTCTGAAGAACTCTCGGAAGCTGCACCTGGGCTTATCGGTATTTCTGCCAGCCCGGGAATAGGCCTAGGCCTACGTTTGCTGTTACTGGGTACAGTTAGCGTACCGGTACATATGCCTACATCTATTTGTCCAGCTATAAGTCAAACAAGCAGTCATAGTTACATAACAATCATATGCCCAACAGATGAGTATTATGAATGAGTATTGTTGTTGTAATTTTAGGCTTACCTGTTTCATTCAAAACATCATCCACTGGCCTAGGGCTGAAAATAGCTCTCTTTTCAGAATTGACCCTAGCAGCATTGGATATTTCTTTCTTTGTTTTCTTTATATACAATTTCTTGTTTTTACCCATTTCATAAATGACTCAAACCAACAGAAATGACAAAAGACTGTAAAACGTGTGAAGTGAAACGCAAGGGAAAAAGTAAAATCTGGAGTTTCGTTCTAGATGGTTCTAGTCTGACAGTTTGAATTTGTGAACCAAAGCTTCTTGGATACTAAAAAGTAAAAACAGTGAAATGATTGCTCAAGCAAGTGGTGATACCTATCAGCAAATACACTAACCTTGGCAACATAAATTGTGGGTGATTCAAAAGTCTGTAATCAACTGAAAATATAGCTACAAAATGGCTTCAAAACAGCGAATTTTGGGCCATGAAACTATACATACAGGGACTATAAATCGAAAATTGATTAGTTGTGGTAGTATTATCAGTAATATGGAGTAAAAAAAGAATTATAAATACATAACAAATTAAATATATGAAAAAAAAAAAAAGTTAAAAAAGTGAAAATTTCACTGGCCTCCTCCCTTAATGTTTTCCATCTTTGTTCGAGGACTGAAGTTCAAAGAAAAAGTCTGAAAAGAAAGTTTGAGATAATGTCCAGACTATTCATGAAATTGAAAAAAGAGATACTCTACTAGATAAAAATTTCATGTTTGTAAAAGAACAGTTCCATTATTCAAATACCAATCATTCTTCAATTTAAAATTCAATCAACATGACTTGTTTTTACTAGTATTAACTCGGTGTTGAACACTAGACTGACTGTACAATTAAAAGAATTGTTAATTTGATTTATAAAAGATTTGTTAATTGCTTGGACATGTTTTATTGGGAGTAATGAGGGATATTCATTTAATTGCACATCAATTTATTCTTGCCAATTAATTATTTATCAATCACACTCTAGACAATGAATCGCTTTTTCATCATGACAAATCGGTTATCGATTAATTAACAATTCTCAAGTCTTCATCAATGTTACTTATAGATCGCATTTCTTGACATTGAACGACAACTAAAATGGTACCAGGGTGCACAAAGCCACTTTTACAAGGTACTCAGCATGGTGGGAGTGGAGTCTTTGAGAGAAAGAGAGTCGAGAATTGAACCATTTCTAGTCCTTTTTGAAGGAGAGATAGTGTTTTATTCTCTTTGATTGTTCATCTATGGCCTTCACATTCAATAATATTACATGCCCGATTCCTTTTGACTATCCAATGCCAAGTATCCCAAGTCAGAAGTTCTTAAAGGGTATACAAATCAACTAGGAAAACGTTTTTTTTTTTCATGTATTATTCAAACTCTTGCAATTGCACATATGTACGGTGGCAAGTTCCCTAACTACTCTTATCCCACCACCTCCCTAACCCTCTGATGGAGTAACTTTAACCCTATTTCATCCCCCTCAAAAACACTTCTACCAAGCCCATTCCAGTCCCTACCTGTCCTATTCAAGAAAGAGAATTTACCGACATCTAATCTAGCCCCCTTTATGACTACCGCTCTACCATGACCCCGCTTACCTCCATACCCTGACTCATCCTTTAAATCAACATATGCAGCTCCCCCCATCCCCCTCTCCCGCCATTACCCTGGAGAAATTATATGAACAATCCTCCTTTCACCATATTTCCAATTCCTGCCATCCCAAGTCTCACATCGTCTCAGTTGAACTCTACAACATTCTCACCCTCTCCCCCTATTTCCACCTCCTAACCCTACCTGTAACCCTGTCCCTTCTTACCGCAGATGAGCTAGAATGTATCAACATATCTTTGGATTGGTTATATATATCCACCTTGAGATTCAAACAATTACGTCACTGCCCTCCTATTTCTTAATCAATTTCTATAATAATAAAGAAGGCCTTGTTTTAATTGTTCCAATTAATTGGTGCCACGTGTTGCTTGGATTTAATTGGTATCGCTATGAGTGATTAAAAACATTACATTATATATTTGTTTACATCAAAGTGGCTAATCCAATTTGAGTTAAAGTCCGGAATTATGTGTATCATTATTATTTATCATATTGGAATTCCCTGAGAATTTGAATTCTCTCGGAGGAAATATTTTTTACGCATTCTCTCGTCCGAGTTATTCAGTGTTGAATCCAGGCATACCTGCGAGGAGGCTTTGCCCCCCCCCCCCTCCCGGGAAACACAAAAGCTCCTCCGCAACAAAATCTCTGAATTCAACACTCGGGTGTTACTCCAATGGTATTTTTGAAAACTTTGGAATAAGTTTTCTCAGAAGTAGTCCAACCGATTGCGCCTCAAAACTACAGTATCGAACTAGATGAGGAGACCTGTGTATGCCAAGTTAAAACTAAATTTTGATTTCCGTTTGACCTGTAGAGCGCAAAAAAAAGAACGTGTACTTTTTTTTTGAGTATGGTGAAATTGACTATTGAGTCATCCAATTAATACGAATTTCTACCAATTAATTACTATTGGGTATAATTATCTTTAGAAGGTTTGGGTGGAAGACCGTTCTCTGCAGTGAACCCCACCTATGTTGATCAATCATTGTATAGCTATTATCATATCATACACCATATCATATCATATTTCATTATATTATACAAATATCGTTCAAATAAAGACATACAAACAAACGAACGAACAAACTATACTAATTTGGTTGATTTTTCAGATTCGTGAATAAAAATAACAGCACAGGCGTTGGCTATACCATTGAATTTGTAACCTTACAAAATCAATGGCTGTACCTACCTAATTCAGACAATGAAATGAGGGAATCATTTCATAGATCATTTACCACATAATTTACCTGTTTCTCTCACAAATTGCATTACAAAGAAAATTACGAAGTTGAAGTTGATTGCATGAACTTTACCTTATTTATTATTCAAAACTATAATTCTGAAGGTTCGTAGATCTTATCGGTACAGGCCGGTTCCCTTTTTTCCACTACTCTCTGCATACCCGTCCTGTGCCTGGAACAGTACTGGGGAACTCCGAACTTCCATGAATATTGTCTGGGAGAGGGGAAACGGGATGTGTAAAGCGAAACTGGGATTCCTGTAACTGCGTCGCAATGTCCATGACTTCCACAATCAGGTGTTTCACCGCAATCCTTCCATTATCGAGCGTGAGTTTCGATCCATCGATTTTGATGGCTAAAATCTTGCTGAGTTGAAAATGTCGGCAACGGTGATACTACGACACTCACTCACGACGGATCGACACTGTCAATCGTTAGTGCTGTTGAATATGAGAGACGGTCAATTGTTCGTGCGGCGCTCCTTTGCTGATATCGAAACCCGTCTATAATTTCACATAAGGTGTTGATATCAAGTCTACGACTCGAGAGTTGTTATTGTGGCTTGTTGTGGAAGGGCGGGGGGGGAGGGGGGGGGGGGGAGGAGGAGCACTACTTTTGACCCTTTTGATTATCTTTGTCTAAGTAATATTCATTATTTATATTGAGTTCAACAACGCACTGTACAGATGACTACGATCTATTGGCGTCGGTGAATGATATATGAGATGGTGGGATGATGAGATAAAAGGATATCTTATTAAAACATTTATTTTTGGATAGTGGAAGGAATCTGTTGTTTAAAAAAACATTCCATTATTGACCCTATTGACCTGAACGACAAAGGAAAACCAGAACCACGATAAACCTCCGTCAGAATCGTCGACCATGGCGGGATACGAACACCGGTCTCCTGATAACGGTTCAAATTTCGTGGATACAACTACAAGTATTAACCTGGATAATCAAAATCTTCAAACACGTTCTCAAATCTTATTTATCAGACAAATGTTTTATAAATTCAATTAATATTTAATAGAAGGAACAATAATTGATGATTTATGTATTACTTCTTGTCTTCTTTCATCGTTCTTCTTTTGAATTTCACTTATTTCATATTGTGTAGGCCTTATTATTATTAAAGGCCCATTCACAACCGAAATTAGCAGTAAAATTAGCATTAGCAGCAATATTTGTCTTATGGCCCCCATGCACTCCGTTCACAATGCGACGCATTAGCCGTAACGCATTAGCAGTAAGCGCAAGGTTTGCAAACTCCAAACCTTGCTGTTAATTTTACAGCTTGGTGTAAGCACTGACCAATCAGATTTGAGTAAACGTTTGGCGCGCCACAGCCTTCTATCGTTCGGACGATGTCGAGCAGGCGCATCGTTAATCCCATCGGCCATCAGCTAATGTAAACAAGCCATCTCATTGGCTGATCCTTAATGCTAAATTATTGTTGTGAACAGCCACTAAATAATTACATTACTGCTAATTCTAATTTTACTGTTAATTTCGGTTGTGAATGGGCCTTAAAACTCTTACTGTTTCATATTTACATATTCATATTGTTCCCATATTATTCATGGAATGTATTAAATGTGTGCACCGTACACAATTTTTTAAATTATCGGTACTAATTAGGAAATACCAAGAGAACATCATGTTTATTTTCATTATGTGGCCATTATTATTTGCAGATTTAGTTCTCTTTCGGTTAATTTTGATTAGTGTTCTGGGCTAAATAGAAGAGTAATAAATATGAAGGCTGAATATTTTATTTCTGATTCGTCTTAATCTTATGAATTTAATGTTAGTAGACTCACAGACAAGTCAATTCTTTGTTACATTGCAGTTTGAAAGTACTTTGTGTAAAATTATGATTTCTCAAGAGTATGGACATACTTCCAACTTAATCAGCGTACTAGAATGAAAAAGAAGTAGGCCTATCTGCTAATAAATACTTCACCGTTATATCAATATGTATTAATTACGTTTTTCAACTATAACTATAATTGCAATTTCATTCGGCATTTTCCAAAGTAGGCCTATATATTCCGGACAATTGGGACAGTACCTGAAATGTGCACAAAACTGCTAGTAAACTTCAAAATTTACTTCTAAAAATTCATGAATCCCAAAATTCCCTGCAGGGCATACGGGGCGTTTCTGCCTCCCAGACCGCTTTTCACATACGAGTTGTCGTCAGCTTTGCGACAATTGCATTTCAGAGCTCACCCTCCAAAAATCCACCGCCGCCCCTGGTATATTCTAGGGTTGCCGATCGATTTTGATATTTAGTATTTACCATCGTTTGATTTCGAATTGGAATATTTGATGATCAATATCGGATTAAAAAATCAGTAATACCGGTAGCTGGAGTAAGGAAGCCTAATGAGTCAAATAATCAAGTCACGAAAAAATACACGAAGTGAATATCCAACTAAAAGTCAAGAAAATAAATAATAGCCTAATAGGGCTTTCTCGCATGGTTTCTTTTCGATGTCAGTAATGGTGTAATGTTGAGTATGATATGTGCATGTAGAGGTAAGCGCTCAACAAGACTGTCGATGACTTTAAAACTCCTTCGAAGAAGAAATTGACCATCTTGAAAGAGCAAATTTAATTTTGAATATCATTGTGAAATGAAAGGAAAATAAACTGAAACAGTATTACATGATCAAAAATCTTGACATCCAGTCTCGCATTCTTTACCATTCAATTTGATATCGATTGAAATTTTTTATATTATTCGATTGATATTCGATATCGTTTGCAATTCACATATCAGACGGAAACTCTGGTATGTATGAGAATTATACATAAGAAGTATGAGATAATATTGATAACTATATTGCTATTGGACATGGACATTTGGTATGGACATATGCGGCGAATGGATAAGGGAAGAATTCCGAGAGTTATGTTCGAGTTAGCGGAAAAAGATGGAGCTAAGAGAAGAGTTGGAAGGCTGAGAGAAAGGTGGCAGGAGGGAGTAAAATGCGGTGTAGTCAACCGAGGAAAAAAATGGGAGGTAGTGATAGATGAGAGATGGTGGGAGGATAGGGAACGGTGGAAGGAACTCGTAGAAAGAGAAGAAGAAGCAGAGGAAAGTAGTGGTGAAGAAGAAGAGGAAGAAGTCGGAACTGGCAGGAACCGATGGAGAGATGAATCCTGCCCTAGATGAAATGGTGGAAACACCCCCTGGCCCAATTTAATTGGTTATCTGGGAAAGATATATATATATATATATATATATATATATATATATATATATATATATATATATATATATATATATATATATTGCTATTGAGTTATCAATGATAACTCAATAGCAATATAGCGGTTGGCTGCACTAATGTCTACGCTGAAGCATAGGCCTGGTTTAGTAGGTTTTAAGGAAATCAGGGACCTGGGATATGAGGAGATGAATATTTCAATACATTGTTTACACAAAAATGAACAATTCAATCAATAGAAAAAATATATTCTAATCCCCAGTTTGTTGATACATTTCTGTTGTGGTAAAGAGATATATAAGTACAGTATTAAAGATTAACATAGGCTATGTATGCAAAATGAGACGGAACATGCACACATATGTATGTAATATGCTTATATTTTAAGATAATAACCAGCAATAACCAGTGTCAAGAGATAGACCTGTTATGTTGCTAAATATATAGACAGTAATATAATGTAATAATTAGATGAAGAATGTTTTAATACGATTCATAACCATAGTCTACAAAGGTAATTGTTACGTGATTTTTTACCCAAGCTTTGAATTATAGTTCATCCAATTTTTGCACTGAGAAAAAAAAATGAATTATCAAATAAGATGATGATGACTTGATGAGACTGCAAGTTCTACTTTCACCAAATAGCTTGGTGAGATGTCGTAAGGTCAAAACTTGAGTTCAAAAACTATATTGAAACAATGTAGCGTGCCACGCAACACATTATACAAAGCTCATCATTCAAACACATCATTCATATTATTTAAAACAAAATAGATGTCAAGAAAATGATTTTCCACTAAGAATAATTCGAATAACAGTGACATTATTTATATTCAATTATTCGTACACATCCACCCAAACATTTTCATCTGAAGATGTAGACAACTAACTTAATGAAACACATTATACAAAGCTCATCCTTCAAACACATCATTCATATTATTTAAAACAAAATAGATGTGAAGAAAATGATTTTCCACTAAGAATAATTCGAATAACAGTGACATTATTTATATTCAATTATTCATACACATCCACCTAAACATTTTCATCTGAAGATGTAGACAACTAGCATCCACGCGAGTGTATAATGTTTGATCTAGTTACTATTGCTGTATTAGATTTGAAAACTCATCCAGAATGATTCTTGGGGCATGGAGAGACTTTATTAACATCCATAGTGAACTAGTCGGCAAGAAAGAAAAGGCCGGCTTGAGCGCTATTCATCCTCATGAGTTGTGCATAGAAAACACTTTGAAAACGAGACGTTACCATTTTTGATCTAGTACTTCTATAAGTTGTGCAATTTCTGACGTTTTGTCCGCTTTACTAGCTGTTTGGGCGATCTCTTCCAATCTTTCAGATGCTTTCATTATCTCACCAGAAGTTTTCAGAATGTTTTTTTTTTATTGCAACGAATGCATTTGTTTGTCCCGACGTCAAGTCCCATGTAACAGTTGGAACAACGATATGTGATGGAATCCTGTTGGGGAAGTTGACCACTGCAATCTTCGCACTTGCATGTAAAATAGCGGATTGATTTGATTGCAGCCCGTCTAGCTGCTGCTGATTCCGTGAAAATACCACCACTGTAGTCGAAAAACAACTGGAAGTGGAAACATGACTTCTGTTAGTAAAATACTGAATGCTTTCTTGTATTTGTATTTGTATTTGTATTTATTAGCTGTTGTTTACAAAGTACATTGTGTTAACATCGTCAATAAAAATTAGGTATAAGACCAGAAGGTACAGGAATAATGTGAATAATTGATAATATATTTAAATAAAATAAAAGTAATCTTAATAAATCTTGGAAGTTAAAGATCAATGATAATTCAGAAAGTCTTCTATACTGTAGAATGAATGGCTTAACAATAGTTTCTTGAGGGCAGACTTGAATATGTTTCGCTCTGTGATTGTCTTGATCTCTGGAGGGAGGTTGTTATAGAGTCTACGACCCGAATGGTGAACTCCTTGTAGCGTACATTTCAGTCGTCCGTACTCACGACTCAGGTTGGACGCTCCCCTCGTACCATGATCATGATGGGAGGTTCCGTCTTTGAAGCGCTGTAGGTTGTCCCTCGTGAATAGGCATACATTGAATATGTAAAGACTAGGTAGGGGAAGAATGCCGAGCTGTTTGAAACCGTCTTTACACGATGCATTGAAGCTTAAAGACAGCATTGTGCGTATCATGGTGGTAAAAATACCCCCCAAAAAATGGTTCAATTGGTGAACCAATCTGTATAATCCATAATTCCTCATAAATATAATTATTAATTACTGTGTAGGGTTAAAATCACACTTGACCATATGACATAGAATTGGCTGTACAAATTTAGGCCTATGATAAAATTTTTCTCAGCTAGATTAGTTCACAAACATTTACAGTGGAACCTCTTTTATACGTTTTTCAGGGGACCAGACTAAAAAAATGTACTTATGTGAAAAACTTATTAATGAAACTATTCAACATGTGGAACATATAGGTTGGATCAAAAAATAAAACTTATAAATGTAATAAATGTATAAGCAGGAAACTTATAACAGAGGTTCTACTGTATTGAATACTCCATATTCCACCTTCAAGGCATGGTGTCTATGTAGCCACCCTAGTAGCTCCTGTCAACTATTGCACTTGGGTAGAAACTAGGGATGACATCGATTCTCAAAATCAGGAATTGATTCTCTATGCTCCAGAATCCATTAAAAATCAATTTAAAAAAAAAGAATTTAAAAGAAAAAAAGTTGCAAAAAAATGTTTCTCAAAAAAGTAGTGTCATTAGAATTTTTTTTCTACATTCCCAAGGCGTTCATGTGAAAAATAGCTGCTAGAGACTTCTTTGAACTGTACTGTACCATTTGGGTATTTCCGTCTACGTTCGGCTGTCAGACGTAACCGAATGGATAGCTCTTGTAATATCTCAACAATACAGAATAATATGGACAACGAAATAAGCACTTATTGCAACGTAAAGAAGTACAGCACTGAACCCCCCCCCAAAAAATTGTTCTTTTTAGAATTTTCTAAAATTCCTGTTGATTTTTCTATTCCACGTGATTTTTTCTATTCCGAATGATTTTTTTTCTTTCACTTAATTTGATAATGATTATCACGCGTCATTTTCTTTGATTTGTTATGATCGAACGTAAGTACAATCACGTGCTATCGGTATTGAAACTATACAACCTAAAATACTTCATTTTAGGGAAGAAATGAATTTCTCGTCATTTTACTTCGCTCCTCTGTTATCATTATAACCTTAATGGTGGAAATACAGAAATCCAAGTGCTTGTGAATAAAGGGGGTTCTTTGTTAGCTCAGCTTAGTTCACATGTATTTTAATGCTCTTATCAAGTAGGTGACTTGCGAGAGACTTTAAGGTTAGATGGAAAGCATTTTTTCCTCATTTTGTTTCAGTACCGGTATGTGATTAAATACTTTATAGAGCTACATATTTTGTCACCTTTCTGAAGTTATATTTTGTCATTATATTTCCTGAATATTTTTGTTAAATATATATATATAAATTCTACGTACTTCCCCCCCCCCCCCCTCAACTCGTTTTTAGTCTACATTTTTCTATTTCAAATTGATGAAATCTTTTTTTTGCGACATTTTTGTTTCGTTTTTGTTTTGTTCGTGGACTCCGAGCAAGGTAATTGTTTAGTTCGACCGTGTGATTTCAATCCTATGTTATAGTCAATTTATCTCAATTTTATGAAATGTTTCACAAATGTACCTTTTTTCAAAAACTGTTGTGCTCGGGATCGTGATTTTTTTATGGAAATGTTTCATATATACCCTCAATAAAAAAAAAAAGTTCGTGTGGATATCTGCGAAAATAAAAAATGCATAAGCATAAAATGTGCAGCTTTTTCACCTGCAAAATAAATGTGGATAATATTTTAAATTGCATAAAAAAAACGGGGCACTCAAATGGAACAAAATTGGTTTTGAATGCATATCAAGGCTTCCACAATGCGTAAAAGATACTCAGAAGTAACAAATCAGTCTCACAAATACTTTGGAAAAGAAATATTACCGGTAACGAAAGCAAGTTCAACATTGTAGAAACAATAGGCTTCTGTCAAGTGACGTCACTTGAAAAAGGAGGCAGACAATATTGTCCATCCAGCTGATATGAACCAATCACAATCTGTGATAATTCACTAGTTTGTTGTATTGCTATGGTAATGATTGTTTGTCATTACTCATTTGTTACGTGACAGAACTAGAAGCCTGTACACATATCATGTCACAGAAATATTTTTTAGAATTGATTTTTTCTTCTGTTGAATTTTGTATTCATGTTTAATTATTATAACAATCTAATGTTTTCAAATGAGGCTTTCCTCGGCTCTGTTTGTTGCAGATAGTTTTTTCTTATTTTCTTATGATCATCAGGGTCAAACCTGTGTTCTGTTGGGGAGGTTTTCTATGACTGTCTCACTAGAAGTATTCAATTTTGAAATTTTGAATAATGCGCTTTGAATTTGTCATGTTTTTCAGCTCTACAGGTAATTACAAAATCGAGCCTAGTTTGACCATGAAAAAAGTTAAATTCTGACTCCAACGAAATATGCTTCATTAAATAAGCTTTGGAATAAAAAATAAATCAGTTTCCTACCTATGGAATTCATTTTTTTTTTAATTTTTTGGAATTACAGGTTGTGTATGTAGGCCTAAATCGTAACTCGAGTGAACTGTAGTCAAAATTCAACGAAGGTTGTTTTCTTATTTTTACAATAACATTGAAATTTGATACAAAATCATTGTTTCCCCATTAATTGGCTGTGGATGAAAGTAAGATCGATTGAATTGGGGCACCACAAGGGCGATGCGATCTTACCACCTCATACTTCTATCATGACTATTACATTCTAGTATTTGCAAACTATTTTGTCTAACCAAACATGTGAAGGAGTCCAAAATATTCATTTGTGAAATAACTAGGCTTCTACATTAGTGTTGTGGTTCGTTCTTTGGAAACGATAACAAACCCAACCGTCGACCCAGCCAATAGCCATCAATATTATTCATCTTCTAAAAACAAGCCCCAGCCTTCTTTGCAGTGTGTGTATATATATATATATATATATATATATATATATATATATATATATATATATATATATATATATATATATATATATATATATAATATATATATATATATATATATATATATATATATATATATATATATATATATATATATATATATATATATAATATATATATATATATATATATATATATATATATATATATATATATATATATATATATATATATATATATATATATATATATATATATATATATATATATATATATATATTTATATATATATATATATATATATATATATATATATATATATATATATATATATATATATATATATATATATGAATATATATATATATATATATATATATATATATAAAAAATGTGAATATTGACTTGGAGCAGATATCAGTATTACCTGATTCTCGACGTAACTCGTATGTCCCATCAGTTTACGTCATAATACCCAGCATACATTGCCTGAGAGGCTGAGGGACTTTCTGAACTAGTCCACCGAAATTCGTAATTGTAATCGCCACAAAAATGGCTTCCGAGATTTGGTGATGTGGAAGGTAAACTTTTTCAGCATTAACTGTTCTATGCGAGGGTTAAACAACTAGTAAATTTGGTGTACACCTGATTCCAGATTTCAAGTGATATCAGAGAGATTTTAAGGGATTCCAAGAAGATTTCATGACAAGTGTAGGCCTACACTAGATTTCAGGAGTTGTTAGCCCCTCGGTTGCCTGCATCATAAGTTATTGATTTTGTTTAGTGGTTAGAAATCTAGTAATTGATCCAACAATGATGATAGTGTACTGACGAGGGAAATTGCGAATATAGGCCTAGGCTAGGCTTAGGCTCATTTCCATTAACCTTGCCAAGAACGTGGTACGGTAGGCTCAAGAGTTTGTTGAGCCATACCAGTAAAATATATAAAGATCTTTGAGCCATACTAATTCAATGGTTGAGCTGTAGCCCTACTAGGCCTAGAAACTCGATGCTGTACCTGGCCATTGGCTGCTTGGGCGTAAAGGTACGTTCATAGAGCCACGGCATTTTTACCGGCCGGCAATCTTGTCGGGTGCTGTATGACGTCAAATGATTTGTACCATTCATACTACCACGACAAACGATCGGTTATATCGCAGACTCAAGGCTATTATAAATCGAATCAATGCGATAACCATGGCAATGTCGATAGTGGTTGAGCTGTACAGTCGATGGTCCGTACGCAGAACAAACAGTTTGAGTATAAACATGGCTGTGATGTCGTCCAAGTCATCACGTTAAGTCGGTAAGTCTGTCGGCCGGCAAAATGTTCAATTTCAACCAACTTTCAAGGCCACATTGAACGACAAGCCCGGCAAGTCTGTAATTGGCTCATTCCTTTTGACGGCACGACAAATCCGTGTTGCCACGTGGCTCTATGAATGTACCTTAAGCTTCTAGGCTAGATCTAATTAGGACGAAGATTATTTTTCACTATGAGAACACGAATTCCACTTAATTTCAACTTGTGGTGCACAGTTGATTTTAGACCGAATCCATTCATAAGTAATAGGGCCTACAGGCATGCTACAGGGGTGGAGGCATTGAGTTTATAGGTCTAGGCCATTGAGTTTATAGTGATCCTATAACGATAGGATCGTTTGAAATATATATAGAAAATGAAGAAAATAAAAGCATTGTATTGGAGAAAATAGAAAATGTTGAGTTTAACAATAAAAAATGTCGAGTTTAAAAATAAAAAATGTCGAGTTTAAAAATAGATATGAAAATGGATTGACTTTGAAATAGGAGCCAATATAACTTCGTATAGAACAACATGGGCTTGCATGATGATTGCGATTATATTAACCATATATAATAACTGGTATACGGACACTTAGGCGACAGACATTTAGGCGACGGACTCTTAGGCGATCTACTTTAATCCACTTTCTCATTGGACACTTGGGCGACGAACACTTGGGCGACGGCCAATTTTACATGATCAAAGGCTTATTAGAAAAAATAACAAAAAAAAATACTGGATATGTGAAACGCAATTGTCTATCATTTTGGTAAATTTCAATTTTTCCAGGTCAGCCATTTTGAAGGAAAAAATGAAAAGTGACAATTATTAAAAAACTCCACAAATTTAAATTAAATTACGGGTCATGTTGAGAAATGTTCTATATTGAAACCATCAGATTATTATTTGGTATTTTCTATTTCTCTTATCAATTTTAATCAATTTCAATTGATATTTTAATATTGATATTTTAATTGAAATTTTATCAATTTTCAATTTTTCAATTTCAATTTTAAGTTTCGTAACATTTCTGCTTTTGCCATTTTGTAAACATTAATTATTTAATTTAAATTTTCAAAAACTAGACCAAAGACCTGCATCACCCGCACGCAAATATTGTTATTTCAAATAAACCTTAATCCAGAATGACGTAAACTCGGACGGAAGAATATCAACTGCACGACCCAAGTGCACGTGCAGAGATGTTTGGGCACACAGATTGATTATCTTGAAAGATGCACTTTTTTAAAAGTAATCCGCCAAATTGATAAATATTTTAATTCAATTCATTCTGATTCTTGCAAATTTCATGTTACAAACTTCAAAACTTAACGCAAGAACACTGTTTCCAACAATTTATTTTTGATAATTTCATTCCTCCAAAATAAAAAAAAAACGTGCAATTAAATTGCTTACAATCATATTAAATTGGATATCATAAATATATATCATTTTAACGACATCTTTAAGATGCATAAGGCAAGAGTATATGCTATCAATATACTTCGAAACCGGACACTTTGGCGAGACGGGGGGGGGGGGGGACACTTTGGCGAAATCGGATGAAAAATTTGTAAAGTCTCAAAAAATGCTTTAAAATATCGGATTTATATTTTTAGTATGTAAATTATATTTTTAAAGTCATTCTTCATTTTCACAATTGCCCAAAAGCTATGTATAATTTAAGGATTGAACATTTTTTGTCGCCCAAGTGTCCACCCGTTTTGAAATCTGAAGTTTTTCTTGCTCAAGTGTCCATCGCGCCTATGTGTTCGTCGCCTAAGTGTCACTGTGTCAGTGAATCATAATAACTATATTAATTATTATTAAATTATATACCAATTATATTAACCCCCTTGACATTCCACTGATGTAAGCACTGCTGTTCTCAAGTGTTATTAAGCCTATTACATTTTAGTTTCACCAATTTACTACCGTAGTTTGTTCCTGAACTAATAAATACTAGATTATATTTTTAGATAGCGTTAATTATCTTGTTAGATGTGTCTAGCAAAGATTTCCATTCCATATACCAAAAAAATTGGGGTCCGCTTTTTACGTTTTTTTCTCTAATTTTGTATGTGACAATAAATTATAATAAATGTGCCTGCAACTCGCCCCAATAACATATCAAGTTTCTCACATAAATGACATGGCATAAATTTGTTCAATAATGTTATTGATATTCATATAATATATATTAGGCCTACACAATATGTTATACAAATATTAATAAATAATATACATAATTAATATACGTGTGAAAAAAACCATGAGTGAAGAAGAGTAAATCGTTTTATTGAATGTATGAATATTGGGCCTACTGTTTTATTAGTATTTACATTCTTCAGTGAATGATTGATTAAGACATTGAGTTGATTAGTAAAGCAACATGACCGTCGAGTTAGAACGCAATAACATGAACAAGCTCTCTTATAGCAGGGAGTTCAAATTATCCGTGCTGAGCGCCGAACGCTGAGGTCGATCAAGTAGTATGCTAATAGTTCTTGTACGCACCACTGAGCGCTAGATACATCATGGCGCGCATGCTAATAGTTCTCGTACGCACCGCCTGAGCGCTAGATACATCACGGCATGCTCGGGCACCGAAATCTGGCGCACGGGATCGGTCACGCTCGTGGCATAATGTACGGGCAACATAACGATTTTTCGTACAATAGATTAAGAGGCCGCAGGCGCGCTACACGCGCTCGTTGTTCGCTCGCTTCAGACTCGAGTTTAACATGCATCGTGTGCTAGGCGCAGCCCATAGACTAGCCCGCCGAACTCATATTCTCGTAAACGCCGTAAATTTCCTTACTCACACTTTTGATATATTTCACAGTCCATATTATTTTTCGCTATTCAAAAATATATATCTAGGTTTCCGTAAACTAGAAATTTTTTCATTTTCCATTTGAAGAATTTGAAAAATTACAAATTTGTTGTTCAAAAGTCTCTAAATGCGATAACCTCCCTCTTTCAATTATCAACAGAATGCAAAAACAATCATATTGATATCTCAAAAATTACGGACGTGAGAGTTTGCGGCGTGAAATACGAGCGCCTGCGGCCTCTTAACAGGGCTTGACGCCTATATATAACACTATATACTCAATGCCTAGGCCTAGTGTGTTATAGCATTGAATTGTAGTGATGGTTATAGTAAGCCTAGGCCTACTCTCAAGTCGAAGTTTTCATTAGAGGAAAATAATTTTCCACTGAAAAATGATTGAGCTGAGGCCTACATTGTCGTGATACATTTCATTAAATGAAAATAAGCACCTAGATGGGTGGACGTGTGGCTAGAACACTGAACCATCATTCAGGAAACCAGGGTTCAATTCCCATTGTCGTCGACCATCCTTACAGGTTAATTGTGATTCCCTTCCCTTCTGTCATGTAAGTTCATACTGGGATGGTTACACTTTGTCATGACAAGTCATGACCACTTCCTTCCCACTATCATTGAGTTTACTTAATGCCACTTACCAAAAACACCCAATAAAATAACCCGTCTTCTCATCTTCCCATCATTTCGTTCTTCATTCACTGACTCCAATAAGCCTAGATCTTGAGTCATCAATGCAGTGCGTCATTGAACCCAATATAACACTAAAGAAATGGTTACCAAGACAGGTGATTGAGTGACTAGCACACTGAACCATTCAGGAGACCAGGGTTTGATTCATGTCATGGTCGATCATCCTGACAAGGTTTTTTTTAGGTTGATAGACCTACTGGGATGGTTCTTGAACAACAGATCACGACCAACTCCTTTCCCACTATCAAAATCATCCTTATAAAATAACCTTTCATCCAATCATCTCAGTCTTACATCATTCACCGATGCCAATAGATCTTGGTCATCAGTAGGCCTACAGTTTGTCGCTTGAACCCAATAAAAGAAATTTAGTCCTAGCTAGACCTAGTCTACCTAGCTTCAATTTTTCTGTAAACCCACAAACCGGGCGGAGACATGGGATAAATAACAATGTAGAACATTTATACTGACGGGTGATTTCTCTCCAGGCCGTCTACACGCCACCAATGGCAGCGATCGTCTTCAGGTCAAGTTGGCAGCAATTGGACTGCATGCTTCATGATGACAACTTCACTTGCTCGAGGACAATTCAAGGTCACGACAAGCTGTCGGTAAGATGATACCATGTAAGAACCGAGGATAGCAAAATAATTCTATACTTTCTCCATTAACCATACCACTAACTATGATCATTATTGTTTGCTTAACGACCCCACCAACAGCTAAGTTGTATGGGGGGACCAACTATGAATAGACCCAGACTCTTCAGTAGCCTAGGCCGATAATTTTTGTTTTGTGATCGCAAGATCGGTCTGATTTCAAGTTCAGGTTCATTTTAAGTCTAGAATCAAGTTTTAATTAGAATTTCTTTCTGGAAATGGAAAGTGATTATAGCTGATCGTTTTTATATAGGGTCAGCGCCCCAGTTTCCAGCCACTAGCACTTCTGTCAACTGAAGATTTTTTTTAATAGCATCGAACTTGATACAAAATTACTGTTGCCCAATTAAGGTAATGGATGAAAGATAGGATCGTTTGAATAGGGCACCACAAGGGCGATCTTACCACTCCAAAGAATAATTAAAAATAAGATTACTCATTTAACAAACAATAAATTTGTAACAATGTCAGAGTTAGGAAACAATTCAAACATTCACAGTAGGAATTATTTATTATACATCGAGAATTTATTGTAGGGCCTTCAGCTGCTCAGTTCACATCATTGATGGGGTGCATTCATTAGCAAAAGGAGATGTTGACGTCATATGTTCATCTCTCAAATTTAGTGAGTGTGCTTTCAGAAATGTTATAAAAATAATTTCGTAAAAAAAAAAAATGGCTTCAGTTTTTCCCGGCCACGTAAGGGATCTCTCATCTAAGGGTCTTATCATCTTGTATTGTTATACTAGCACAGTCTGTAACCTTCTATTGTTGTCATACTGTTGTCTAGCGTAACCATTAGCAAATTGGGTTCGCTGCTCAGTATTTGTTGCTAGTCTCGTCCTAAACGGAGATCTTGTGACAGTTCCTGGTCGGCACTATTGTTGATCTCATAGTTCACAGCAATGCTTGTAACTGAAACAGTATTGTTGCCACCATGTGCCCAGGTTCAGTGTTGTTGATTGATACAAGGTCATAACATTCATATTATCATCATATTTTTTTTTGTAAATATATATATTGGGTTTTAGGTCTTAATGACACACTGTAATGATGACTTGGATCTATTGGCGTCAGATGAATGAATAATGAGATAATGGGTTTATGAGATGGAGTTTTATGGGTAATGGGAAGGATGGAAGCAGATGTGGCCTATATTGTGGAAACCATCCTGGCATTAGCCTAGACTACAGAGGGAAACCACGAAAAAAAACCTGTAAAGATAGACGGTTGCGAGGATCGAACCGGGTCCAATATGCCCACTGCCTCCTGGGTCACATGAAGCAAGTGCGTTAACCACTACGCTGCATGTGCCGGTATCATCATTTTCCAAATGTTACATTTACTATCAGGCTTATTTAGTTGAACATGAAGAATAATTTAAATCAAATGAAATGGAACTTGATAGAGGTGGTTTGCGTTGCATGGAATAATTGTATCCACTCAAGGATGTTGTCAGCCAACATAACAAACACAAATATCCCCGCTATATTTGTACAGCCGAGCTATTTTCAGGGAATGGTGATTTTTCAGGACAAGGTTTACTATGAGAAACACAACTGCGTCTTTCAAAAGCGTTAATCTTTCGAGTACAGCAACATTTTGTAATTACCCCAGTTCTTACAGTTGTTCAGTTGGTATGCGACCTCCTCTTGTGGATACAAGTATATCGTAGTTCACTGGGAAACAAGTCGACCCTAGTTTTTCTTGAATTACTCTTTGACTGCTAACTAATTGATGAGAAGACTACATTACCAACTCAATTTCCTATCGTTGCAGGTTGTCCCAGCTGTTTGATACACGTGGATGTCTTCAAAATCGGCGCACTCCTCCCAGCCTGCTGTACAAGACACGTCATGCAGTCCACTTCAGGGTCATGTTGGGGTCAGTTTGTTCATCGCAGCTGTGACATCAGCCAGTCAAGCAAGCAGCTGGTCAAGTCAGCCGCTTTGGTTGGTTGAATGTTGATCACATTACTTGCTGCATTGATACAATGCATGTGAATGAATTGAGATGAGGAATAATGATGTGTAAACAGATATATTGTGATTGCATGATTTATTGATATAACTTGTACAGAATAATAATTAATAAATTGATAATAAGTTACAATGACATAAGTGTTCTCTCTTGTGATGATCTTGTGGCTCCCAGTACCCCAGTGCAGCCCGCAAAGGAGGGGTGGAGGAGACGTGGAGGGGGAAGCTTGACCTTGAACCCTTGCGTGCAAGAGCGGCTCGTGTAACTTCTGAGAAAGCTACGCAAGTGTCTTGCACGGTCGAATACAAGTTCTCACCGCAACCCCTCCAGCGAATCTTAGATGGTGATCGGACGCATGACAATGTATCCTTGAATGCAAGACAGGCTCATGCGAGTCTCTCCCACACGCAAGAGTAGAAAGTCTCGCCCAAGAGCCATCCAGACCGTCTCCCCCACCCCTAGCGAGCCTTTTATCCACATGCTCGGGTGTTGCATCGGTTGCTTAAGCTCGAGGAGATGCCTTTCCTGTCGTGGAGCTTTAATCAACTTGGTTTGAGACAACAGGGCTGATCAGACCACACTAGGCTGGCCTACCCGGCTCAGGGATCATTTTACAATAGGCTGAATCACACCTGGGTGCGGGCTGCACTGGGGACAGTTTACCCACATGCCGGTGCATTACCTGCTATCTCGTAGTAGCCGCGATACCTCAAGGAGTGAGTTTTGAGGTAAGCTGCAGCCTGCAAACAGAAAAGTGCTCAAATTATCGTAAATAACTTGCTCCAAATTCAATAAATTACAAAAGATTCACTAGATTATTCATTGCAAAAAGCTACTCCGTGTGCACACTAAATTTGAGACGGATCAAATTTTGAAAAAGAAAAATTTTCAAAGTCATTTTTTGCTCTGAAATCTTTAAATTCACATCGATTTTGAAACTGAGACCTGATTTGTCTTCTAAATTGATTACTATACACATACAGAACTAAGAAATTGAACAAAAACTTTCAAATCAACAAAAAAAATTGCCAAAATAATAAGGGTATTGGATACTAGTTTTCTACCTTTTGCAATTAATTTCTATGAACTGGAGAGACGTATGACGTTCTAGTATTTTTTTATGAGTTCAACTTCAGGATTTATAAATCAACAGAAAATTTTTTTATGCTCGCCCTAGCCGTTTCCGAGAAAAAAGTGTATGAATTACCAAAAAAAGGACATTTCCAGCGAATTTTCAGAATGGACTTTCGAACCAACGAGATATGTACAATTATGTTCAGATATTCGGATAGAGGATTTAATTCCAAGGTAGAAAATATGTTTTTGTAAAATCTTAAGACCAAAATTGAAGTCAGAAATCAAATTTGAAAAAAGTGTAAAAAATATCGTAAATTTTGATTTCGCTAAAATTTTGTGGGGCGACAAAAGAACATTCGAAAAAGCTAAATCTGTTGGAATTTTGCAAAAAAAAAATCTTCTCAAGTAATTACAAGCATTCTAAAATTCTATACAGGCCCAGCTATGAAAACTTTTACAAGTCATTTTTTGCTCTAAAATCGTTAAATTCAACTCGATTTTGAAACTGCGACCTGATTTGTGTTCTAAATTGATTAATCCACACATACAGAACTACAGAACTAAGATATTGAACAAAAACTTTCAAATCACCAAAAAAAATTGCCAAAATGGTAAGGGTAATGGACACTAGTTTTTTACCTTTTGCAATTAATTTCTATGAACTGGAGAGACGTATGACGTTCTAGTATTTTTTTATGAGTTCAACTTCAGGATTTATAAATCAACAGAAAATTTTTTTATGCTCGCCCTGGCCGTTTCCGAGAAAAAAGTGTATGAATTACCAAAAAAAGGACATTTCCAGCGAATTTTCAGAATGGACTTTCGAACCAACGAGATATGTACAATTATGTTCAGATATTCGGATAGAGGATTTAATTCCAAGGTAGAAAATATGTTTTTGTAAAATCTTAAGACCAAAATTGAAGTCAGAAATCAAATTTGAAAAAAGTGTAAAAAAATATCGTAAATTTTGATTTCGCTAAAATTTTGTGGGGCGACAAAAGGACATTCGAAAAAGCTAAATCTGTTGGAATTTTGCAAAAAAAAAATCTTCTCAAGTAATTACAAGCATTCTAAAATTCTATACAGGCCCAGCTATGAAAACTTTTACAAGTCATTTTTTGCTCTAAAATCGTTAAATTCAACTCGATTTTGAAACTGCGACCTGATTTGTGTTCTAAATTGATTAATCCACACATACAGAACTACAGAACTAAGATATTGAACAAAAACTTCCAAATCACCAAAAAAAATTGCCAAAATGGTAAGGGTAATGGACACTAGTTTTCTAAAATTCTATTTAGGCTCCTATATGAAAACTTTCACAAGTCATTTTTTGCTCTAAAATCGTTAAATTCAACTCAATTCTGAAACTGAGACCTGATTTGTGCTCTAATTTGCTCACTCTACACATTCATAGCTACAGAATTGAGAAATTGGACAAAACTTTTCAAGTCACAAAAAATTCTTGTCAAAATTCCATCTTTTGCAATTAATTTCTATGAACTGGAGAGACGTGTGACGTTCCAGTATTATTTTATGAGTTTAACTTCAGGATTTCTAAATCATCAGCAAATTTCGCTATGCTCGCTCTAGCCACTTCCAAGAAAAAAGTGTGGGAATTACCAAAAAACTGTCATTTTCAGTGGATTCTCAGAACGGACTTTTAAAATAATGATATATACCGTATGTAGAATTAGATTTAGATATTCAGATACCGGTATAGGAATTAATTCTGAGGTAGAAAATATTATTCTGTAAATTTCAAGACCAAAATTAACATCAGAAATCAAATTTGAAAAGAGTGAAAAAGATTAATGAATTGATTTTTTTTTCAATTTTGTGGGGCAACAAAAGGTCATTTGAAAGAAATTTTACATAAAAAAAATACAAGTAATTACAAGGATTCCCAAATTCTTTTATAGGCCTAGACCTCTATATAACAAGTTTATTTTTGTTCTAAAATCTTCAAATGCAGCTCAATTTTGAAACTCGAAGCTGATTTGTGCTCTAATTTGATTACTCTACACGTATATAACTACCGTACATAAATTTAAATTCAACATTTGTTACAATAGAATCGAGAAATTCAACAGGTAGGTTTTCGACACTTGAAAACTTGTCAAGAAAACAATACGTGTACTGTTCAAAATATCATTATAGGGAAATTTATGCGAAAGCTACTTCAAGACTGATGATTATTGACGAGCTTACGAGTCCATGGGAGTCAATTTATCAGTTTTCTGGTGATAACTTTTGAACGATGAGATATTAAAATTCTAATACGTGAGAAACACAGATAATTATAATAGCTTCAAGATGATATAATTTGAAACTATTCAAGTCAAGTCGCATAGCTGTCAAGCAAATACAGCTGAATTTTCTTTTTTAGCTGTATGCATTTGACAGTTATGTGACATGACTTGAATAGTTATAACTTATATCATCTTGAAACTATAATAATTATCTATGTTTCTAGCTTATTAGAATTTCGATACCTCATACTGTTCAAGCGTTATCTCCAAAAAACTGATGTTTCGCTAAATCGACTCCCATGGACTCTTAATATATAAATGAACTGACCTGTCTTCCATCGCTTCTGCTCTCCTCTCCTCTCTGGTCTTCTCCTCTCGTCTCTTCCGTCTTCTATCGCTGCTGTCTTCCGGGCTCCTCCCTGCGTCTCCTCTTCTCTGCGAGTTGTTCTACTTGATACTGCTAATGAATCTGCGTCTCTCAGCTTCTCCATCTAGCTTCATCACTTGCTAGACTCAATTGACACATCTGTAAGAATAACAAATAAAATAAAATAAACAAATAAAAAACAATAAAATAATAAAACAAATGAAATACTTGAAATGCACGTTTACAGAACAATACTAGCAATTATGTAACCACATAAAAAATAACGCCAACGCGATGAATGTGGTCTTGTTGCTGATCTACAAATATGTACAAGCCTGACATACAAGAAGTCGAAAATGTGAATGAAAAATGTTGCCAAATTTCATGTTTAATCATATCAGCGGTTTTTCTTTACTGGGTTACTACGCCTTTAGTGTTGACATCAGGGTTGGCAAGTAACTACCCAGCCCAATAAAACCCGGCGGGTTTTATTGGGTACACCCACCTTAAAAAACCCGGTTAAACTACCCACAAACGGGTTTTTTAATTTTATGCATTAGGCCGTACTTATTATATAAATATCAGGCCGAGTTTATTTTATGTATTACTTATTATTCAAATGTTAGTTCCCCGAAATCCGAGCGACTAGGGAAATGAGTTAAGCACGGATAGTAGGATAAAGTCACGGTCAAACGAAAATTATGAATGTACAAGTTATCACGGCCCTCGGCCCCTACGACGAATGATATCTTTTAAATCCGAAGGGTCCTTGATCAAAATTTGTTACAATTTATAGTCAAGAGTTACAGCTAGAATAAGGTTTCTGGACCCTTATTCTGTAACTATAACTAGTTGAAGTCGCTAGTGAGTGGATTTCATTTTGCTCTTTTGGTATTCCATAACTTTTAGTGAGGTCATTCGAGCGACTTCAGCTGTCGACAACTATGTCGCTCTCACGATTTTGACCAAAGGCGAAAACAAGTTACATAATCGCAGTGCTGGACCGACATGATCTGGGGGCAAGGCATCAAAACTCCAGAAAGTCGATATGTCATGGACGAATTTGAATACTGTACCAAACTAGAAATGTTCCATATATTATTTTAATCTCACTTCTATTAACAAAGTACTTTTATTGAGACATCATTACTGGTATGATTTTTCTTTTAAATTTAGCATGTGCTATTTATTCATAAAATTATAATACATGTGTGACTTCGTGTTTCATTTAAAAACCCAATAAAGCCCGGGTTTTTTTAAAAACCCGCCCGGGCTGGGCCTTTTTGAAAAAACCCGGGTTTTTGCCAACCCTGGTTGACATAAGATGTATTGGTGTCGGTGAGTGGTGAATGAGAAGATAGTGGTTTGAACACCTAGGGAAGGATAAAGTCATGGCCTATTATCAAGGGTATATGCCTTAAGCTATGGTCTGTTACGTACTACGTATAGCTGTTACGTACTGTATACAAGCCTGGCTTGTACGTCTTATTCCTTTTAATTACAATTGTACCGGTATGTACCTTGTATTTATTTAATGATTAGGAATAGGTTCTCCTATTACAATACTGATTATGCTATCATTCCATCTTTCTAATATTTCATTTATTTTTATTCTAGATGTTATAGGCCTAGGCCTAGTTCATTTTGCATTGTTTATAATTAGTCATAATTGTACAGAGAAACTCAGACACTGTATTATTTGATGCCAATCTGTTTTAATCAATAAATTCATTATTATTATAATGGGCGTAATGTTGTACATCCTGAAAAAGTAGTTCCTAAAAAGTAATATGAATAATTAATTCCCAGTGATTGTTTGGTATTTTATTTCATCACCCACCCACGATTGTAAATTTGTCATGTATGAGTCCCAAAAAAAAGTGACTTTCGAGACATAGCGGATCAATTCATAATAGGCCTTAGAAATATTGAGATAGGTTGTATGAAGATGAATCCTAATAGGTGTACGGTAGGCTACTTGAGTGATCTTGACAAACATTTCAGTTCCTTCCTTTGAAAACTAGAGCGAGTAAGAAAAAAGTGAAGGTGAACCGGTAGACTGGGATGAATATGCCGTATCCTTAGCCAATCGTTTTTGGGGTTATGCTAGGCAGATGAGGATGGTAGTGAGGGTTAAGTACGGTATGCTTTAAACTGTAAAATACGGCCTCGTTGTAAAGTCGACACAAAACTTATTAATGAAGTGGCAGTTATAAAGTAAACGCCCTACCTAATCATCAATTTAAAAAGACCTGGAAACATGTAAAACATGACCCTAAAAACAATCAGTTGCAGATATAGGCCTAGCATATTTTGCCCAGACAGTAAAATAGGGCTCAAATCTTACCCTATTCCTATCATTGAATTTGTAGTATACATGTTATAGGCCTACTACAAAATCAATACTCTATCACAAACTTATAACATTTCTTATAAGGCAGTGGATAATCGTACGGTCAGCCGTATGAATGCGCGTAAATAGATCGTACGGTCAGCGTTGTCATTGGTAGTTTGTGTTAGTGACGTAGGATTTGTTCGGGAGGATAGTCTAGTTGTCATTTTCACTGCTAGAGTGTACTAGACACCAGTTACCGATAAATGAACATGATATATATAAGCTCCGTTCCGCCTGTATTCACGAGGTTTATATACTAACCTAACCCAATAACCTAACCTACTGTCCGCAACCTGGCTTTGTCCACATAATTGACCATGTTCCTTCATATATAAACTCTAGAGGAACCAGTTCAAAAAAATAAAGAAATAAGAATAATAATAATAATAATAATAATAATAATAATTTTTTATTCACTGTATACATTGTAAATGTTAAGTTTCGTCAACAAAATATCGAAACAATGTGTTTATAACGAGATACAAGTTTAAATCAGTTTGGTATAAAAATCGCTTACACAGTATGGTTCTTTGTTTATTGCATGGACACTATAAGTCACAATAAGTCACAGGCGGGATTCGATCAGACTTCCCTGGCATGGGAGTCAGCTGAGCTCCCATGAACCCATGCACCCATGAGCTACAGTAGTCACCTTGTTAGAGAGCGTTATTTTGGCCATTTATAGTCATCGACCGAAAGATTGTGGTCATGACATCACTGACCGTATGATCTATTTTCACTTAATCATACTGTTGACCATACGAATATACACTCCGTTTTTATAAAGGTCCATGCAATAACGAGTCAGTAACTCAAATGTCATTATCATAGGCCTAGATTATCCACCATCTAACATAACCCTAAAAAAGATAGATGAGCCTTTTTACCTTCAGCGCGTCAATTTCGAATGAGCTGTAGTTGTGCTTTCACATATTTTGTGTTCAATTACTAGATACTAAATAAGCATTATGCACAAGTTAGCAGCACCACAAAAATTGTTCTCACCCGAAGTCCTTCTAATTAATATTTTTTCCATTATTCTAGCTTTAGCACCGCCTTTGAAGTTATGTATACAATCATACAGTTGCAAGACTTCTTTTTTGAAACTATGATAAAAGTGGGCGGTGGGTGGCGGGACATACGACCATTCAATTATAGTCATATCACAGTATATATAGCATAGCTACGCTATACTATATATACCATGGTCATATTTATAGTCATATTATAGTCATAGATTTAATCCATGGTATTATTTACTATTTAGCATACCATATATTGTGATATATCTATGATACGACTTACATCGAAAATACTTGCAAAGATATACGCTAGGCAGCCCATCCATGAACCATCATTTACTTCAGTCTACCACAAAAAAAAATAAAAATGAAATAAAACATACTTTATTTATGAATGGACACAAATGTAAAAAGAATATTGTAAATCTACTGGCAGAAGATGTTATGAATAAATGAATAATGGCATGATAATACAATATGTTGAAAGTAGACACTATAAAAGGGTGATATTCAGTGTATGGTACTAGGCAAACACAGCAAGTCTTGCAAGTGTATGATGAGAGCGCTATTTGAAAGATTTTGTATTTATTTATATTTGGCTTAACAACACACTGAACTGATGATTGCGATCTATTGGCATTGGTGAATGATATATCATATATCAGATGAAAAATGATTGAATCAGATGTTTTTGAATAGTGGGAAGGTGTCTGTCACGTCCTGATGTTAAGGAACCATTCCAGTATTAACCTGAACAACAGAGGGAAACCATAAAAAACTCCCGTCAGGATGGTCGACCATGGCGGGAATCGAACCCCGGTCTCCTGAATTACGTGTATAACCACTTGGCCACTCATCTCAGTTATTTGTATTAAGACTAATTGAAAACCCAAGTCACCTTGGCTTACATGAAATATCCTCGAAAACTCTAGGCCCACTCACTTTGATGAAAAATTTCAAGTCTACAAAGCCATAGCCCATAGTTTACCATGCGCAAGACACTGAATAATAACTATTTCTAGCTATTTGATGAGAATAAATCAATTCAATAATGATTTATCCATACAATAGTTTTGGGAATCAATTTCTATAAACTGTCGAGAGTTCCCAAAAACTGCAATTTCAGAGAGATTTTCTAAACAGACTTTTGAAATGACAACAATTTATACAATTGTGGTACAGTAGTAATATTCAGATGGACAATTCAATTCCAAGGAAGAGAATATTTTGCAGATATTTTCAGAATGAAATATGAAGTCAAAAATCAAGTTTGAAAAGAGTTAAAAGAATGTGATGTTTGATTCGGTTAAAATTTGATGGGTTGATAAGAGGACAAATGAAATTCCATATCGATTGAGATTTTTCCATTTCTTCTCCAAGTATTCTTGATGTGTCTAAAACTAGATAATTTTACATCAATAGGTCCTAAACCAAGTTATTTTTTGCTCCAAAGTCTTCAAATAAATCTTACCTTTCAAAACAAGACCAGATTTGAATAACGAATCTCCCACTTTACACATACATAACAACAGGACTTGTAAATCCAATAAAAACTTTTTTGACACATCGAAGAATTAAAGAGCTCTGGCTTCTGCTTGTTACTAGACAAATACTGTCTCTCTTGATGTTGCAGTGATATGTTATGACTTATGACTTCATCATTGCCTAAAAAATAAAGTCTCTTATTACTTATAGCATTAACCACAATTCTATTTTCAGACACATTCCGACAAGAAATGTCCGAAAACGGTCTTCTTGATTATAATGTCATTATTTGCATTATCAATAGACCGTTTTCGAAAAGAATGAGCCATCTAGTGGCGATCGTTTGAACTAGAACGGGATTTTATTACCCGAGTTCGAAAGTCCTATGCTGCCAATGCTATTTAGCATGTTTGATTTATACTACACCTATTGTGCGTTACAGTGAACGTATTACGTTATAATATGATAGTAGTTTCAACAATCATGTTTACTGAGAGATTTACACACTGTCAGAGTGAGTAAGATGAGAGATAATGCAAGTTTTATATCTTGGTGTTTTGCCTTCAACCCTGTGGATAAGCAGGCTGACTTTTTGAACAGTACTAAAACTCCCAGAATGCAATACCAGCGATCTCGGCTGCTAGGAGGCGTGACGCGCCTGCGCATTGAATTATGAGAATGGTCCATTTCAAATTTCGATGTGGGTCTGGCTTGTGATGTCACGAAGTAGCTAATCGTTATCAACGCTATTATTATTATAGTTATCACTATTTTTGGTAGTTGATTCAAATGTTTTATATCAAGCAGGACAATTTGGGAGTATGAGAATTATAGGCAGACTAAGATTCAAATCTCAAGATTGTTTAATTGCTGTCAGAATGATAGTATCATTTTCCTTAAACATCAAAATAGACAACAAATACTAAGTTTTAAATTACAAATAAAAAGTAAAAAATAGTTTTGGTAATGGCCATTGTCTAATATACACTGAGCAATATCATCACCTAAACCAATCAGCTGAGAAAGAGAAAAAATAGTGTCTCAGTAAAGATATTGGCAATGATTACATTCAATGTAGTGATAATCTCTAGCAAGAGATTTCTGTGCATAAAATATAGCAGGGTTCCCACTACGATTTTTCTGTGTTGTCCTTTACGATAAAACACACCGGTTTCCTGTTCTTTTCACCAGTACAAAATGCAGTGCTTTGGGTCTCAAATCCAGTGTCTTCTAACCGGAAGGCAGTGAACAGTAGTCAGTTTCATGTCCAAGAACAATAACGAATGAAAGAAGTTTGGTTTTATTGAATTTGAATCAACTTTGGCGTTACAATTTCGTCACAAAACGAAAGTTACCATTTGCCCCGGAGCGTTCTGGATTGGATTGGACAAACGGCAATGTCGTTCAGAAATTGTGATGTTGACAAGAAAAAAAATGTAGTGGGAATCCTGCTTGAGGCTACAGTACAATGACATCGTATATGTTGCCTATTGACAGTTCATGGAGACGAAACAAACTCCGACAATTTTGTAATCTAATAATTCATGTCTACAATCAAATGTACATTCATAGCATTTTAAAGAATAATGAAAAGGGTAACTGAAAATTGTTACCATAATCTTATATATAATAATAAAGTAAAACATACATAAATACAATATTCAAGTATACTCTCACACTTCTTGTTGCTTCAATATTCAATCAAGTTGATTAAAGTACAATATTTAAAACACTTTTGTTTGACTCATAATAATTGTAATTACATGAAAACAAAACTATTATTCTTTTTGTTTTTCAATAATGAATTTGATGATTGAAATGTTCAATTGGATATATTATTGATTTTTTACAGTAAACCAAATGCCATTCAGCGGCTGCCGATCAATATTATCAAGGTCACACAAGGTCAGCTCTTTGGAAGTGATTTCTACAGCCCTACATTATAAGTAGTCTTGTGCTGTTCAAAGAAGTAGAAAACCATTTTACAAAACAAAACACTCGATTTTACAATTTTTAAAAAGGTAAGAAATAATATTCCAGATATTCCAGTGTGGACTTGGGCCATATGAAATACGCATGTACATTTAGCATTTATAATAGATGTTAATTATCTTGGGATACTTTTATCCACAAAAGGTGAAGGCATGAACAACCTTAACCTTTACCTAATGAATCACTTGAAATAATGTGATAGGGATTGCTAGCTCCAAGAACTTTCATTGGTTAATATTTGAACTACAAGAGCTACCTACCATGGCGATATAATATAATAACAAATTTATGGTCTTTCAGACTTCAATAATTCATTCATCACATTTCAACTTCGTAGCCAATCTCATGAGCAGGCCTAGGTTTTATGGTAAGAGTCATGGAAATACACAGAGCCTAGATATGTTTTCTTGATAGGTGGCTCTACTATTAGATAGTAACCAATCAAAGTTCTAGTTTCCTGGAGCTAGCTAGCAGTAGCACAAAAGTAATTGGCCAAGTCATTAGGTCCTGCACGCCACTGGTGGCAGTTTGGGGGACGATTAGTCGGAACCTTTTCATTTCGTGGACTCAAGTAAAGCCAGTGAAGAGACGGTTACCTCATGAGTTCTACATGAGTTACATGAGAAACATGGTTTCTATCTTTTCTTTTCATAGTATTTAAAATTTGAAATGTAGCACTTTGGTGTATCTATTATTTTGAAACATCGTGTTTTGTAGCGTAACAACATTCTGCAGTGTTACAACAGTACAGTACTCTTAAAACCATTATATAACATACAATAGGCATACCAGTGGAACACTCAAATTGATAGTTTTAGTAAAATGGTGTCCACTGCCAGGTTAAACCTACAAACTGCATTGCATAGTTGCCTGCATTTGCAGATGAACTGGTTTTAGAAATAACTTAACTGACTCCACCTGTTTACTTTCAATTTATATATTCTGCAAAAAATGGAAACTATAATGGTTTTGTTCCAAATATAGCATCTATATCGCCAGTATGTTGAAACATAGTGGATTCAGATGTTTGTAGCACTTTGTCGCCTTTTCAAAAACATGATCAAACAACATTAAATGTATAGAAACATGGAGAATTGTTAGAAAAATATGCTTCAAAGCACTTTGAGATTTTGTTGCTTTTATAGCAATTGCTATACATTGCAACCTCCATGCATCGTTCCCGCATCCATCGGTTTCCTGCTTCTACCATACATTTTGTCGAACCCCACTCCCATATAAATGTTGAATTTTCCTGTGTGGATCGTTTTCCTGCATGGATGGTTTTATTACAGTCTTCCAGTAACAAAGATTATTATTATTATTATCAAGTATTTAGGGGTGGTAATAGATAACCAGTTTAAATGGGACAAGCACATTCAAATAACATGTAACAGGTTGCAATCTGGAATGTATAGCCTTAGTATATTGAAGCCGTATGTTGATTTTGATACTTTGAAAATAGTTTATTACTCTCTTATTGAATCCATAATTAGGTACGTACGGCATTTTGTCTTGGGGTTTCACCACAAATAATTTTTCAGACAACATTGAAAACATTCAGAAACGAATATTCAAAATTATAGCTTCAAAAAACAAAAACAATGCTCCATTGAATTTGTTCACTGTGAGGCAATTGCATCTGTTAATCTTCATCATAAATAATTATTTTTCTAGTGAACACAAAAATAAAGCTGAACATGGCCACATAACTAGATTTAAGAAATTTGTACCACCAATTTATATTAATTTGTATGGGAAACAGGAAAAACAATATCTAATACTGACCCTGTTTAACAAACTTCCACCTGATTTATTAAATTTACAAAAACTATCCGGTGTAAAAATTGAGATAAAAACATGGATTTGGCAAAGTTACATCTTATAGTAAATTACCATCTTAAAATTTCAAAAATCAAATGCTAATATCATAGCAATATCTTTTATGACAAGATTAATATGTTTTATTTATTATTAAAAGAGAAGTGAAGAAGTTTTTTTATTTGTTTAAATTGTAATATTAAGGCCCCGTATTACCAAGTCCAGTTAGTATTTATCTGAGAGTTGGTGAAAACAAATACCACAGGTAACCATGGTGATAACAAGTTTGAACTGTCAGATAAAGGCTAACTAGACTTGGTAATACCCGGCCTAAGGCCCGGTATTACCAAATCCAGTTAGCCTTTATCTGACAGTTCAAATTTGTTATCACCATGGTTACCTATGCTATTTGTTTTCATCAACTCTCAGATAAATACTAACTGGCCTTGGTAATACTGGGCCTAAGTCAACTAGCTGCTATCCAAACATTTCTTGTGATGTGTATTTATGTATGACAACTTAATTAGTAGACCCACAGACAAGTCTGTTTTGACTTTGTGGATCTACAATATCTGTAAACAACTTATATTTTGTGAAATAAAAAATCTTCTCAAAAAAAAAAAAATTATCATCATTTCCCTGGTCCCTTGAAAACCGATGGATAGAGGTTTCACTGTATTTACATGTCTCTACTCTCAAGTCACCTAAAATTGTGTTTATACTCATTGATCTCAATCGATTCCAATCATCATGATATGTGAAGGTTACGAGGTAACCCTTTCGTCTCTGGCTCTTGAGCTAGTAAATTCTTCGATGGAACTAGAATACTTGAAAATAATCACATGCGGCTCCTCGTTGGTCAGTGGTGCTCAAACATACTTCGAGCTTTCAAATGGGCGTCAAATAAAAAGATGGGAATTGAGAAAATCATGGTTTTTGAAGAGAACATTCAAGAAAACGTGTTTTTCATGGAATATTTCTCAGTTTCAAGTTGATTTCGATGTAATGAGCAAACTTAGGTGTATTTTGCGTATTTGTGCAAGCTGGAAATTATATTATTCAATTGAGAATTTATCGAAACGTGCTTCTATTGTTGTTTCATCATCATATACAACATTTTGCAATTTTGCGGCTTGCGAAAAACGAACACCTCTAGTAATGACAGCTGTTACTTTTAAGCTTGTGATATTGGCATTACAACAGGAATGTCACGCGAACAGAGGGCGCAAACACTCGGAACATTTGGAATCAGTCGGATGTTACGTCTTGCATGTGATTGGTTGTCATTATCAGGTGGCGGCTTCTGATTGGCTCTTATTTGGCTAATGGCCAGCTGGTTTTGGCTGGCAGTTCAGGTGTCATGATTGGCTCATACTGTAGCATCTTGCTTCTGATTGGCTCGCTATAAGAAGCCCATGTCGAGAGCGTTGTAAAGTGCTGCGGAATCACTGTGACTTGTTATCCGCCAGAACGGGAAGTTCAGCTAAAACGAGGGAAAACGTCCGTTAACTCCAAAAATTACACATAAATTTTATCAACACGTTTATGAATTAAATGAGTGAATTTCTTTCCATCTTCAAAATTCAATTTCAGTTATTATTTACTTTACAATCATCTTCAATTATCAATTCTCTAGCCTCATTGGGGTATATAATGACATTGGGTCAAGTTTTCGATGCCTATAAAAAAAAATGAGGAATTGCAAATGTGGTGGAAGACCCAAGTTGAATAGCACAACATGGACTAAAATATTAATAATTTATATATTCAAACCTATATTGGTCTCTGACTCCAAAGTGCACAGGATAACAATTTAAAACAATGAAAACAAGTACATTTGATTTAATATTGAATACCTTCCTACTTCTGTTCATGTCAATCTTTCTCATTATAGAATCAGTCTCAATTTGAATTAGTCTTGGAAAACACTCGGTGTAATGCGTTGTCAAGCTACACGGTCGTTATGAAACAAAGACTACTTCAAATAAATTTTATTTTGTCAATTTGTTTAAACAAAGGCAATGAGAAATAACACACACCACAATCCTTGGTCTTGGAACTAATGTACGTTCAAAGATAGGATACCTACTCTAAACTTCAATACAAATGTGTACAATATTTTCACTTCATCGCAACCACCGTCTGACCTGTGAATCACAAAAACGGGAAGCAAAAACAGACAAAATGCCTAAAGAGCACCATAATTGAGACCCTTGGCTCGAAAATATAAACAAAATACATTTCATTTTACATCATAGCTTTGGTAACTGGATGAAAAGTAATGATAGAGAAACCATAGACGACAATGCTATAGCCTAACTCACTTGTTTAGCAGCCGTTTCCTCATCTTGCCCGTCACCCACAACAACGTAGGTGCACTTGCGTCCGAACCTCGACACGATGCGCTCGAAACAGCTCTCTTTGCCTGCAACAACGACAACAATAACGTGACATCATGGTTTTCAATGAGACATCTAACCTCAATTAACAAGTAAGAGCAGGCAGGCATTCGAGATGAACTCTGTCGTTTGCGTAGACAATCAGCAACGAATTCAGGACCCTTACCTAACAAATGTCGTGCTAGTGCCAGCTAGCTCCAAGAGGTCAAGACATTGATTGGTCAATATCTCCCAGGAGAGCTACCTGCCATGGCAACATGTCTGGTCTCTGTGTATTTCCATTGTTGTTAGCACAAAATCTTAGAGCTGCTCTCAAGGTGAGCTACGAAATGTGATGAATTATTCAGTCCAAGAGACCGTGAATTTGTTTTCATGATATATTGTCATTGTTGGTAGCTTTTTTAGTAAACATTAACCAATGGGCGTCCTAGTCTCTTGGAGCTAGCTAGCACTAGCACGAAATTTATTAGGTAAGGGTCCAGTACTCTATGTATGTATTCATATATGTAGTGTTCAGTAAACTCCGTAATGCCATACCTAGCTCTTTCCTAGCTCTTTTCTTTGGTAGCTCTAACAAAATTCAACAGAAATCAAATTGATATTTTAAAACAACTGAGATCGTGAGAATCGACAGCATCAGCAGATGCTTGCAATCTCTTAATAAACTAACTCTGAGAATCATTGTGGGGGATGCCCTATCGACATTGTTGGGGAGGTTTGCTTATAAAAGGAACTTTCAAAAACTTCAGTTCATGTCAAATAAATTGATCTTTTAAAAAGTTCAAAGTTTGTTTTTTGGTTTTGCTGTAAAAGTTCAAGTTCAAATAAAAAAACACGAGTTTGTTCAAAAATTCACCTTAAAAATTATATGGAAAAAAGGGTTCAAAAATAATATATGGCTCGCCTGGTGACAAGTGATGTGATGAAATCCCGATTAGGGAATATTATACATTCGGGATAGACCGTAAAATAGTCGATCCCATTCCGAATTTGTACGGGGATGTACGGATAGGGCTATCGTGTCAAATAGGATTGTGAGTGATCTGAAATTATGAACTTTTGAATGAACGTTTTATTCCGTTAAAGATCGCCGAAAAATCGAATGTGAAGAAAGTCAAGATCGTCGACTGTAAATGTAACGCATTCATTGAGAAGTTCAGAAAATACGAACGCGTTCATTTTAAAAGTTCATTACCCAACACTGCCTATCGATAATATTACACGGGTGGTAAGATCGTCCATGTAGTGCCAAGTTTGAACGATCGTACCTTGTCATCGTCAGCCTTTATTGGGGAACAATTACGTTGTATCAAGTTTTCAATGTTGAGAAAAATTATCGATTATAGAAACACAATCTTTTACGTACAATATTCACTGAGCTAGTTGAATATAATCATGTTGAAAGGTGTATTGACATTTTTCATTCATTAATAATCATCTTTGGAGAAAGAATAAACTTTGTAGACCTACGCCCCAGTTATAGCCTATTTATAGTATCCACTCCGTTACGCTCTAGGTTTAGATATAATATGTAGTCGTCGTTGAACTCAAATACCGAAAACTTTCTCAAATATTGACGTAATCGATATATAAGCATTTACGGGCATTTTATGCACTCTTGAATCTCCAGGCGCTACTTGGTGTAGGAGAGTTTTATGATCTAGTTACATTAAATTTAAAACTAATTGTTGATTAGGATGCCCATTGGCCGTTTCTTGCCATGTCAATGCCATGGGAAAGGAGTTAATTATTGTGTGCCTTCAAGACTAATTGCAAAACTGATGTGAAGAGAAGGGAAGGGGGTTGCTGATTGGGGATTCATGGCCCGCAGATAAAATGTTGAAAACTCAATCTATGAATTATCACTGTGTTTTGTTTACTCTTAACACCAATGCTGGTTATGTCTGGATATATATCACAGAAACGGTTTTTACTTATAATGTGTTTTGGACTTTCGGAAACTGAAAGACTTCTACCTATCTGCGGCGGGAAAATTATGGTTACAGCCAGCGCAGTTCTGGTGTTGAAGCTAATTGGTTTTAAATAATTAAGATGGGGTGGTTAGATCGCCCTTGTGGTGCCCCATCCAAACGACCCTACCTTTCATACTTAGCCTTAATTGGGGAACAATGATTTTCTATGAATTGAATCTGTGGTCTAGCGGAACACTCACCGATCTTGGTAGCCGAGTAGATATTCTCGATGGGGAATATGCCGCCGAGGCCGAACAACAGCACTTTTGCGAGCGCCGGTACCAGCTGCGTGGTCGTCACAAGCACGTTGACGCAGTTCGAGCGAGAGTTGATGAGAGTGAGGCATTTGATGGCTAGGGTGAGCCAGTTGTCGGTGGTCGACTCGATCTCCGAGCGCAGCTGTAGCCATTGGTCGCGTTTCGTTGGTCCCAACAAACCTACGACATTCACGAATATTCAATTTTTATTGTACCTCTTGACTTTGATAAATTCTCGAGAGGCTCAAAGGATATCACAAACCTGAAACTGGAATTTAATGAGTGGTCGCAATATTCATTTCCCCAATTTCAGAGAAAAATAGATATCATCACAATTTCAGAGAATATATTCAATTTTGGTTGTCCTCGAGTCATGACGTAAAGGCATTACTGATTCTTCATAGAAACATGGAGAGAATCAAATGATGTCTACATTAAAATAACATCACAAATACAAATATCATCGTTATATTTGAATCCCTCCGAATCTGCCACACAATTGTCTACGAGCAGACCATTCATCATACATAACATCTCAAATACGCGGTAAGATTTTGGTTTGCAACAAAAATAATTGAACTCGAGTAGTTTTTTATGGTATTGTTTTTTCATGTTCTCATGAGCCATAGTTACAGTTATTTAATAATCTGTACGGAACAAATTATTATTCATTTCATACGATTTTGAATTTTCAGAATTCCAGGTTGTATCATTAAATTTTTCTCCCCCCACTCTCATATAATCAATGGTGAATTTTCATGGATGGTTTTACTTTCTTGGTTACTTGAACACGATAGATGGAGGTTTTAATGTACATCATTGTATTTCAATTGAAGAATTTCACGAACAAGGCTAACGATTGCACCTCGCATGAAGCCAAGTATCTTGATCGTCACCCTTCGCAGTATTGACCAAAGTGTAACTACAGTGTAACTGTACTGCGTAGTGTAACTTTACAAAAAATGTACAAAACATGCAAGCGTCTCACTGTGCAACACACTTCCAGACAACATCAAGTCTATAGATAACATAACTAAATTTAAAACAACAATTATTAAAGAAATTTTACTGGCAAATGCCTTTTATTCCACAGACGGATGTATGCAGTTCTTTGCCACATATAAAGGATCTTTGTGATTAACTGTTATATTTAATTTTTATTCTGTGGATACAAATCTGTATCATTATGTAAACTGACAATGTTTTCAATCATTATTATGTAGTCTAACTGACAATGTTTACTTAAACTACCAATTACATTCTCATTATAACGAAAGGAGAGAGAAAAGTATTTCAATGTCAAAATTATTTGATTTTATGGAATCAAGAATTATTATTATTACTAAATGTGGTTCTCACCTCCCACGCTGTTCCTGTAGTTATTGTACATGTCCTTGATCTTGCGATACCTGAACGCAAGCTTCCTCATCCAGTCGACGCCCCCTCGCACCCCCGTCGCCAGGCAGAGGTTTCCGTTGGTCGCCGCCGCGTGGAAACCGTCAGACGAGAAGTTATACGCGGCGAGGTCCTGGCCGTTGTCGTCGGATGACACGTCGTCCACGTGGACTTGGTCGCAATCCTGACGAAGAGAGACGTGAACATTGTTTATAAGAATTGACGACTCGAAATAGGCGTGGCTTTACCAGTCCACCAGTTGGATCTATATCATTTGTATGAATAATCAAAATATTCAACATCAAACATATGGGTCAAAATTCTGTAGGGCCCAAATTATAGTTTGAAATTACACAGCAAAATTTGATTCATCAGAGTATGAAGTAACAATTGTTTACTGTATAGCAAAATCTATCAGGGAAATAAAATGTTGAAGATCCATGCAGGAAATCTTGCCCAAATCCCACCCTTTATGGGATATTAATATTACATATTTAAACAAGTTACAGAGGTTACAGAATAGGGCACTGAGAGTGGGACTGCAATGTCATGAACCAACTCATATAAGAGGGCTGATAGATGCATTTCAGTGGATGACAGTACAACAAAGAGTAGCAATGTGTGTGCTATTATTTGTGTTCAAAATTACTAAGGGCAAGGTACCAAATTAGCTATGTGAAAAAATTTGATATGCAAGTGAAATCCTTAATTACAATACCAGAAAATACAAATAAATTGTATTTACAAGGTAAAAATAAAAGCAGTGGCCACAAGACACTTTTCTATAGTGGAATAAGATTATACAATAGACTTGAAGATAAAATAAGAAATCTATTTTTATTTTATTTTATTGAATCCAAAGATTTGTACATTGCACACATATAGGAAGTATAAAAACTAACAACTAGATATAAAAATGAGTAGATAGAAGAATAGATTAAAATGGACAGAATTATATATATATATAATGGTACAATGATCTAAGAAATCTAAGAAATGCTTTTAGAAGAGAAGTTTTGAAATTTGTGAAATGCAAGTTTCCTATGTACAACTTGATCACTTACCTACTTTATATAATAGTATTTTCTAAAATATTAAAGATGATATTTTTTAGTTACTGTAAGACCTTCTTGGTGAAAAATGAAATAGTGTAATATGAATGTGAAATATGTAATAGTGAAATACTGAATGAATGAAATATTATTATTATTGTTATATGAAAGTGGGACAAAATAAATGATAGAAGCGGGAGAACAATGGATCCGGGAACGATCTGTCGAGGTTTCACTGCACATTTCATAGTTGCAATGTATAAACTAGGAAAACGCGGGATGCGCGTTGTGAGATGAGCTTAGAAGTATGGCAATCTAGAATGAAAAATAACTTGTCAGCTCAATTTACATCTACAAACCTTGACTTACTTCAAACGTTCAAAAACCTCACCTGCAACTTGTTGATATTTATAGTAACCTGCAACCTGTCGCATAAACACTTTGCAAAACCAATTGATCCAAATATTCAATAAAATGTACACGTTTATTGCGTTTTCTTCATTATTTCTCATTCGATTGTTGTAAAAATCTCTGAAAAGGTGTGTAATAGTATTTTTCATATTCTGTGAGAATTTGAGAGCTTTTGAAAAATTCTTGTTTTTCAAGTATTTTTCCTCCGGGTTATTCTTATGAGGATTTTCCAAACTTTCCGATTATTTTCCGGAAAAACCTTCTGACCGATTCCTCTGAATAACAATCCCAACCTATTCTGGTATAACACCAACGTTCAGAAAAAGTTTCAAGTTGATTGATTCATTTCTCTGACCTGTATGCCGCGTACATAATTACAAAAAAAAAAAAAAAAAAAAAAACAAACATAAAAACGAAGCCCATTTTTTTTCAGGGTGTGAAATGGAAAGCTTCGCTACGCTCATCTAATAACCTAGCCTACCTCAAGGTCGTTAAAGAAGAAGTGTGAGTCGGCCAGGTTGAAGACCATCGCCTCCATTCGGAAGCCGAGCTCCACCACGTTATGCGCGTCCTAGGACAGAACAACATGAAACAACGTTATTTTAATAACCGTTAGTTAATACAAAGATGCATTGAGGGTTGCGTTAGTTTGCCGATTGGAGATGGTGACTTCACCAATTGGAAAACACGTTTCATTTCCTGAGTACTTTTCTAAGAACCATTGATCACTGCTCTATATAGTGTTGCTTTATAGAAATGGCTGATAGGCTGACACAGATGATAACAGCTGTTATCAGAAGAGCCGACGTGAACGTGAAGTTTCTTTCATCACAACTCTTCTACGCACAATTGATGGTTCTTAAAATGTGGATCGTGAATTGGAATATATTTTCAACATGGGAGGGATAGGAAGTGAGGACACCATCTCCAACCGGCAAACCAACGCAACCCTCAGTGCATCTTGGTCAATAGTTAGGTGTTCAAACTGAACGCCATAATCAGTAATTAATAGTTATTATTAACATATACCAATTTAGGCTTGTCACTCATTTTCATTTTCCTCATTGTATAATGATAAAATTTACATCTGCTGTTGATGGAAAGTAGTGAACATTGCCTGAGAGACTTGGCTATAAGTGGAAGATATCAACATGCGTGTTTTGTTTACTCTTGATATCAATGCTGGTAATGTCCGGGAATATCACAAAAACAGTTTTTAATTATAATAATGTGTTCCGGACTTTTGGAAACTGAAAGACTTTTAACTGCGGCCAAAAATTATAGTCACAGACAGTGCAGTCCAGGTAGTCAAGTTCATTTGTTTAAAATAATTAAAATGGGGTGATAAGATGGCCCTTGTGGTGCCCCGTGCATAAATGTGACGCAATTTACTGAGAAAAAATGTACGTCATGCCCGCATGCCTACAGATCAAACTCAAGGTCACAATACCACGAACCAATGAAAAGGCAGCGTTCTCACCTTGGCGAATCGCGTGGCAAACGTCCCCGACAGCAACGAGTGGAAAATGATGATGGTCTCGTCCAAGTCCCAGATAAACACTCTCTCGAGATTCGTCTCGGGACTGGCGGTGGTTGGTTCGATGTTCGTGTTGGTGCGCCTTCCTCGGCCTCGGTTCGAACGGGGGATTGCCTCGGTGCTGCCTTCTCTGTGGCGCCGCGCGGTACCGTTCGGCTCTGTCTTGACCGGGGACGACGGCCCCGTGTCCAGGACGAAACCACCCGGACTTTCTGGAACAACAGGAACTGTTCACTAGGAATATTAGGGGTAGTTCAGTAATATAAAAAGAATGACAAATTGGTTGACTATCTAGTGAATTGAGAATAGCAGTATATTGTTTCAAGACTTGTCAGGTCTTGGTTCATAATTATTATTGAAAATACTGGGGTTGACTAAATTGATGAAATTATCTAATGGAATTCAGAAACTATCACAGCATCACATTCACATCATAGTCTGTTATTATTCAGTATGTATAAATGTCTTTTTCAGAGAAAGTAGCTAGCGGTTGCTGTATAGTATTTCACAAAAATACGCACAATTTTGAAGATATGGAGCTGTATTGTATAAAATGCTGTTTCTAAAAAATGAGTTGAATTATAAAAATTAACAAGAAAAATAAAAGGTCAGGTTAATTGAAATAATCGAACATCGAATGGATTTATTATCCAAAGTTGGAAACCCTGATATCGAGTATCGATCGAAAATATTGAAATCGAACGACAACCGTAACATATTTTGATACGCTGATGCACCAATAGTATGCAATGAAACCTCTATCCATTGTTTCTCAAGCGACCACGATGCAGGAAAACATATACAGGATGGATCCATAAAGGAAAACTTTCCATTTGGGAAAATTTACCACTGGTTATCTGGGTACGGTGAAGCAAAATGAATTATATAGGGAGGAAAACAACGGATGTAGGAATAACATACAGAGGTTTCACTGTAAATGTAGAATCAAACCGATGAACGTGCGAGGGACTCCCGTCTGAGATAGACTTGTAGGGGAATCCTGCAAGGGACTCATCATTATCTAGTGCCAGTATATAAAGAGAAAGAAGGCAATCTATGAGTTCAGTTGCCAGTTGCCAGTCAACATGTTATCATCATAGTATTTCATTGGAACATTCAGACGTCTCTATGGACATACATGCAGTGGTTAATTTGTACCGGAACGCACCGGAACGGCATTCCGGCTCCTTTTTTGGAACCCGAACTCGCGTTCCGATTTCAAAATGATAAAAAAACAATGATATGCCAGATTTCTATTCCTTTATCAATACTTTCAAAATGCAATATAATTTTTACAAATTAATAAATATTTTCTCACTCTGAGAATGTTTTTTTTCTTTTCTATGAAAAATAGTACGGAATAGCTCGCGGTATTCGACAGTATGGGAGGGAAGATGGATTGCGATCTATCGAAGATAAAAATAATTTTGAATATATTTTCTTGGAAACAATTCGAGGCCAAAAATATTTTTCAATTTATCGTATCTTTTCAATTGGATTGTATTTTTTTTCAATTTTTTTTTTTAGGTTGTGGTGGTGGTGGTGCGGAGATAGAAGGGATGGTTTACTTTGAGGTGCGTTCCGGTTCCTCTTCATTTACAAATTAAGCCCTGCATACATGTATTTTATTGATCAGTGTAATTAAATATTTGGTTATATTAATTAGTAATTAGTATAAGTGACAACCTAACCTCGCACTCTATTAACCACTTCACAGCTGGGTCACAGAGTCACTATCCTACCTCCCAGGCTGGGTTTTTTCCTGGTTATATCGCACAGATACTTTTGTTCAGATAGCCTTTCACAACACTTATAGCAGAAACAAATAGTTTTATTGCGATGATATATTGTTGTACTTGATATGTGAAGCAAGAAATTTGCTGATATCACTTTTGTTTAGCATTCAGAGGCTTGTCAATTTGACACATTTGGCCTGAAGCAATGTTTTGTAACACCGTAATAGCTGACCGTATTTCATCATTTTCTCATACATAGCGTATTCTATCGGTCGAAAAAAATTTAGTCAATCCATCAATTTTAGTCAATCCATTTTCTCAATCCATCTCCCAGATGTCAGTACTAGTCCCATTTCAATACGACGTCATTTAGTCAAGATATGAAATTAAACATTTTGGAAAATGTGAGGACGCGATCGTGGTGGACGCGTATTTACGCCAGCGGCCGTCAAGTATTTAAGGAATCCCACAAATGGAATGACTAAATCTCCAGCCCTAGTTTCAAGGCGGCAGCGTTACGTTACCTGGTAATGTAGGAGTGTGTGAAGCTAGCTGGTACGAGACGCTGCCAGAGCTGCTCGTGCTGCCACCTGACACGTACGGCGAGTAGCTCTGGGCGTAGTAGCTGGCGGCATATTGCGACGCAGCCACCGCTGCTGCCTGGTGGCCCGCATAGGAAGTACTGTAGCCAGCGTAGTCTAGGCTCTGAAACGGTGTTACATTAAAAAACTTGAAACTTGAGACTTGAAATATTCGAAAGAGTCGAAATTCGAACCCGAGGTTTAAAATAAAATTGGAAAAATGACTAGAGGTCAGTAAATATAGAAATTCTCCAACTAGCAATGGCCAATCATTTTTTTTAGAAATATCAAGTTTTTGAACAAATGTCATTGTTAGTGGCTACATTTTCAAATATAGACATTCTAACTTCATTTCAATATTATGATCTTCAAACTAGATAGATAGATAGATAGATTGTTTATTGTCTTTTTTTACATTCCTTTACATACAGCTAATTAGAAACTAACTACATAGGACATTAAAGACAGTCAGATAAAAAGTATGATATTAATAAATACCAAGTAACTAATAAGTTGATGAAATTGCAAAAAAATATACATGTAGGCCTACAGATAAATACCAAATAGACATCATGATGATATCAGAGATATACTCATCGACTAACCAAATCAAATCAATCAATTAAAAATTATAATATTGGTAATAAGTAACTAATAACTTGTTGAAAACTGAAAAATATTATACATGTAGATAAATACTAAATAGACATTATAAAATAATTATACTGATCAGATGATACTGCTACTAATTAGACTGATATCAGAGATAAACTAATCAATTAACATGGGCTATATAATTTGTTACATACACTCCTCTTCTAGTAACTTGCAAAACAGGTCAGGGAAGATTTGAAAAACTAAGAAAAAAAAAAAAAAAAAAAAAAACATTAATTAAAATAATTAACAGTAATAAGAAAATCTTTGTACATAGCCTAAGCATGTTAGAATATGATATCAAAATAGTCCTCAACTTTATAGATTACTTCATTGACTAGTCGTGTTTTAATTGTTTTTCTGAAAGATGCTTCATTTGTGATACCAGTAATGCTAAGCGGTAATTTATTGAACAGTTTAGGCCCAAAGTAGTGCGGACCTTTTTCATAAAGAGCCAGGTTATGCGTTGGTGTTACAAAATTGTTTGCACTGCGTGTAGTGTGATCATGAACGGATGACTGAATACAAAAGTTAGATCTGAATTTGTAGATATACATGAGTGTCTCGAGTATAAACGCTCCTGGTATGGTTATGATTTTTTCCTTACAAAATAGATTTTTACAACTCTTCAGTCTTCGTTTTCTCAATAAAATTCGTAGCACTTGTTTTTGGAGTTTGAACACTCTTTCAAGAGCTGATTTTGAGTGACCCCAGGCTGATATCCCATATGTTGCCACTGAATGAAAATAGGCATGGTAGACGGTCTTCAGGATTTCCTTGCTTAGGAGGTCCCGTAGCTTGACAATAGCAAAGCAGGCTGTACGAAGTTTCTTTACCAGATGTTGTTCTTGAGCATCCCACTTGAGGTATTCATCTAATATAATTCCTAAGAATTTACCGTTTGGTGACGGTAGTATCGTGGTGTCTTCACTCTCTACAGTAAAACTAGCACTTGGCTTATACTTATTTTTAAAGTGAATAAGATTGGTCTTTTCCACGTTCAAAACAAGTCTGTTAGATGTAAAATAATTATTGAAGCACCTTATCACTTCTTCTCCTTTGGCTTTTAGTCTTGGAAGGGATGTGTCACTGATAAGTGCATTTGTATCGTCGGCAAATACAACTTTAGAGGTGCCTGCCGAGTGCAATACTAAATCGTCTATATACACTATGAACAATAAGGGACCTAAAATGGATCCCTGCGGTACTCCACTTGAGAGATTTGCGGCATTTGACAGAGTTCTTTCATGTGTTTCTGTTGCTATTTCCACCACTTGCGAGCGAGCTGTTAAGTAGGACCTGATCAAATTGTTACCCACTCCTCTAACTCCGTACGCATGTAACTTGCTGAGCATTATCCTGTGATTTACACAATCAAAGGCTTTTGATAAGTCACAAGATATGCCGGCCACCACTTTTCCTTTGTCCAACTCAAGAAGTATTCGTTCGAGTAGAACATTTATTGCTTGTGTTGTCGATCTCTTCTTTTGGTATCCAAACTGGTCTGCGGAGAGTAACTTGTATTTAAGTAAGAAATTATACAGTCTATTGAAAATAACACGCTCCAGAATTTTGGAAAACACGGGTAAAATGGATATTGGCCGATAATTACATGGATCTGTTGCCGATCCCTTTTTTAGTAATGGAATTACCTTGGCTTTTTTGAAAGCTGATGGAAAGAAACCACTTTCAATAGATGAGTTACATATTTTAGTTAGTGGCATTGAAATAAACTTGAATGTATTTTTCAACACAAAGGGAGTTAACCCATAAATGTCCTGAGTATGTTTGGGTTTCAAATTTGTTATTATAGCAGAGATTTCATCTTCTGTTACCGGGTGCATAAAAATTGTTTTACATGTGACAGCTTTGATTTCATTTTTGTTTGCATCTGGAAGGTTCGCTGTAATTTGGGATGCAATGGTTACAAAGTAATTATTAAGTCCGTTTGCAATTTCCTCTGGAATTCTTGAGTTACCTCCATTTATCGTTAAGCAGTCTATAACCGTGGATTTAGTGCTCTGGCCCGCCTCAGATTTTATTATGTTCCACGACGTTTTTGCCTTGTTCTTAGATTTACTTATTTTAGAGTCTAGTGCTCTCTTCTTTGCATTTTTGACTTGTCTTCTGTATTCTCTCTTGTTATCTTTCAAGAGTTGCCATTTCCGTGGATCTTTACTACTTTTTGCTTGTTTGTAAATCATGTCAAGGTCTTCTTTCATTTTTAGAATGTCTTTCGTTATCCACTTATCATGTCTTCTTGTATCACTACATGTTATTAAGGGAAAACATTCCTTAAAATTCTGTGAATAGATTGTGATGAAGTGTTCTGTCATTTCCTCTACATCGTCCATTAATTGGAGATGATTCCAATTTGCCTCAGCCAGTTTCTGGTTCATCAGCTGTATGTTGGCAGCACTAAATATTCTTTTCTTCTGCTTGGATGCCTTTGATTTTTGTCTACCAGTCTTCGTTGACCCAGTCAACTGAATCAACTGAGCCATATGGTCCGAGAGGTTAAGGTTAAGCACTTCCGAGGAAAAGCTTATTTCTGGCACATTTGTGCATATGTTGTCAATACACGTTGCTGACTTTCCCGTTATTCTGGTTGGTTTGTCTATGGTGAGTGATATACCGAATGATTTTAGTATATCTCCTATCTCTCTAGCCTCTTTGTTGTCAGACAAAAAATTGACATTAAAGTCACCACTTATCACTACTTGTTTTTTCACATTTGCAGCAAAAAGTTTCATTAATACCTTATTTAGGTTCCTCATAAATGTTTGAAAATTACCAGTTGGTGATCTATACAATGAAATGATTACTAGTGCATTGATTAGTCCCTGTTGAGGTACCAACAGCTCAATGCATGATACTTCAAAATGTTTTTCCAAGTTATGGACCATCAGGTCATGTCTGCATTTGAAGTGGGACGCTGATAGATCTTCTTTAACAAAAATCCCTACTCCACCATGCAAAAATTTAGTCCTTGAATAAAAAGATGCCTTTTTAAATCCAGCTATGTTATGAAGTGTATGTTCATCTTCTGTGAGCCAGTGTTCGCTGACGCATATCACATCCACATTCAAGTTATTTATTGCAAGTTCAACTTCTAACACTTTTCCACCTCTCAACGATTGAATGTTCTGGTGCAATATTCTAAGGCCTATGGGCGTGACTGAGTCCGTGCTGTATTTTAGCTGTCCATCGTCAGTTTGGCTCTTGGTTGAAAAAATTTCTTGATGGCTGTTCCCTCAGGCCAGAATTGTGGATGATTCAAAGTTTCTTGCAGCGAACTGCCCGCACTGACCTTGAATGAGCTGTAGGCCCCACGAGCTTGTAGCTTCTCACAAGAGACTGTTTCCGGTTTTGCCACATTACTTTTGATGAAGGTTAATACGTCCTCTGTTGTCACGTCTTCGTGTAGTCTCCAGACATGTAGATGAATCTTGGACTCGGCCACCAAGAGGTTGCCCTCTTTTTCCACAGCCGTACCCAAAATGAATGACTTCTTCGTTCTTGTTCTCTTGTGCGTAACTTCTTGGAAGTCGTTGTTCGTGTCTTGTCTGCTCATTTTGCTGTCTGCGGTAGTGTGTGGCTGACGATTCACTACTGCACTTGAATACGTTTTTTGAATTCGGATTTTTTTGAATTCCGTGTCATTTACATTTAGGCCTTCTTTAGTTGTGATGTATTATCAATTGAATACCAATTTCAATTGATAAAATTAGAATCAGTGTGTGTGTGTACGAGTACCTATGACATGTCCACATATGTAACTGTGTGTACCGTTAGCTTACAATCTTTTTCAAGTAGGCGTACATTCTTCTGCATTTTCATTTATTTCAGATTTACTTTTATATTCTTCAATTCCTTGATTTCTTTGAATGAATAATGGTAAAGTATCAAATCAAATAAAAATCGAATTCAACAGTTTTCAATCCTTTTAATTTTGTTTCTTGATTCTATTTCATTATTATTCACTGTTATTTATTATTATTCACTATTATTATTTCTACTATCATCTTGAAAATAGAGATGAAAAAAAATTCAAGCCCATGTATATAAATACTAATGAGTAAACTGGTGCTAACCTGCTGAACCTGCTGCGTGGAAGGAAACGCCTGAGAGGCGCCCGGGAAGGGAGCGCTGCCACCGGCCGCGGAACAGTTGTACCCGGCGCTGTACGCCGCGTAGCTCTGCGTGGCGCCCTGGCCGTGATGCGCCGGGGTGGCGCTGGTGGCGCTGAAAGCCGCGCTCGCGTAAGGGTTCACGTAGCTCTGAGAAGCGCCCAGCTTGCACGGCTGACTGAGGCCTCGGGAATCTGGAACACGAATTTGAAATGAAGGTCGAGGAAAATGCAGCAAACGTAGGTAAGTTTCGTTCCTGAATGGGATAATTAAAGAATCAAACGGATGTAATGAACTGCAACTGCTTCCTAAATCAGCCAAACTTTAATCAACATTTTTCAAATTTGATCAATCAATTAAAAATCACATCAAATTCAACAGTTGTCAATCCATTTAATTTTATTTCTCGATTCTATTTGATTATTATTTACTATTGTTTACTATTATTATTATTATTACTATTATCTACTTCTATTATTTTTATTATTATCATCATCTTCTTATATAATGTATAGCCCTAGCTTATTTGACAAAATAAATATTATTACCATGTACCAATCTACGGTGATTGAAGATTACAATACAATACAATACAGTACAGTTCGAAACAATTTACTGAGGGATGAGTTTAAAATATAAGGTTTCAGTGTCATAAATATTAGAGTTAAATAACATCTAGCTAGACTGCAGTATTACATCGCACCTATTATATTTTTTCTTTAAGCTCAGTTGTGATCGACTATTATCATCTTCTAAATCTGTAGGCTTACTGATAGAATTTACATAAATCAATATATTATCAAGAATAATAAATATGCATATGCCTGGATGGCTTATCTATGAAACAAACAAAAAATGTGAATATGAGCGGGTACATAGCGATGTTACTCGCTGCCACCATGACATGGTGACCCAAGAGGCAGTGACTCACTTGCAGCTGTGTAGCCCTGGTGGAGAGCACCATAAGCTGAGGAATTGTAGAAACCACTGCCCTGCATGTACGCTGCAGACGACTGGCTGTTGTACGCTTGTTGCATACTGAAACACGGAACAAGGAACGTAAAATTGTATTCAAGATGATGATCATGTTACTCAAAATTTTCATAAAATGTATTTGGATGGATGTAAAAAAAACGTCAACTTGAAATCCATATTAATGGAAGGAGTTTGAGATATCAAATGCACATGTGAAAAATGTAAATTCATACAAGAAATCTAAAATTGTATTTCATGTTGATTTTTTAAATTTTCAAACCATTTTATTCTCGTTAATGACCTGAATTATAAATGATATATCTAAACATATAACAAATCTTTTAAGAATTATTATTTTGTAGGGACTATAGGCCTATGCTTTTGACCACATGTTATTATGGGTCAGGAATGAGGATAAATGGAATAGCTTTGTGGATACCTTTATGAATACTCCATTAAAATCCAACGAGTTACCGTTCGATAGAATAATTACAAATTATATCGAAATTCCAATATTGGATATTGATCGTAATTTACGATATCGAAAATTTAATGATTTACCAGAACCTTAACGTCTATGTTTATTTCATCTAAACGAGTGACTAATACAAAATTCCGGGCAGCAGTGTATCATTTTAGTCAACTAAAATGTATTGATCAATATTGATCATTGTTTCGATACTGATTTTCCAATTCGATATCGAAATCCTAAAATGTCTAATCAAAATGAAGTATCAAAGATGAATGGCAACCCTAGTTGTCACTACCATTGCTAATAGTTGGAAGAACCAGTAGTTAAACAATGTTACCGTAAAATTAAGTTGAATTTCAAGATACTTTGAAGTTAAGTGAAAGTTTCTCGTACCTTTTAGGGTTTCAGGACAGTATCTTGTATTTAGTATCCAAGAGACATTTTGTGAGTATGTCTGTCCATCTCTACGACCCTTTAGTTTCGAGCTCGATAATATTATTCGAAAGATTATGCTCCTAGTCTTTTGGAGCATTTTATTTTTAAGAGAGAAAAAAGCAAATAATGATGAACAGTTAAAATTAAAAGTGTTTCCCGCCATTATTATAGAGTTTAGATGGCTGCAAGGAATTCTAGCCTAGTAGATATAGACTATAGCGGCTAGTATTGTTGAGATGAAGAGTGAAAAAAATGAAGGAGGACTTAATCTTTGAAAAATCAAGTAACGGATCAAGTGAAAATGACTGTTCCTAAAGGCAAATTGATATTTCAATGAAAAAAACTTGATAAGATACAGTTTTGTAAATTAATAATTGTATGGATGGAGAGTGAAATACTAATTTTTAAATGTTCAACCACAATTTCTGTTTTCCGTTCGTTTCCTAATTCTATATAGGCCTAAGTATAATGATGTTCATATTTCAGGCTAAACTAACAATGCATTATTAATGCTTGAACAGAAGATATGATTTCACTTATAATGACTCAGAAATTACGTTGAATATTCTTTTTTAGGATATGCTCAGAAAATACTCCAAGAGGAGAATATTCCCGAGAATATTTCCGAGAATACTCTCCGAAAGAAAATGCTTGAGCATTTTGCATCACTATAAGTGTCACACCGAGTCGAGTACATACCTCGTGTAGTATTCTTGTGCCGATGAATACGGTGCGTAATCTTTACTCTCTCCGTACGAACCAATAGAATCGCCCGTTGTGCCGAACAAGGCTTCTGATTGGCTGTCTCCCACGCCAGGGCTACGAACCTCGCTCTTCACAGCTAGAAAACACGAAACAATAAACAAAAAATTAGTCACGACTCAAGAACGTCATGAACGTTTTGGGTTGGATATAAAAAAATCAATTTTTGGTAACTTATTTGGATGATTATACTCAAATACAAATTATTCTATCGTAAACAACGTGGAATACAATGGATGGAATAATACAATTATGATGACAAAATGATTATTAATTTATTATATTGTAGGCATCATATTAAGTGGGCTTGTAATATACTAATATTCACAAAAGATGAAGGTTGAATCACCCATGTGGTAGTTGTGTGGGATAGGGAGAAAGGTCAATTGGAACCTTCATCTAGTATATACAAGTAAACATCTGCATCCACTGTTCCAACGTATTGGCGATATAGATGCTTTATTTGGAATAAAATCGTTATAGGTATATGTTATTTTCTGCAGGATATATCAATTTGGGGAAGTGAACAGGTGGAGTCATTTAAGGAATTTCGAAAACCAAAGTGCATCTACAAATGCAGGCAACTAACTACGTAATACAGTGCAGGTTGTAGGCTTAACCTGAAAGTGGAAACCATTTTACTAAAACTTTCAATTTGAGTGTTCCATTCCACTTGAACGCCTATTGTAGGCCTACATTATATAATGGTTTTAAGGATACCGTACTGTTGTAACGCTGCATAACGTTCTAGCGCTACAAAACACGATGTTTCAAAATAATCGATGCACCAAAGTGATACATTTCAAATTCTAAATGCTATGAAAAGAAAAAGTAGAAGTTGTGTTCACATGTCTTTAATGATAACTAGGCCTATTTTCTAATTATAAAGTTCAATTTTTTTCACATTTTCTAGTTACAACACCCCGTATACATGATACTACGCTTACATGGCGTTCCTAATAGGGTACTGGCAGGGTTGAATGAATGATTTAATGACGACGTCTAACAGTAAATAAATACAATTGTAAGCAAGCAGCCTGTCAGCAGGAGGTTACATAGCCATGATCTGAATGTTTATCCCACGAGAAAACAATAAAATAATGTTATTATGCCTCCCTTCGAAATGTTAAAAGAAGACTGAATTGATAATAAACAAAACGTCTTTTGAGAAAAAAAAGGCTGTTTATTTACATTCAAAACACAGTGTATGAAACCAATAACATTTCATTCTACCACGGGAAAATACCCTATTGACCATTACTATGAATACTGGAAGACGGACGACGAAGTTACACTAGCGCCCCAAATGGACAGAACTGACCACGCTAGAAACTCACGAGCTGTCTGCCATTGTCATTTTTTTTTTTTCAATAAACGATAAATGATAACGATTAACGATAACCTCCAATGGAATGCTGGGGGCAACGTTCCAGATTTATATCAAGATCTGATTCAAGCCTGATTACAAACATGTGTTCCAGAAAAATATATACAATACATTGGGAGCTATTATAAAATTCGGGGTAAAGTTGAAACAAGAAAATTTAAAAGGGAAACAAAAAATAAAAATATCAATGCAAGAATCTATGGAAATGAGTGTTAGTAAAGTCGAAAGTGGTAAATGTCATTCAGGTCAACGAAGCACTTTGTGATGGTGTGAATTAGTCATTATTTGTTGTCAAAAGTCAGTCTTTACCGTATACATCCACGGTATATATGTGTTCTTTTTACTGTCTATATATGGTATATTTGTGATATGCCTATGGTATACTTATCGTCTATCTGTGCTCTGTCTACGGTCTACATTGGGTCGATCTATATCCTAATTATGGTGTTCTATGGTATACCTATGACGTATTAATGATCTACACACTCCATCATCAGTGCCTTCTTCGTCTCCTTTCAAATTTCATTCTATGGTATTGAATATATTTTATATTATCCTTAGGTTATCGAACTATTATGATTCATCTCCAATTTTGTTTGATTTCATGTTTCTCACTTTCTGTCAAACTATAAAAGATTAGGGACATGGTTAGGTGGAAGAGCGGTCGCAAGACCAAACCTCGCCCTTTTGATTGTAAACCATACAATGACAAATAGAGATGTATCTATCTATTTATCTCCTGTGCATGGCCCAGCTGGGAGACTTACCGTTGGCTTCTGGCGTTGCGTGCGTGGGCCAGGTGTGGAAGGAGGTGGGGGAAGTCGTCGACTGGTGGATGCCGTTTGTCAGCACGGTCGCAGCCATGCTCGTGGACGACACGCCTGCAATGAGTCACAAAATTTGCGTCAAAGAGGTGGCGACTGTTCGAGAACTGTCACGCTAATATCCCGTTCACACTATGATCACTAACTGCTGTTGAGCTACTATCTGATGTTAGTAACGTGATGTGAACGGAACGCAGTTAGCACTAACAGATATGAAGCCCTGACCACGATCTAGTGATAACAACCTATTTTATCATAATATAAAGAAGGTGACCCAACTCCCATACTGATAACATGGGAGGTATTTGTGGTTAATTGCGGTCAGTTGAGAGCGGAAGGTCCAGATTGCCCGTCACGATTTAGCGGATTCCCTTGGGAACTAGATGTAAATAAGAGTGGCTACGGTACTGGTGGCATTGTTGAACTCACAAAAACTATAATTCTCATAAAAAAAATGCACAACTGCTAACGTCATAATTCTACTGGGCCGTGTATAGTATTGTTGAGCATTGTTGTTTTAATTAGTTCGATTTTAAAGCGATAGTTGCGCCACAAGCAATTGGGACGCTGGACTCAGATTCTGACCCCGGAAATATTTCACTTTCAGAACCCGACTTGGGTCATCTCCTTTATATTATGGTGAAATGGGTTGGTATCACTACATCGTGCTCTGACTCAGTTTTGTAAATGCACTTAGCTTCTAGCAGAGATCAAAATCACCACCTTCGGGAAGAACAACATCATTCGCATCGTAGCAGTATTGAAATAAAGGCAGTACGAGATTTCGACAGAAATATTTGCAGGTACGCATCTAGTGTTAAAAAGTGCAACTAGTGAAAAGTAATAGAATTAAGCAAATGCATATTTTCAACAATGACATCAATCGTTTCAACATTTCATTTCATTTCAACAGTGTGATTTTTTTTCAGTTCAAACTATAATTTAAAAATTGGTAGTTTTAATTACAAAGATCTTATTAATTGTTCATCATGCTAAAATGAAGATATTAAAATATTTGTTTTATGAGGTTTTATAAAAAAATACGGAATAAATTGATAAAATGAACATTTGGTAATGTATTTTGTCAACTTCATAGACTTGGATTGATATGTGCAGAAATAAAAAAAAACTACCTCAATTAGTTCAAGAGATTTCTGTTCATGAACACTTCAAAATGTACATGTTAAATGGACCCTGTATTCATCATCACAGCCCTTACAGCCATTATACAGCCCCCTAGCATCATTACAGCTCCTCAAAAACAAAGGACTTGTAAGAAATTACGCAACACTGTATGTTGAAAATTATTTTTGTTTACTTATGAGCAGGGTGTATTTGATATAGAGACATTCATTTTGATTTTTGAACACTGCAAAAAGATTTGTGAGATGCATTTTTCTACAAATTAATTTATTATTAAATATTTGAAATTTTCACGACTCATTTTATAATAATAATAATAACTTTAATAAGACGGGATGATTATGGCTTTGAATATATATATATATATATATATATATATATATATATATATATATATATATATATATATATATATATATATATATATATATATATATAAATATATATATATATATATATATATATATATATATATATATATATATTTATATATATATATATATATATATATATATATATATATATATATATATATATATATATATATATATATATATATATATATATATATATATATATATATATATATATATATATATATATATATATTTATATATATATATATACATATATATATATATATATATATATATATATATATATATATATATATATATATATATATATATATATATATATATATATATATATATATATTGTATAGTCGAGTTACTAAATAGTTTCACGAGTCATGTACACCGACATAATTATCACCTTATTCAAGTGAATATTATTATGTTTATAAATATATTTCAATATAAAAGAAAACAACAAAAATCAATCACGATAAACTTGGGCTGAAAATATATCTGTGGAGAGCTGTTACATTATTCAACAATTCGCTTATTTAGAGAAATTATTGAAATATCATAGGTGGAGGTGCCGGGTTTTCTCAATGTTACAGTTTTTAATTCATCATTGCAGAGTTTATTATTATATTATTATATGCATCCAACACAAGATGTGGAGAACGGAAATGGAAGCTAGAAAAAGAAAGAGAGGGAATGGAATAGATTGAGGTAGGGAGGGCGGAAGATAGAGAGGGATATTGGGAGGGATAGAGAGAGAAAATGGGATAGAGTGACGGACTGAGGGAGAGAGAAAGAAAGAGAGAGAGAGAGAGAGATAAAGAGAGAGGGAGCGGGAATGAGATAGCGAGTGAGGTATAGGGAGAGAGGATAATAGAGTGAGAGGGACGTAGAGTGATGACGGAGAGACGACAGGAAAGTGGGAGTGACAGAGGGAGAGAGAGACAGATGGAGAGAGAGGGAGAGAGAGAGAGAGAGAAAGAGAGGAAGAGAGAGAGACAGAGAGAGAGAAAGAGAGCGAGGGAATGAGATAGAGAGTGAGGTATATAAAGATTGGAAGAGGATATTAGAGTGAGAGAGACGTAGTGTGATGACGGAGAGACGTCAGGAGAGTGGGAGAGAAAGAGAGAGAGAGAGAGAGAAAGAGAGAGAGAGAGAGGGAGCTAGAGAGAGAGGGAATGAGATAGCGAGTCGAGGTATGTGGAGATTGGACGAGGATAATAGAGTGAGAGAGACGTAGTGTGATGAGGGCGAGACGACAGGAAAGTGGGAGAGAAAGAGAGAAAGAGAGAAAGAGTGACGTACCTGTCTGCGGCTGCGCAGTACCGGTGTTGACGGGGGAGACGCAGCCGGACGAGTCCGATTGGTCGCTGCCTTGACTAGAGTCACCGCCACCTAGACCCTCATCGGATCTGCAACAATCCAATTATTTGTTTCGTTTGTTTTGATTCACATCGAATTTATGACAGTAGAAAGTCGTCTTACCAACATAATAACTGTAAACACTTCGGTAATAGGCAACACTTTTTTATTGACATATTAAATAAAAACATAGATACATTCCACACTATGACCCACAAAGCCGAATTGGGCTTGTCTGGGTATAAAACACAATGATTATCAAACAGATGTGAACCCATAATACTTGTCAATTCTAGTTACACATCGTAATTTGGATTTTAGATTCGGTTTCAATCTACTGTTACATGAATCTTTATTACATAGAGACTATGCCATAATGTATATGGTTGCAGACACATAATGATAATCAAATATGAATTAAATGAGAAGAAAAAACAGACGATATTAATCATGATAAATCAAGTAAGAATATTCTCTTTTTTTATTACCAAATACTTTACCAACAATTTCAGATATAAGTGCAAAAAAAAAACTGGGGCAAAAACTTGTCGACTTGAGTTTGCCAGACTCAAGTTTTAAAGTTCAAGTATAATATTCCAATAATAATAATAATTTTAACCTGGATGATTGGTAAAAAAATGATAGTAGAAAATAATGGGAAAGTATCAGTATAAACAGTGGGTTCGAGTCCCGCTTAAGGCATGGAGTTATGTATACATCCTTTCTCTCATAATTAATTCATAGTTACATTATCACCTGCTCATTCCTATCCCCATACAACCTAGCTGTTGGTGGGGTCGTTGAAGAAACAATAATCAATAATAAACGGAAGTTATTACATTTTATTTAGTTGGTAGACTACCTAATTTCTTGATGAAAAGAAATATATACACATTTGATGATGGTGATGATTATTTTTTGCTTAACGACCCCACTAACAGCTAGGTTATACGGGAATACGAATGAGCAGGTGATTATAAAATTATGAAGTGATGATAAGTGAAAAGACCTTTACAAAAACCCATGCTTTATACATGACTCGAACCCACACCCAACGGTAACTTCAATTCCTGAAGCTGTGCCTCAGCTGACCGAGCTACCGAGGGCGGCAGACACAATTGATAACGTGCCAATTAAATGACAGTCTCTATAAGACAAGTTCCAACAGAGAGAGGTCTATCTTCATAAACAGCTGCTCCCGTCTGTCTGTCTGTCAGTCAGGGGCACCAACTGTGCAAGACGTAACAAAACGTTAAAAAACAAACACATTTGTTTGTTTCTAGACGTTGTTTTGTTGTATGTATGTATGTGTGTGTGTGTGTGTATAAGTAAGGTGCAGCAACACTTGCTCTGTGCAATGCATCATACCAGCACCCTTCTGACAGCTTCACGCTTTGTGTTACTATAGTTAGTCTGTCTCACAAATCTGTAGCCAGTGTCGGAGATCTTTGTAGTTTGCTTTTCTATTGTCCGGCGAGTAGATAGGTATATGAACATGTCAATCATCTATACAGACCTCATTTGACTCATATAGACCCTACTGTTGCATTTTCTTCGAAATATATTATGAAAAAACCCAAGTCGACTAAAATCTAAAATAAACCACAACAGTTGAAAGTTGAAATAATCTACATCGTAAAAATTCACAGTGAAAATAACTTTTGCAATAATTTATATCATCGTCTTCAGTAAAAATGTAAATATCAAAAATGACTATTATTGATTTATTATAGATTTCTGAAGCGATTTAAAGCTCAGTTTAGGTCAAATCTAATCCCAGTTTATAGGCTTCATGAAACAGCTTTCCAAATATAAACCTGGATTAAATATTTAAACCAGGTTTAAACTCCAGTTAAAAGTTGGTGAAACTGGACCTTAGCAAGGTCGCACAACAATCCTCACCTGATTAAAACTTGTCCTCAAAATGCAGGAGAATCCTGAATTCAGGATGCAGGATGCCTTTGTTACTCTCAGAATCCAGCGCCCCTAGGCTGAACATCATTTAGCGCCCCTATACTTATTTTCAAAATGTGTGCAAGACTAGTGCCACGAATGTAAAAAAATCTTTTAGTCAATGTGAGAAGCACGTGGCACGTCCACGTATTTTAGCTCGATCGTTCCTCGATATTAATAATGGATGATGACTTATACTAATTAACGCATTATTTACACGACAGGGTGCGACAATTACCCGAGGTACTGAAAAGAAATACCAGGGCGATCAATATTCCTGTAAATCCAATATGAGGGAGAGACACATAGCTCCGCAGGGGATTTCTTGAAATCATTAACCCTCAAAATCCCACACCATTAAAGAAATACAACGGTGATATTTGTGATTGTGAAGTTGGTACAAATCCTCAACTCTCGTGGATAAAATTCAACACTATAGTTAACTCGAAGACTTGTGTGGGTGGTCAAATGTATGTACATGAAACCTAAAATGCTACGGTCGTCCGTCCCACCTATCAACTACCATCACCGGTCGGACGTGTCGACCCACCATCCTGTGCATTGTCGCGAACAAGCTGACTAGTATTGTTCTTCTGGGAGGAAAAGGGGGGAGGAGGAGGACGGTCAACCCCCCCCTCCCCTCTCCCACAAGTCACATGTAGACCATACAGTGACCCTTGAACCCGCTACCACACAGCTGTGCCTACCAACATGACTCTTCGATCGGTAGTCTCTGGCTATAGAATAGTAAGGCCGATAGGAGGGTTCGTAAATTCGCAAATGTGCCATATCGGCCATACTTCTATGGAAGAAGGTTCCGATCGACAGTCTATCCTATCCTTTACCACTAGCGCACGGGTGGTTCGCACCTTCATATCTAGTGAAGGCAAGTATATAAAATGCTAACCTTGGTATTTTGTGTTTGCACAAGCTATAGGACTCGTCACATGTACCGTGAATTCTATTATAGGCGTGACGGCCATTGTAGAGTGCACTCGTTTCAACGTCCCACTAAGTTTGCGTTGCACACTTTCCATATTTTCATAAATCAGATTTGAGATATTAGTGGGAACAACGACATACAATTGACCGACACATGCAGCGCAGTGGTTAACGCACTCGCTCCATGTGATCCGGGAGGTGAAGGGGTATATCGAATCTGGTTCGATCCCCGCCACCGTCCATCTTTACAGGGGTTTTTCGTGGTTTCCCTCTGCAGCCTAGGCTAAGGCTAGGATGGTTTCTACAATATAGGCCACGACCGCTTCCTTCCCACTATCCTTCCCAATACCTAAGAAACCTTCATCTCATCATCTCATCATCCCATAATCTCATTAATCATTCATCCGACGCCAATAGATCTTATAGTTATCATTATAGTGCGTTGTTGAGCCCATATAATAAAGAAATACAATTGGTATACTGAGACGAGTGGTTGAGTGGCCAACACACTGAACCGTCATCAGAAGACCGGCATTCGGTTCCCGCCATGGTCGACCATCCCCAGGGGTTAACAACTTTGAAATTTGGTGTACATCTGATTTCAGGTTTCGCTATTTCAGGGATTTCAAGTGTACTCACGGATTTCAGGGAATTTCAAGTGATCTCAAGTGATTTCAAGAGATTTCCAGAGATTTGAGGGTTTTCAAGGGATTTCACGTAATTTCAGGAATTCCAAAGGATTTCAAGGCAATTGTGTATATACACCGGATTTCTGGAGTTTGTTAAGCCCAGCTCGGTCTATCCTGACGGATTTTTTTTTGTGGTTTCCCACTCTCGTTCAGGTCAATACTGGGATAGTTCCTTAACAACAGGCCACGACCGACAACTCCCCTACATCCAAAAACGCCAAATGAAATAAATATTCATCTCATTATGCAATTATCTCATATATCATTTACCGACGCCAATAGATCGCAGTCATCAGCACAGTCCGTCGTTAAACACAACATGAATAAATAAATAAAACATACAATTGGCAATAGTTGGTCAAAACTCAAAAGCATTAACACCTATAGGCACTTCAGCGTAATCGTCTGTTAAATTTGGACCGTTATTCACAGAAGACTGATGGGGTTCGATTCCCGCCATGGTTGACCCTCCTGACTGAGGTTTTCCGTCAGTCATTCAAGTGAATACTGAGATGATGTTTTCCCTCGAACACAAAAGATACATAATCATAACAAAACACCTTTCACCTCACCATCCCATCATTTCAGATTTCAAGGGATTTCAAGAATATTTCTAGGGATTTCAAGAAGATTGACAACGCATATGCTGCGTTTTCCCAGTACATATATACTGCAATGGAATAGCACGCTTAATTGCTAACTCGATGGAATGTTTTGCCATGGGAGGGGGGACGGGGGGGGTGGGGAGGGGGAAGGGTCAGTTGGCGCCATTTCCGCCCGACCATAACCTAGCTTGTTGCAAGGTTCACGCGGTTACTTTTTGTTGAGTGCAACGCCGTTTGAGGTTCGGTTCACTTGCATCGTACTTCATACTGCAAACATACTCCCGAGACCCAGTCACGGACACTCGTTCTTCAACTTTGAGAGTGTTTGTGGTTTCCCTCAGTCGCTAAATTGAATACTGGGATAGTTGAGTAATACCAGGCCTAGTCACTGAACAGATTAGTCCTACCGGCACATGTAGCTAAGTGGTTAACGCGCTCGCTTCACGTGATCCGGGAGGTGAAGAGGCATATCGAACCTGGTTCGATCCCCGCCACCGTCCATCTTTACAGGTTTTTTTCGTAGTTTACCTCTGTATTCTAGGCTAATGCTGGGATGGTTCCTACAATATAGGCCACGACTGCTTCATTCCCACTATCCTTCTCATTGCCTGAGAAACCTTCATCCCATCATCCCATCATCGACCGTCGCATTAATCATTCATCCGACGCCAATAGATCTTAGTTATCATTACAGTGCGTCGTTAAACCCAATATAAAAAAAAAATTAGTCCTGCACTGGTCTACAATAATACTATAAAAAGATGAAAACTATATACAAAATGAATAGTCCTGTTTGCTAACTATATAGGTGACTACACACCAAATAGGACCCTGTGGGTAACTTAAAAAAAAGTGTAAATCGACGATGGGATATATAATTTTGTATCACTGTTATTTGCATTGATATTGCAATAACACAGTTATTGTTATAAGGTCATTCATTACAGTTTGACAGTCCGTCTGGGGAGTCAATTAACGAACTGCTTTGATAACTGTAATCAATAAAAGTCGGGCTAGGGTTCGAGTCTCGCGTAAGGCATGAGTTTTGTAAACATCATTCCTCCATTATTTGTTTATTTGTACCTCTCAAAACCCTATAGCCGTTGGTGAAGTCGTTATGCAAACGATAATGGTAATTATACCATCACTACTGTGGTGTTACAGTTATTTTCATATATATACATATAATCCTAAAGCAGTCTCATAAAACCCATAATACCAACATTACAAGAAAAAAAATATCTTCTGTTTATTTCCTTGTCATCATTAAAAAAGAACTTGTAAAAAGTGGTCGAAAAGATCTCACATAATTCCCAGCCGTGAAAACATCAAAAGAGAGTTGATGTAAATATTTCCGACATTTAACGCGTGCTTTAGTGTGTTTATTGTTGTTCAGTTGGTGGCAGTGTTAATTCAAAATAAAGTTTAAGTTCGTTCTTATTTCAAACAATTAGAAAGTTCTACTTTTTACACCACACCGCCATCCTTTCCCTCTCTTTCTCTCTCTCTATCTATCTAGATCTTTCTCTCACTCACTCACTCACTCAAGATTGTGAACAAATAATTATACAAATAGAGTTTAACGGTTTTTTAACGACGTTTTAACGAGATATTGTTATATCGAGATGAGGATGGCTAAAAAAAGATGGAGTCGTATTTACAAAATAAAGATGACACGAGTGGTAGTGCCGGTTTACATGTTTACAGAATCATTTAGGCATGAGAAACAAACCCTATTATTACAACAATGTGTTGCATGCGTCAAAAAATCAGAACATCCACTTACCGGCTCAATAATATTATATATTTGAAATATAAATATAATTATAATGAAGTGGAATCAAATTAGAATAAGTATTTAATATTATATATATATATATATATATATATATATATATATATATATATATATATATATATATATATATATATATATATATATATATATATATGTATATATATGTATATATATATATATATATATATATATATATATATATAAATATATATATATATATATATATATATATATATATATATATATATATATATATATATATATATATATATATAGAGAGAGAGAGAGAGAGAGAGAGAGAGAGAGAGAGAGAGAGAGAGAGAGATGAATACAAATATGAGCCACAAAACATTGAATTACTTCTGCCTCTACAAAGAACCAATCCACTCAGGTCCGGTTTTACGGAGAACTAATTTGTAGATTATGCTATAATTAGCTGATTAACTTGTTTTTAATTTAATTACCCATGAATTTCTGCTGTAGGCCTACCTTATAGTTGATAATTAGCTTAAATAATAGCTCAATAGCTAAAAAATAGCATTCAAAGTAAAAGATTATATAGTAACTGTTGTTGCCTCTGGCATTGTTACTTCAATCCGTTAATAATGAGATTAACACTATCTACAGATTACAGAACAAGACCCACACTTTAATCACTAGTTAGATCCATCAAATAAAAATATATAAATTCACAAAACAAACCCACCTGCGCTCTCATCCATCAACTCGACCATCTATCAGGTTTGTGTAAAAAGTGTAATATACGAGTGGGCCCAATGCCCCTTGCATGGTCGTTTTTTCTTGATGTATGGAAGGGGGGTTGGGGAGGGGGAGTTGAGGATTTGAGGCAGTTAGTCAAGTCGGTGTCACTGAATAATGGCGTGGACTCACAACATGTGCGGAGCAAGTGTTGTCAAAAACACTCGGTGTCGATGGCAACTAGCACATTGTCCCCTCTCTCTCACTCACTGTTAGTCGTTATTGTAGCTTCCTTACCCAACATGTATTACATGAGTGTGAGTGTTTATATAATATATTGAAATTTGGTTGAATAATTAATTGATTATTGTTTGATTAACGAACCCACCAACAGCTAGGTTATATATACGGAGGTACGAATGAGTGATTATGAAATATGAAATGATGATAAGTGAAAGGACGTTTACAAAAATCCATGCCTTTTGCGGGATTTGAGCCCACTTCAGTTTCGGAAGCGGTGCCTCAGCTGACTGACTGAGCTACCGTGGTGAGCGGCTATGAATAATTAAATTTGAATGAGGTAGAATAGTGTTGCACAGGTCATTGAGTCAACTTACCAAAAAATGTCATTTTTTCTTGTCATCTTTACCCTAATAGAATGACTTTGAGTCAAGTTTCCATTGTTGCAAAAAAACTTTCCTTTAAAAATAGGCAAAAATATAATGTTTTACGGTTATTTATTGTTCTTTGAACTCACTTCTTTGGGAAAAATGTGGGAATAATTGTCCACTCTCGTTTTTTGTTCCTTTGACGTAAAAAATCATAATATACACTTGAATGGACTTTTTTAATTGGGGGGATTTTATAGGTTGTTATCTTGAGTTGCAATAGATTCAGGTAGCCGTTTGCTAAGTCTCGCTCATCACTAGTCGTTATAAACTTATGATTAGGTCAAATATTAATTGATATATACAAATATAGCATCGGTAACCAAGGGTAATAAACAAGTTGATCCGCTAATTATCGCTTAATCTCACGACTGATTGTTCGCAAAACCAGATCTTATAGGTCTCTGATATTGAGATGTTCATCAGAAATTACCATATAGCATTGTTGAAGCAACTATAAAAGTTGAAAGCAAACAAACTGTTCTGATTGAAGAATACAATTTGGGATACACTGTTGTCTCCTCTGTACTTGTTACAACAATGAGTGAGATCACTTGCAAGAAGGCTTCTTCTAACAGGGCTTTTTAAATAGTTTTGAAAGGTATTTTAGGCTTCGACATTTTTGCGATAAACTTTCAAGTACAGTTCGAAATGCTTTCGCTGTGTAGTAAATATATGGACCAGAAAAATTATCAGCTTATAAAAAATAGTGAAAAGAAATTTACGAAAGATAGGATGCTGCTGGGGACGTATACGTACCCTTAGCGTAATATTTTCAATGTCAACATAGCATATGAGCAATCGCGGTGACTTTCCGGATGAACATATTGTTTTGAAACTACTTTACACTGTGCAGAGAAATATCTTCTAAAATAATGTCGATTCATAGTGAACATTCACAATATGTTACGTGTTATTAGATGAGCGTAGCGAAGATTCCATCCCACTCTTACAGACAGAGGTCTAAACGAGTGGTATGGAGTCGACGCTTTCGCTCATCTAATAAACAAATTATATTTACGGATATCTTTATCTCGCAATCTATGGATGTGTACACTGTACAGTCATAGATAAGGATATTTATTTACTCAATGCCTATGATGCAGTGTACAAAACTGCTGAATATTAACCAACACTCACGCTCGGTATAATGTCGACCTGCTACCACTAAGGTACTGGAACGAAGCGTAGTAAATCAGTCACAGTCGCTTTATAAACAAACCAATTAGCAATCCAAGCAAATTGATCAATCAAGAATAAAATGATCCAATAAAATATCACCAATTTCCCGACGACATTCCAGCAAAACAGTCTGATTTATATTTCCACCGCCTTCCAACGTTGGTGTTCCATTTATTAATTCCTGGATCCACTTTGAAGAAATTCGAACGCCAATGTGATAAATCACGGTTGCCAACTTGCGTCGCGGAGGTGATATTTTATTGGCTCTCGTTGAATTCCTTGTAGTCAAATCAAAGACTAATTTCTTGGCGTGACATCAACAACTTTATCCTACAATGATGAACTTTTCTTGCGTGATAAATACTCTGGCTGGCCGCGATTCATTGAGTTTGTCTAATCTTCACACTCAATCTATCTTAATTTTCAGTAGGTTGATTGTTGGGGAGGAAGGAGGCTGGAGGGGAAGGAAGGAGGGGGCCTCAGACAAAAGATGTTATAAATACTAAACTTTATTTATTTATATTAGGTTTAACGACGCACTTTACTAATAACTACGATCTATTGGCGTCGGTGAATGATATAAGAGATGATAGGAAGATGAGATGCAAATATATTTTATTAGGTGTTTTGGGATAGTGGGGAGGAGTCAGTCTTGGCCGGAAGTTAAGAAATCCTCCCAGTATTGACTTTGACGACAGAGGGAAACCACGAAAAACCTCTGTCAGAATGGTCGACCATGGTGGGAATCGAACCCCGGTCTCCTGAATGACGGTTCAGTGTATCAACCACTCGGCCACACGTCTCAGTTAAACCTGTTACATAACCAATTATAAAGCATCCCGGTATACGCTCTTCATCGTCCTCCATTAGCGCACGCCTTCATCTCTGGTGAAAAAAGGATAATTTTGGAGTGGTAAGATCGCCCTTGTATAGTGTCCCGACAGAAGGATCCTATCAAACATATATATATATATATATATAAATATATATATATATATATATATATATATATATATATATATAAATATATATATATATATATATATATATATATATATATATATATATATATATATATATATATATATTGGGTTTTAACGACGCACTGTAATGATGACTAAGATCTATTGGCGTCGGAGGATCCTATCTTGTCACTCTTAACCTTGATGGGAGCAATCACTTTGTAGCGTCTAGCTTTCGAAAAAATAATAATTCAGAAGTCACCGTTACAACCTTTTACACTTCTTGTAATTTCAAGACATTACAGTATTCATCAAACGGAAGATTGCATTATTTTTTCGAGCTCCGACATTAGAACTTGATTAAATTTAAACGCCAAGTGATGACCCGTCTTCTGTGCAAGTAATTTCTGGACGGTCATTTAGCAAACATTGTTGTCGCCTCGCGACAGTCAAAACTCCTTGGTGACGTCAGGGGAGGAGGGGGGGGGGGGGGGGGGGAACGTCAGCTGTATTTATGGTTTTGGCAGCTCGCATCTTGTCTTGTAGGTAGAAAAGGCAAGCTCGAGTCTCGGAGTAGAAGATAAGTCAACAGGGAGGTAAAAAGATCATTCGCGCATTAGATAGAGTTGATATATTATGTTGCAAGGTTCAAGTACTTAGCACCTTTCCAGTGTAATTGTCGAATACACCCTCTTAATGAGACTTATTCTTAAACTAGGTTAGTTATTAGTGTGTAATGATGTCACAGGAGAACACCTTTCTGATGATAATTTGATAATTGATTACTATGGGCGTGTTTTATCGGTAGGTCATCTGGGTCTACACATCATGTGGGCATTTAGAGATATTCCGATTGGCTCTATCAATTATACCACAATATAAACAGCCCCTTTGATTGGATGTTATGTTCTGTGACGTTTGTACTTTGTAGGCGGGTCAAATACTGGTCGTCATCGGAATCTATTCTTATACTTTATTTTATATTCAATTCATTTTAATGTCGTTTACCAACATTACAAACATCACTACTATATTTGTATAACTGTGGTATTTTGTAGGAAAATTATTTTTCATGACGAATTTTATGTTCAAACACACAATAACCAAATCTCTCACAAAAGCATTAACCTTAAATGTTCAAACAGGCAAAATGCATGAAATATTCTCATTAGTTTCATTTTATTTGACGAACAGCAACTGAAAATCAATGGATTTTTTAATTTTCAAAGAATTGCCCCCAAAATTATTCAAGATATCTCCTATTTCAACATGGACATGTCACTGTTTTTTCTATATGCTTTTGCATAAAATTGCATATTATAAAGATGAAGCCTCACAAAAGCACGCGTTATATTCACATCAACAGGTATTGGATGATTCACGTATATTCGATGGCATTTGTAGCCTCTTATAATTTCAATTACTTCATTGGCAGCCATATTATTTGATCTGATATCAATCGTTTAATGGGAGATTATAATTTATAACTGAATCCAAAATGCATGTATTTATATATTGTGGAATTCTTTTTCTGTTGGTAGATAACAGCTACCACGTGTTACAGCAAGTAAAGAAAGTTCTACAAGATTACAGATACCAAAAGTAGATAACTCACCTGATACGGTCCGTGCCGTCGATGTCGGTCCGCGCTCGCTTCGCCTGCAACAAACAAACAAATAAACAAACATTAAACACAAACACAAAACGAAAGATTCAGGTAATTAACGATCCTTGTTGCCAATAAGGAATGAGATGGGAGACGAAGGCGAATCGTGGGATGCGACGGGGGTTGTCCTAAAAAGTAAGTTGTCCCAAAGTAGTCCAAATGAACGGTTATGTATTATGACTTTTGACAATAATTGTGTCCTGAAACTTTGACAAGGACAGTAGGGCAGTTCTGTTCCGACAAGAATACCTGAAATCCCTGAAATCACTTGAAATCACTTGAAATCCATCTCTTGAAATCCCTGATATCACCTGAAATTTGTCTTGGCACTTGTCCTTGGCAACTTGAATTTGCCCTTGGTTACTACGTACTGCTGCTGCTCGATTTATTGCTCCGATTACAAAGAGTATATTAGCCCCGAACCACACAACGCAATATCGCCAGCCAGTAGTGATTATCTGTGCTTACTAAGCTGTTTGTGTGTC